>JARVGV010000280.1:4509745-4539527 GCA_031762435.1 Hypsolebias longignatus | reverse complement strand
ATGTTATGATCCACAGTGTCAAAAGCTTTGGAGAGGTCTAAGAAAAGTGCAGCACAATAATCTTTAGCATCCAATGCCTCAACAGAGTCATTAAGAACCTTCAGTGAAGCAGTTGTTGTGCTGTGTTTCCTGAAATATCATCCATCATTCATCATCCACCCATCATCCACCATCATCCATCCATCAATCATCCATTTTCTGGTATCCATCTATCAATCATCCAGCATCCACCCATCTATCCATCTATATATCATCCATCATTCATCATCTGTCAACCATCCAGCATCCATCATCCACCATTCATCATCCATCAGCAAGTCATCATCCATCAACCATCCATTCATCCATCCATCACCAGTCCACCCATCCATTCATCTACCACTCATCATCAATCAACTATCATCCATCCTTCCATCCATCTATCCATCCTTCTACCCATCCAACAATCTTCTTCCACTTGTTGTCAGATCATGGAGTTTAACATGTCCAGGAGAGAAACCCAGTCCTCCTTCTCTTCCCAGATATTATATCCAGCTCCTCCTGAAGGAATCTAGGATTCTCCCAGATCAGAGAGTATTTAAAATACCCCCAGAGACTTCTGGGTTTGCAATAAGGTCTATTCCCAGTGCCAGACAAACTTCCAGAGGGAGGCATGTAGTAGGCATCTTGATCAGATGTCTGAACTGCCTCTGATGATCCCTTTCATTGAGCAGCACTCCTCCAAGTTTCTCCCAGATGATGGAACTCCTCAACTGTGCTCTAAGGCTGAGCTCGGTCATCAAGAGGGGCTCATTTCATCCACTTGTATCTGTGGGCCCTGATCCAGACCTCATGATGACATGAGGGTTGGTGCGTAGACAAGAAGTGATTCAGTTGATCCGTCGCTGAAACATGTTCTCCAACATTGGATCATCTTGTGCTAAAATAATCTTCTTCTTTGTCCAAAACAAACTGCAAACCACAGGAGGACCAATTTTCTCTTTTTAACCACCTGCTGTCATGAGATGTCAAACAGGAAACACTGGTTCTATTGTGGTTGGAACAGGATCAGGTGAGGGTTCTGTTCATTCACACAAAGTCCAAAGGAAGGAACACTGAAATATAGAATAAATACATTTCAAATATAACTATGAAAAGCATAAAACAACTTGAAATCATGTTCAGAACAAATGACTTTAATTTGAACTAATGTGTCTTCAGACTTTGGGGGAATAAATCCTGGCTTTTGGTCCAGATGATGGAAGTTCATTTGACTTTTTAATGAATACATGATAAAGAAACATCTGCCTCTTGTTTAAACACATTTTAAAATTAAACAACCACACATTTCTGTTTTTTCTTTCCCGTGTTGTCCCTCTCCTCCAGTGCTCCAGTATGCAACCCGCTGAGCTGATATGTGAACCAAACTAGAGCGCAGCATTCCTTCCATCCCTGTGGTCCACCTCTGGAGTCTGTCTGAGACCACTCGGACTAATCCTCAGGACTGGTTTTCTACGTCTACATCATACTGCCTGAAATACTCTGCTGTGTACAGCTGCATATTTGTGTTGTGTTTTAGGAGACATTGTGGCTAAAGCAATGCTCTAATCGTGTCTAAAGGAGAAGATAAGGATGGTTTGACCACCCTGGAGTAAAACCCAACTCAGTCCTATGAACTCAGACTTCATCTGGGCTCAGACAAAGTTATAAGTTCATTTAGGGTTATTGCCACCTCCCATTTTAATGTTAATGTTAGTCTCTGAACAGCAGTTAGTTCAGTTTTACTCAGTTCTTAATTTGTAAACCAAACAATGCTGGAATACAACTGGTTGCGGGGGGAGCCTAGAAAATTTTGAATAAAGTAGATGCCATTTTCTGCATCATGGTGGATTTTAACATCTACATTTACCAACACACATAAATAAACACTTGATTCAATAACTATTTTACAGAGCAACAAGAAGAAGCCTGACCAACAGCTCTCCTTGTGTGGACAGAGCATGCTCCACTTTTCTCAAGCATCCTAAGGATCCCCACTCTGCTCCCCCGTGTTGTGTACTATCTCCATGGCCACTGCCTTCATGTGCTTCAATTCTCATTTGTTTACTTGTACACTGAGAAGACTTTTTATTTTATGAAAGTAAATTGGACTGTCTAAAAAAGTTAAGTCTGGTATTATGCACATTCAAAAAAAAAAAAAAAAAAGATGCCCAGAGTTAACTTTTTTAGATTTTTCTACCTGGATTATTGAGCATGCATCAGGATAAATTGGACTGTCTTTACATTTTGATCGCCCTTATTTTGACTAATTGGTGCTGTTGTTTGGATATGTGATGTAAGTCATGTGATTACCCATCAAACATTTCTTTCGTATTTTTAACAAACAATAATGACCCACTTAAACTAGCTTTAGTTGCATTTTTAGTGTAGTTTACTGTACTTTACATGTCGTCTGTCTAAAACAGATCTCTCTTAAAAATGAGTCCTCATGACTCAATGAGACTAATCTGTATAAATAAAGGTTGAACAAATGAATTAAGCTGTTAAACGGATTTGTAATTTAGTTGTTGTTTGATTATATTTTTGTGTTTTTAATTAAATTGCCTATGATTGTACTTTTAGGGGTGGAGATTTTTTTAAGTAAATGCTTACTTGAAGGGGGCAGCTTATATGTGATATTAAGAAGCTTGTAAGTGGCTATTGTGTTTAAAATTAGTGTTTATGTGATTATTTTCAATGTACATATCCAATATAGGTTTTATTCATTCAAGGCAGTCAAATTTGTTTATTATTAGTAATTCTGAGAGTTACTGGATCTAAGAAAACAATTACCGGAGCACGCCTTGTCAAAATAAGAGAGTTCCTGGATACTGTTCCAGCAGTTTCCAGCTCAAATTAAGCCCTGGATTTACTACAGAATGCACAGAAAACTGACCAAATGTTCAGAAAATGTAAAAATAATAATAATAAGAATAATAATAACCAGTCTTGTTGTAAACAGTTGGTCTGACACCCTAAATCCTTGCCATTGGTCCTTGAGTCATTATCATGGTGAGAGCTCTGGGCTCAGCCTAAAACAGTTCAAAAGAATGCAGAATCAGATTTTTCTGTCCGCTTCCAATCAGTCATAAAATATCCAGATTCTTTCTTTTCACTCTGGGCTTTGTTGTTTTATTTTGCGGAGTTTTTTGAATTTTGCAAGCCAGTCAAAAAAAAAAAAAAAAAAAAAAAGAAGAAGGAAAGTAGCCTAATTATCTCAGGAAGTGGTGCTGATCAAACCGGTCTGCAGGATAAAACATGAAGCCATCCCTCCATGTTGTCATTATTTAGGTCCTGTTGGGGGGGTTGTGCTCAGGTTTTACTTCAGATTTTAGCTTCTTGGTTTCATATGTTCTGTTCGTTTATGAATATAAATTTACTTCTGTTTATCTTTTTCTTTTGATTCCAGCTCTTTATTTACACCTGGTTCCCGTTTTTAATCAGCACACCTGTCATCCATTTACTCGTTATTCCCTCAGTAGAAATACTCCTGTTTCCTTTGTGCAGTGCAAGATTCTCACAACTGTTTGCTGCCATGTCTGAGCCAAGTGAAGTTGTTTTTTTTGGTCTTGCAGAGCTTTTCTTTAGCATAAATTAAAACTACATTCTGTTTGTTAGTTGAGAGGATGTTTGGTCCTACAATTGGGCCCTTCTTCAACTTTAATTAGTGACTTGTTGTTTTCATGCCTGTTTTTTGAGGAAGTAGTTACTGGAGATAAATCTGGTTCTAGACACTTAACCTCTTAAGAATGAGAAAGCCCAGACCTCCCTCTCCCCAGCCCCTTCTGGAGGAGCTCGAGGTGTTCATTGACCAGAGAGAATGTAAAATAATCTCAGTGTTCCAGCTCTGCCCTGGAGTCTTTCCCAGTGCTGGAAAACCCTCCAGAGGGAGGTGTCTAGAAGGTATCCTGATCAGATCTCTAAACCTCCTCAGCGGACACCTTTTGATGAGGAGGAGCAGCATTTCTAATCTCAGATGATGGGCCTCTTCACCTTAGTTCTAAGACTGAGCTTGTCCATCTTAGGGAGGAAGCTCATTTCAGCCACTTTGATCATGTTCTTTAAGTCTGACCAAACGTAAGCGTTGGCCTGTAGACGCTCCTTCACCACTACAGACTGGAGCAACACCCTCATTACTGTAGATGAGGCTCAGTTGAGTCATTCTGTCATCATTAACCCTAACTCGGTGATCATATTTCTGTCGGAAAAGCTTTTTAAGATGTTTGATAAGTCAAGAGTTTCAACACTTCACAGAGGAGAAGAATTTGCTCGTAACACTCACCGAGCTGCAATTCCTTCATATAACCTTGAGTTTTATTACATACAGAAGCACAGATGCCTGAAATATGTGTTGACTTATCATTTACCTCTCATTCCAAATGCTTTGTAAACAGTTTGAAATGATAATTGCATTGATTCATGTCGGTGTTCACCTGCTTTCCCTTCAGACGTAATTAAATAAATGCACCCAGTTGAAGAGAAGCTCTGTAGGAGCGCTCACTCGGGCCATAACGACTGACATCCATTTTACATAATATAACGTCACACGTGCACCCTTTTCACTCCACACACATTTTATTCACTACTTCTTTTCTCTGCTGCTGTTCTTCGTCTCCCCAACATTTTCCACCTCTCCCTTCTCTTTCAGGGAATTCTCAGCCCGCCCATCTATCACCACAGCTATCGTGTCACTGTCTCCCCCGTGTGTAAGCAATAACAGCACCAGCAGTCGCCAAGCAAAGCCCAAACTCTTTCAATCACCCCGATATGAATCTGCCTAAAACTCGCTCCTCGCCCGCTCAGAATGATCCATCAGCGAGGCTTCAGATCGGCAGCACCCCCTGCTCTGATAAGATGTTCTCTGTGGTCAAGGAGCAGAAAAACTCACGCCACTTTGGGGCGGGTGACTTTCTGAAGCACTCGGAAAGTTGAAGCGCTGCTGACGGACGAGAACATTAACAGAACACTCGTGGTTCTGGCTGCAGAACGGGGAGGTTTTTAAACTATATTATCGTTCTGATTCGGTAAAGGACTAAGAGCTAAACTGGATCCATGCCCTTGATCGCTCCCCTGTTGTCTTTGTCTCCTCTTTCTACCCTGTAACCTCCACTGATCATTTTTAGGTTAGCTCTGAGCCGTGCACACCCCATGAGCACATCCATTTTTATTTTAAAAAAGTGTAGATTCTGTGAACGTCAGCTAAACTTGTGCAGCTGCTGCGGCCACAGAGAGCCCAAGGACAGGTAGCTGCAAGATGGAGTGTGATCCTGTGAACTCAAGCCTCTGCAGATGGAGGAGGTCAGGAGAACAGAGGCCCGCTGGGACTTCAGTCCAGGGTCTTGATGAAACACCCGCCCCACTGCGGGGGAGACCCAGTGGGGCCGCGTCAAGGAGTCCTGGATGTGGAAAAGTTCACACGTTGTGAGCTTTTCCACATTTTATCAGGTTACAACAACAAGCTTCAAGTACAGTATTTTACAACAGAGCAAGAAGGAAAATGATGCACGGTTTGAAACATTTTAAACAAATAGAAATGTGTTCTGTTTACACTCACCCTTCCTGAGTCAGGACTTTGCAGATCCACCCATCGCTGCAGGTCTTTTGGGCTTCGTCGCTCAGTTTTGTGTCATTTTGGATGTAAAATAGCTCAAGCCTTGCTGAGAGCAGCTGTCGAGCAGTTTTCAAGTCATTTCACAGATTCTCAGTTTGATTCAGGTCTGGACTTTGACTGATTTGCAAGTTTTTGGTCATTGTCCTGCTGGAAGGTGAACCTCTGCCCCTGTATTCTCTTCTTAAACTTTAACAGGACTGATCCATCATATAAACTTGGACCGGCTTCTCTGTTCCTCCTGAAATACAGTTATCACAGGGTTTACGTTCTGGACCCCCCCCCCACCCAGGTGAAAAACCGCAAAGTACAAACGCTATATTTATTAAATTTACATTTTAAGGCTTTATGAACCCTTCCCACACTCTTACAATGTTCTAAACTCTTAACCCTATATGTCATTTTCACAACATACTTGTATGTTCCATACAGTACTGCAAAACTTCATCAGCCTTGGTCCAGTTCTGATCAGCTCTCGTTGAGCACCAGATGCTTTTTGAGCGAGTCGGACCTTCGAAGAGCCAGCACAAAACCACACAATGGTCCCAATCGAGTCCAAATAATCCAGAAGAATCTGATGAAAAAGTCCGGGTGAGCTCTGGAGAAGATACTGGACCTCCACGCAACGACTCCCCACTTGAGAGGCCTCCTGAGCTGGCAAGCAGCACTCGGGTTGACCGATGAGGCTGATGGTAGTCCTGGTCTGGTTCTGGTCCTGTTCTCATCGGCTCTCTGCATCCACTGGGCACCAAAGTCACTATGAAGAAGAACCGAACATTTTAGTCAGGTTCAGCTCGGATTAAAACTTTCCCTCCATTTTTCTAGAAACCTACTGTACTGTGTGAATCACTGTTGGCTTCTGGGTAGTGTAGTCCTGTTGACTGGCCTTACAGTGTAGGCTTGTTAAAATAAAACTAGAAAATGATGGCACATGACTGAAGTAGTTTTTTTCGTTAACTTTTTGTCTTGTACCATCCTAAACTTGAGATTAACATTAAAGTTGACCATCGTTGAAAAACTGTGAAAGTCAAACAGTTTAGTAGCGAGGGACTAAAGCCTCCCCACAGCATAATGCTGCTACTACTACCATGTTTCACAGTGACAATGGCATGTTCTGGGTGATTACCCCCCAGAAAGTCTGGATGTGTGGACAAATAGTCATCCCGGGGACAGACTGTCCCTCCAGAGCAACCCTGGGTTCTTGACATCTTCTCAGATTAAAGCTGTCTCTGTTGAGGAAGGTGGATGTTTTGATTCTCTTCACCTGTCTGGTGTGTTCCTTGGTCTTCATGATGCTGCTTGATCACTAATGTTCAAACCTCTGAGGCCTTCACAGAACAACTGGATTATACTGGCATTAAAGTACCGTAATTGTCAGTGTATAGAGCACAGCCAAATATAAGCCGCACACACCAATTAAAAAATAAAATAAATGTTGTGTGTATATATGTAAGCCACAAGTGTTCATGTAACTTTAGTGGCAGCACTCAGCTACCGAGAGAGATGTACTGCTGGTCACATGGCCTCAGAGAGGAATTATGGGTAAAATGTATGTTCATTGTTAATGATTTTGGTTAGTTGTTTAGCATTGTTCTTTTAGTAATCATAAGTCTGTTGTTGTTAGACCAGTTTGTGTGTGCATTATGTGATAGTTTGTGTAAGGCCATTTAGTAGAGTAACCATGAGTGAGAGAGGTAGTTGTCATGACAACATGTGGGTGTGGGGTTCACTCTGTGGGAGTCACAAGGACCCCAAGAGAGATTTGTATTGGGCAGCTACGTGACCGCCCAGGTGTGACAAAGTAAAAATGTTTTGGTGGCAGGAAGCTTAAGGTTAGCCATAAAAAAATGAAATAAAATGAATAAATAAATTAGCCACAGCATTTCTTGCCTTTGAAAAATGTTTTTGCTTATTAACCAGCAATCACGGTACACACAGTTGGACACTTTTTTTAAATTTATATTTTACTGGCTAGGTGACTTCTGAACATTGCACTGAACTTTAGTTAGAGGTACCAGAGTGACACAATTTACATATTCATTTTTTTAAATTATTATTAATCGTGTTTAATTTTCCTCTTCTGTCACATAAAATCCTTTGAAGTTTGTGACTGTAACTTGACAAAGTGTATAAAAGTTTGCAGATGCTGTAAAACTAAGATGTCTAAAGAAAAAGGAGCGGGGGGAAACAAAAAGGAATGAGAGGTCACCCTTCACATGCAGAATACCAAATGTAAAAGCACGTTTGTGAGAAAGAAAATAACAGTGTTGAAGGTTTCAAAGCCCTTTTCTGTGACTCTGCAGCTTCATGCAGCTGCAGCAGCGTGAAAACGCACGACTCTAAAAATCTGCTCCCACTTCGTCTCAGCGCTTTCATGTAAGCAATTTCTGCTGCACCTCCGCCCGCCGCAGGAGTGCCAGATCTGCTGCGGCACCGTGAAGTTTGTAAATAAACATCCTCCCCTCCTCTGTCCTCTGATGCATGGCCTCGGAGAAGATTGAAAATTATTCAGTCACTCATAAATCTTCCATTCCCAAAATGAATGGAGCCGCCGCTGCTATCTGCTCTTTGGCTTCGCCCAGACATCTCCACCCAGTCTTATGGTCTTAGTTTCCCTAATCTCTCTGCTCCAGTTTTTTTTCTTTTCTGGCAAACAGCTGCCTGTCACCTTGTTCTGCTCTGATGGGCCAATCTGCTTCACTTAATAATTCAGCAGCAATCTACCTGAGCTGAGGTTTGTGGACCGACAGCAGCTGAACGCAGAAATAAACACAAACTGATGTGGTGGGCTGAGAGGCGTTTTGACATTTTAAAGACAGAATGTCACATCTCAGAGGCTCAGGAGACTTCCTGGAGTATAAGATGCAACACATGCAGCCTTTTGATTAAACTGCTTCATGGTAATCATGTTGGGATCAACATATGTGAAGCAAGTCCTCGGCTTCCTTCAACACACTCAGGCGTTACATAACACCAGCAAGAGACTGAGGCTGGAGTGATGGTCAACCCCCGCTTCGAACGTTATCAACCATTAAATGGCCATTATTAGTTATTATCAGCCCCATAAGTAGCGGTCAGAATGCACCTCCTCTACCTCCTACTACGTTTAAAGTCACATTGGTAGCTTAGCGCTCATTATAGCTTTGCATGGTTAGGTTTAGAGTAAAGGGTTTCGGGTCTTGGTTAGGTTTAGGCACAAGGGTAAGGGGGTTAAGTTTAGTTTTGGGCGTCTGGGTCAGGTGTAAGATTACGTTTAGGAAACGGGTTACATAAGCCAAAAAAAAAAAAAAAAGACACTTCCTGGTTTGCACATGTCACACGCCGCCTGTTATCAGCGAATATAACGATAATAAGCCAAGCTAACCACTGATCACCCTCTAGTGGCCGGCTGCAACAGAAGTCTTTGTAAATTCATTCACTCTTTATTTATACAGATTAGTCTCAATGAGGACTCATTTTCAAGAAAGACCTGTTTTAAAATAAAACATGTGGTAAATGGACTGTATTTATATAGCGCCTTTCTATCTTATCCAGATACTCAAAGTGCTTTACACTACAATCTGTGCCCTCGTTTACCCATTCACACAACACTCTACTAGATCTAGACAAAGCCAAGTGAACAAATCATTCTAAAGAGACTAATCAGTGCTTTATCACATTCATAAACCGTTGGGACACACATCGGAGGCAATGAGGGGTTCAGTGTCTTGCCCAGGGACACTTCAGCATGTGACTGCTAGTGGATTCATACCTCCAACACTTGTATTGGATGACGACTGCACTAACCACTCAGCCACAGTCGATGAAGTACAAACAACAGTCATAAAAAGCATATAAAATGAAAAAGTAAATAAAAGTAGTGATATAAAATCAAGTTACATTATGAAACAGGGTAAAATACTAAAAACAGGAACATTACGCTGATTTTTGCATTGAATTGAACAATTGTTTAAAATCCCTTAGAGGTCACAGTTGAGAGCTTCAGATCTTTTTGTAAGAAGTTCCAGGAAACAAGCAGAGTAAGAGAAGACCCTTTCGCCGAGTTCAGTCTGCACTGAGTGGACGCTGCAGGTAATGATGTCCTGAGAGCGCACGCTGTAGCTGCATTGACGATGTGACATGTAGGAGGAGATGTATGAAGTCGACAGACCAAGGAGTGATTTAAAGATGAAAATTAATGAGTGAGAATCTGTGTGACGTTAGTGATGACCAGTCAACCAGTGAGTACAGGGTGCAGTGGTGGGTATGGTACCTACAGCTAGTTATGAATCTTAGCACACCATGAAAGGCAGCATCCAACATCTGCAAGGTGCCGGCAGGAGTATTCATGTAAATGATGTCACAATAGTCAATGGCCAGAATGAAAGTAGCAGTTGCAAGGTGCTTCCTAGCATTCAGAGTTAACTAAGACCCATTTCTGAAAAATAAACCCAGTTTCAATTTCTTTATCAAGTTTTCAACAATGAGATCCACCAATATTTCCAAGTATTTGTAAGAATCTACAAACTCAATAGGAACACCGTTTGTAGATAAGATAGGAGGAAGGACTGCTGGTACCAACCTCCTGTTTGAAAACATCTGTTTGGTTTTATCAACATTTAGCACCAGTTTGAGACGGAACAATAACTGGATGATGTTGAATGCAGAAGCTGGAAAACCTTAGCAACTGTTTTAGCCTGACAATAAACAACCGAGTCATCGGCATAGAAATGTAAAGATGCATCAGGAACATTGAGACTTGCGTTACTTATGTAGAACGTAAAGAGGGTGGGTCCTAAGACAGAGCCTTTTGGTACACCATTGTTGACGGTTAAATAACTAGAAGTACCATTATGTTGAACACATTGCCTCCGATCTGAGATGCAATTAGAAAACCAGCCAATAGTTTAATCTTAGAAACCAATGTCAGAGTGAATGGAAATGAATGGATCCTGGCTGATTAACTGAAACAAAGCTTGTCGTTTTATGGTTTCTCTCCAATCACCCTGTTTGTTTCCTGCTTCTGGATGTTCACTTTCATTCATAAAATGTTTATTTTATGCTTAAAAACACCATGGTTGTGAGTGACAGAGTAGGCGGGGCTTCAGGTGTGACTTTGATGGACGTGAGCTCTTAAAGTGCAATCCTTTAAAAAGTTTTATTCAGCACTTTGGCACAGTAAGGGCTGATTTGGAAAAGTGCTAAAATGCATTTGAAACTACATAATGAATAAAATAACATGGCTAACACGCTATAAAACACAGTAAACTGTTCAAACCTGTCAGTCAACGGCATGGTGCCTTTTCAAAATAAAAGTCAAGGACATTGCACATAGACTTATAAATAAATCCAGTGTTTGTGAAACTGCGTGTGTGTGTCATTATTAACTCAAACTGGTTTGGAAGTCTGTGCTAGTTCATGCAGCTCCTGGAAGATGAGCTGGTGAAGAATAAACTGGTCCTGGTGTGTTTGTAGGTCAGAGCAGCTGCAGGAAGTCACCCAAAGAGCTGAAGTCCCCCAGTGGACCCTAAAGTGCTCTGCTTGTAAAGTGGACTCCACAGAGACGACATCGAATGAAGGATCATCGACTGTGACCCACATATGATTAGAACCATGAGAAGACTCTGAGCTGATGTGCTGCTGGTGTTTCTCAGCATTTCTCCGTTTCTGATTCACAACCTCGTAAATCCAAGCAGATCAGTTTTCGACTCATACCTTGAAGAGCTTCTTTCGTGCAGTGTGTTTTGTAGAGCGAGGCATTCGAGGAATGTGTGGGACAGGAACAGCAGTTCAAACCCCAGAAGGTTAAATCATCCTTCACCGTTCAGCAGCTCTGCAGGAACACAGAGAACATGATCTAATGTCAAATGAAAGCTCTCGTCGCGCTGCAGAGACCTCCACCAGCAGCTGGACCAGGTGCACCGAGCAGGTGAGGCAGCAGCATGTACCTGGATATTTATGAAGTAGGTCAGTGCTGTGAAAGGAGCATGCAGCACGTCTAACACGACAACAAACGCACACAAACTCGCCTCATTTTTATGGATTCCTCTCAGTTTGACTGACACATCCGTCTCCCTCGCAGCTCTCCAATGGCATCATTATTAGCTCCTGGAAGGAGTTTATGGAGCTACAGCTCTGTGAAAAAGTGAGGCATGGTTAAATATAATCCTAACAGACACACAAATGTGGTTAGGATGGGTTGGTGGCGCTTCTTAAAACCCTTAGTGCAGCACATTTCTCTGCTCCCAACATCTGCCTGCCTCCTCGTTTACAAATTGTTTGTTAATTAGGGACTTACTCGTGTGTGTGTGTGTGTGTGGGGGGGGGGGGGTGCAGAGTGGAAACACATTGTCGTGGATATAAAACGGTGCTCTTGCAGCATTTTTCTGCCACATGGGAACGTGCCTCGTAGTGAAAGGAAGGAAACTGTTCAGGACCATAAATGAGGCGGTTGTTGACGTTATTATAAAAAAGTTGATGTTAAAAAAGAAAGTAAAAGTAAAAATGAATGCAATGAGCTGTGCTGGGAGTTAAATAAGGCCATTTCTTTATTCCCATTACTCGCGTTTGTTTTACTGTCACAACAACCATCATAAGGTCTGAAATATGTATCTTTGCATTCTGTCGGGATAAAGTTTGACTTTTTCTAACAAACATAAAAAGAGTTGAGCAACAAACTGCACAGATCACGGAGACTGGTAAAAACAAATTTGATCTGAGGTGTATTCAACACTCAGCTTCCTGAATACTGTAGATGAACTCTTTTATAGAAATAAATCTGTGCCCTTGGAGAAGCTACTCTGGATATTTTGCTGCACCTCCTGTCCTCACAGAACATGCTTTCCAAAGTGAATATTGTTCTCTGTTTTATTGATGGTCCGTGTGGACAGAAAATGGAACAAGAAGCTTTGAGCAAAGAGCAAGAAGATGCCTTTCACTCACCATCACCTTGTGCCAAAAACAAGAAGAATGCAGCCATTGATTGTTTCTACATCTGCCTTACTTCATTATTGGTGTCAGAAGCATTTGTAATGTGGGGGGACACTCTGGTGGGTGGTTGAGGGGAGTCTGGGCATCCTTCCCCAGAATTTTTTGAATAAAGTAGATGCCATTTCCTGCATTCTGGTGTATTTTAACTAGCTGTTTAACATCTAGTTTTACCTACACAGGTAAACACTTGATTCAGTAACTATTTTAGAGAGTGAGGCACAACAAGCAGTCTGACCAACAGCTCTCCCTGTGTGAATAGAAAACACACTGCTTAGCTCACAGATCCTAACCCATCCCCCGCGTCGAAAACTGACGGAACTTATGTAGTACTAAGCTAGCAGCACGCAATACAGCCACATTAGCTAAGCTGCTACAGACGTAGCACTCCACTTCTCTAGCACATCCTAATCCCCCACCCCCCGTCAACAACTGCCGGGAATAATGTGGCTTAAGCTAACGTGCAAAACAGAGTTGTCTCCCCCTCCTCCCCCCATGAGTGCCCGAGGGAAAACGCTGCATGTGGTGTGGAGTTCTTGTAGGTAACCAGAAAACCTGGTGTGGATTTTTGGTGGTTTGAGTATTCTGTTATTAATCATGTGGAATGGATTTGTTCACAACGAAACAGAAACATTGGTGAGTGAGCTAATATTTAATGGTAAATGTGTGTGTAGGGGGGGAGGGGGGATTTAATGATTTTTAAATGTAGTGAGGACATGTCCTCTTCAGTAAATGAACTGGGTTTACACATATGTTTTTGTAACACCTATGCACTTCATCCTGATCCTGTCACAAAAAAACTTGAAGTGCTGAAACGGGTTATTGCGAAAAAATCAACTGTAACCACGGTCAAAAGACAGCAAACATTTCTTTGAACATCTTTAACCAAGTTAAAAATGTAATTTCTCTGTAATGAATAATGTTGTTAATGGTTTAATGTTCCAGACATGTTTATGTAACACGTGGACAAAAAACATTTAAACAGTGAAAACTCTAATAAAATAAAATAAATGTATGTAGACCAGGGCTACATGTAGGGGTGAGGTTAACACCAAATCTTAAGCTTGATTTAAACTTTGCAAGATGTTCTCACTGACGCAGTTTCAAAAATGACTTAATTTTGCTCGTGCACGCTTTGCAAGAACTCATTCTGTGCTCAAGCTCCTAGCAGAACTTTTGTCTTGCAGGGTTATGGGCCAACTATTGCGTGATTGGTCAGAACCTTGTGGGTGTGTTTGTGCTGAACTCAGTCATCATTCACATGCTCTGCTGAGGAGCAGCTGACCGAGGCTGTTAGAAAAAAAAATTGTTCCAGTAAAACCTGTAAAGTAATCAAATCAAACATGTGGAAGAAGATGGCATGGACAAGACATCACAGGCAGCTCTCTGTGACTGTGACATGAGGACGGAGTGTGTCTCAGCCAGACAGAGAAGGGACACATTCTCACACAGTCTGTAGGACCCGACGGCCGTCTCTTCAGGACAAATTCACAAATTAGCGCTTCATCTCAGTTAGCAACAGAAATACAAGATCTTCTTCCACCAACATCTCCATCGTCAACTGAAACTAGACATGTAGGAGTAGACTCACTAGGCTGAGTGTTGGTTCTGATAGGACATGTCGTCTGCTGTAGGGGGAGGACGTACCGGGGGTCCAAAGCTTCTCTGCAGAGAACATGTCATTTAACAACCAGGTGAGTGAAAACAGACGAGGTGTCTCGACACATGTAGCAGTCTTTGTATGTGCACAGTTTGCGTGCTTGTTCTTGTGCCTTAAAATGTGTCATAGGTTTGCAGGGCTGGAGTAGTTGGAGCTGCAACATGAATAACCACGGAGACTGAGCATCCCCCCACCCCCGCCCGACCCCTCACCCCCCAGTTAAACAGCATTCAGCATAACTTATGAGGGTGCCAATCACTCCAAATGAAAAGCACAAATTAAACTCTCACGCTCAAATGCATAATTAGACCTCTGACTTGGCGGTGGAGCGTGAACGATTGAGGGTGGAGAGATGAGTGCCGGTGATTTTTTATTTATTTAGTTTTTTTTTTTGTTTTTTTTTCTATGGAGGTGGGTACGTAAACAGTCTTATTACGCAGAGCTGGAGAATGTCAGAGGGCAGAAATGGAGCCACAGCTAGAAACATGCACGTTGTGTTTTCAGCTGATAGGAAACCATTTAATACTTTAAACCAAGAACCTTTGAGACATCGTTACCCATCAGGTGACCTTCAGTCACCTGGAGTGAACAGAACCTCTGGTGAGTTGAAAAAAAAAAGCCCTGCTGATCCATAGTCTTTTGAGTTTTAGTAAATTTTGAGACTTTCAGGTGCATGATTTGCCTAAAAGGAGGATGTTTTAAATTGTTTTTCATTTAAAAGTGTTTCATTGACTCCTGTGAAAGTGTTTGACAAACCCAAAGATCACGGAGTCAGAAAACCAATTTTTTTCTTTTTTTTTTTTAGAAGCCAGGACAATATATCGAACTATAAACTAAGGAAAACCTACATTTAGTACATTTTCTTCCTGGTGTCTTCATTCCCTCTGTCATACGATTCACTCAAATGTAAAAAAAAAAAATAACCAAATGACTTCAAATATTGGACCATATATTCTGCAAAGGTGTCATTTACTTCAGAGTTGACCTGTCAATCAACTCGGTGACACCACCGAGGTCGTTCTCTGTGATGCAAGACGTTTCCGCGCAACAATCCAAAGAAACAATTTAATCAGATCTTTAGTCCTGTGGAGCAGAATAGAAATATTTCAAGTTATATCAGGAGAATTGACTGTTTCAGTGTAACATTTTCTTTACTTTTGGCTGTGTATGATTTTACACTGTAAATCAATATTTACCTGAGATTTGAGTGTCACTGTTCTGCTCTGTTGCACAAATTATGATCAAAACGTTAGCACTGATGGAGCAGTTGCCAAAGCAACTCCATTGGGATATCATTTTGGATTGTTTCACAGAAAATAAAAAAGAGCAGATTCTGTATTTTGTACTCAAAACTCTCTTTTTGGACCACATAGTTTAAGGACTGTTAGTTGTTTTAAGGAGCTACAGTACATGTTTGCTTCAACACCTGCAAATTGCTGGGATCTTTCGACATTCAGCTGGTGGTCATTCAGACCACACAAAAACCACATCAGTGTACTATTCACTTGTCATTTTGCGCACCACAGGGCTCTGTTTTGGGTCCAATCCTGATCCTATTAAAAACACTCCTCTTGGACAGAATAATATATCTCTTGTTATGCTGATGAAATCCAGCTGTACTCCCTGACTGAGCTACAGGTGATGCAGATAATTTTGAGCTCGTTCAAAGTGTCTAGTAGGAATGTTGTGTCGCTCACCGATCAGTTTTGTTTCCCTAGCATCCAGCCAGGTGGAAATCCGTGAGGTTGACAGGTCGCACATGCGCAGTCAGATCAATTTTTCACAATCAGAATAAAATGAACAGATTGTGTTTACATGCACACAGTTCGGATTATGAATTGGCATGAACACCCCTCTCATTTGGATTACAAATTCATTCTGATTGAGCTGAATCAGCTCAGAATAATCTGAATGGGATGTTTACATGATGCATTTTTGTTCTGAATGACCATTTAACCTGATTCCTTATGTCCATGTAAACATAGCAATTGATCTCTATAACAACTGGGGCTCTGTAGTTTAAAGTCTCAACGTGTCCCCTTTGGTTTGAGATAACCTGATGACTGATGGGACCAAAGAGTAAAGAAAATGAAGCCCACTACTTTTAAAATGTATATATTTTTTTTAAGTAAGGAACCCCTTTAGGAAAGGACAAACAGTCTGGACAGAGTGATCTTTATCTTTTTTGCTGTTTTCATGATAGTGTGGCAGGCAGTAGTTGAGATATCACTTCAGCTATCAACCTGAACAACAAATAATTGAAAACGCTATCCAGCATGCCATCTAGTTTTCTTCAAAGCAGAAATTCTATTCTTCTATTCTTCACTGACAATGTTATCAGGTCTATTTCTGTAACGGAGTGAAAGTGTGAACAGCACACTGCTGCCTTGGAAACAGAAGCCCCGGAGAGGACAGAGAGCTGATTGCAGAGAAGCTGCTTGTCTCCAATCTAACCCACAGCCTTGTGTGTTTACAGTCAGCGCAGCCAGAGAGCTTTGCACAATAACCCGGAGGGGAGATTCGAGGGTCAATATCTCCATTTGCAACCAAAGCAAAAAAAGTCCAAAAACCAAAGATGTGGGTTACTGTTTCTGCTGAGCACAGACTCAGAGCGCAGCCAATGTTTTATACAGAACCCACCCCTGAGATCTAATTGTACTTGCAAATATTCTGTAGCTTTGTTTTTTTTTTTTTTTTCTTCTGACTTTACAGCATAAAAATTCACACTTTAATTTATTTTTCTACTTTTTGTGCCTGAAAACCTGAGGGACCCTCAGCTTTTGCACGAAATGACTTAATAACAGAAAAATCCCTTACATCACCAGAGCAGAATCTGAAAACGGCAAAAGAACGTCCTGGTTCCGTTCTGTTTGTGACCGTACGAAGGTGTTGCGTCTGAAGTGTTTGTTAGTGAACCTGCCATGTGAGATGTGTGCTGTAACGTATTGATTCACACCTCACCGACCGAAGTGGTGCTCAATGAATGCACACAGTTCTCCTGTGTGCAGATAGTTTTTGCACATTAATGAGCTTTGCGACGACTGGGATGGGTCTGGGTCAGGAGCAACATTCACATGTTTTTTATAGGTTTTATTTTTCTGAATGTTTTTTGCAGTAACTCTATGTACTTTGTTACTTTAGTAGTTCATAAACCCAAATGTTCGGCTCATTCAGGAGATGGTTGCTGTGACTTTTGGTTTGGACTGAAGAGGCGACAGTTCCAGGAGAGAAACCCAGACCTCCCTCTCCCCAGCGACACTCTCCACACATTGAATAGACCATTTTGTTCCACCTCATGCATCACATGTAATGCAAATGACGATAAAGAACCTTGAACCTTTTCTTACTTTTAGCTTCAAGCTAAATTACTGGCACTTTTAACTAATGTTTGTTTGCCTCTTTGAGATTTTAGCTGATGTTTTGCTGTTTTTAGCTTGCAGAACTCAGTGTCTTCAGCAAGTTTCAGCAGTCAGTTGGCGTTGACTCTGCTTTCCCAGGAGACGCAGCTACTCCAGTTCAGATTCTCTGAGTAAATCCGCTCTGCAGCCTTTTTCTGTCCGACTCGTCCAATCAAAGCCAGAGTTCAGACTGGTATCTGGTATCTGGTATCTGGTATCTGGTATCTGGTATCTGGTATCGGTGCAGCGAGGACCTGCTGCAGCGTCTCACAGGTTAGTGGATCCAGATTCCACACGGTGGGAAGTGAACGACACGAGAGAGACTCGGAACATGAGGACATTTGTACACTCGCTCCAGCTCACATGGTTGTGGATTAGAAGTGAGCGTGCACGTTCCCCACCGCACGTGCACACGCAGACAGGCATGGTGAGACACGAGTCGAACAGACATGACTGCGCAGTCACGGAGCGGCAGGCCGGGCTTTATTTTGGCTCGCTGCTCTGCGGTGAGCCGTGCGAGGGTTTAGAGGGATTGGACGGTGTTGACTTTGCCATGAACCTGTGGAGCCCCCGCTCCCTCACAGCTGCCTCCCTCATCATCTGCTGAGGGCCTCCAATCATTGTGGAAAAATGGGATTGGGAGGACAAAAGATATATAACTACACCTCTGCCCTCCTCCGTCTCTCTCTCTCTGCCTCACTCCAACAGTAAGGGAGGTGTTTTTATTGCCTCTCCTTGAAGGTGGTTGTCATAACTCACATTTCTTTGAGTTTATCTAATACTCCAATTATACAGCTGCATACTCGACCGCTATTTTGAAGAGCACATCCCAAGGGCACGCACTTCAGGCTCAGCTGGAGCTCCACAGCAACATGGCTGAACCTCCCACTGGACGACCCCTCAACAATAGAAGGAGTCAAACCAGGAGTCCCCCAGCCGAGGTTTCCCACAGTCAGAGTGATGTTTCAGCTGAGCGTGTGGAAGCCAGAGGCAGGAGGTTTCACCTGACAAGGTTTTTTTTTTTTTTTAAGATATTTGACATCAAGCTGCCAATTCTTACTGAGATGATGCACAGTCAGCTGACTTTTAATGTTTGAATTTCAGTAAAAGCCACCTCTCCTCATCTGCCTTCTCCCCATATGTATTTATATCCCGACCTTACAGACCTCATTCAGAAAATCCACCTTATCAGAAGTCAGGCTGCATTTCTCAGCCTTGTTTTTAGGATGCGGAGTGGCACAGTCTCAAAGAACTTGATTATTTTTTATGTGGTTTTAAATATAATAATCCTGTCATGATCATCATTCACTGCCACCTGCCACGCCCACTTCCCCGCCACTAATCAGCGCTCAAGCCCTGCACCTGCTCCACGCTCTATTTAAGAGTCCCGTCCGCAACTAACCTCTGCCAGATTATCGAACCCTTCAAGGTATTAGATGTCCCACCATTTTGTTCATGTTCACACCCGACGTTTGCCTCATCTTTTGGATTCACTGCTCTGCCTGCTCCCCGTCTGGTTTTGTTCTGCCCATCTGACCCTGGTAATGGCCACCCCGTCTGCCTTACTGATTCTGGATTATGAATTGACCTTTAGATTTACTCTTTGACCTCTGATTCCCCGTGACCCCTGCTTTGCTTTTCGGACCACAACCTGAGATTGCCACGCTGTTCGCAGCATTAAAGTCCTCCCTCAGCAGTGGCTCTCTCACCAGTTATGGTGATGTCACCTCGTCATGCTCCGACAGGTGGCTCCCACCTCACCTGCCTGAGAAGACCTGCTCCTGCAACTGGATCCAGACTCCCACCAGCAGCTGCAAAATCATAAATTTATTTAAATGCTCTTGCTGTCTGGCTAATATTTGAATCCATAAACTTGATCTTTGACAGATCTGACATTTCTACTAACATCTCTCTGTAACTCTAAAAGGCTCCAACATGGACTACCTGCCCTCCTGAACAGAAACCAGTCAGCATGAAAACTGTCCGGTGTTTCATAGGAAATGATTGGGTCAAAAGCAAAAACTAAAGTCAGCAGGAAAAAACAAAACTCGAAACCAAGTTGGTTAGTTGTTCACACAAATCTACTGACATCAGTCTGTTTGAAGCATTTAAATTTTTAAAACCCTAACAAATAAAGCTGCTAATGTCCTTTGCAACTCATGACTGTGTGTACTTGTAATTCATCCATTCACATCACTTCTCTTGTGTTATTACAGTAATACAATAATCAGCAGCAAAGTGTCCACAAAGAAGCTTAATCCTCCTCCTGGAGACCTTAAAGCACCAGAGCAGATGAGGGAGGGAACGTCTGCACCTGCAAATACGTCCTAACAAAATAAACATGAACTACACAGTCAGATAATCCTGTGTGAAGATTAAATTGTGTTGCAGTTTATTTGAAGTTATTAGCACAAAGTTTGGGGTTTAGTCTCAGGATGAGTATTGTGGTTTCACAATGATCTCTTGAAGTAAAGATAATTTCATTTAATTTACCACAAATATGTCCTGTTGTTTCACTGGAGCATTTCTTCCTGTAAGTCGCTGAGACTACACACAGTTTTACAGAACTTTTATTTTACATTCATAAATATATCCCTGGAAACGCTGAAGAGGTTTCTGTAAATGGTTTTGTCCACACAAAAACACAGAAAACAACCTGAAACGATGCAGTGACTCAGCCAGACCTGTCTGTGGCGCTGTGGCTTGGCCCTGAAACACACCAAAAACAAAAAACTAGGCCAGAGCTCAAAGTTCACACAATGAGTGAAGAAGAAGAAGAAACCCATGGATCAAAGGTTAAATGATTCAATTCACTTTAGTTAAATAGCTCCAATTCACAACAGAAGTCGCCTCAGGTCACTGCACAGTAATATTCATGTTCCTGTTTTAAGTGCTTTATTTAAAAAAAGTGGTTTGAAAATTATAAAATGCCAGTTAATAATGTTATTTATCTAAGGATCTAATCGACTGCTTCGAGTTCATTTTGTTGCAGTCTCCCATCCTAAGCGAGCACAGAGGCAACAGTGGAAAGGAAAAACTCCCTCATGAGGGAGAAACCTCCAGCAGAACCGGTTTTCCTCTAGGAGGAAAGACAAAAAGACAGAAATGACTTGGTAAGAAATAAAAATTACAAAAACAAACTGTTCATTTTGTATGTTTTGTAACTATCCATTTGATGAAATGAGGTCAATCTGTCCTCCAGTAGTCTCAGGTTACAACAGCAAAGATAAAGAATAGGTAAGAAAGCCAAACTAACTAAGGATTTGTTGAAAAGGAACAATTTAATCCCAGTTTTCAAACTGGACGGTGTGTCAGCTTCATGGACAGAAACTGGAAGTTTGTTCCACAAGAGAGGAGCCTGAGAACTGAAAGATATTCCTCCCATTCTGCTTTTGGAAACTCCAGGAACCACAAGTAAACCTGCAGTCTGAGAGAGAAGTGCTCTGTTAGGAAAATATGTAGCAACAAGATATGTAATATAAGATGGAGCTAGGTTGTTGAGAGCTTTGTAGGTTAGAAGTAAGATTTGATTAATTAAATTCTGAATTTGACAGAGAGCCAGTGGAGAGAAACTAAAACTGGAGAGATATGATCTCTCCCAGTAACTCCAGTTAAGACTCTCGCAGCAGCATTTTGGATCAACTGAAGGTGTTTTAAAGAAGTACCATATCTGGACACCCAGATAACAAACCACTGAGGTGAGTCTATGATTGTAGGTTTTTAAAAGTTGTCATTTGTTTTCTCTGTGCATGCGGGATTAAAAATAGTTTACAAAAATATTTGTGTTCCCCGCAGAAATAGTTATCAATGTGATTATTTATTTTTTATTTTATTCAAACCATCATGTTCATCTTTTCTGTCTTTTTCAGTATTTTCTGCATCTTTCAAGGATGGCTGATTTTGGAACAAGTAATAATGCTTGATGAAATCAATTGAGGCTCCAGACGAGGTCGGAGGACCTTCTGTGGTTCTGCTCAGAGAACTCGTTAAGTTCCTCAGGGCAGATAAGGAGCAAAATTAGAAATGTATGTCAAACCAAAATTATAGGCATAATAATAGACTTTTCCTCCTTTTTGCAAATTATGCCCTGAGCTCTGTGCTTTTAGAAAATATGATTTTGGCACAAACGCTTGTTTTGGTGCAAAGGTTATTGCATTAAATCAATTCTGGAAGCGAGGGACTTGAGCTGCAATGTTAATCTGGAGTGGATCACTACGCCGGGTGGAGGTATGGACTGACGAGACCAGAAATCCTCCACAGCTTAAACCCACTCTTGGAAGGCTGGAGCAGCAGCATGGCCAGCAGCACTGGCCCCCCTCCAAAGACGGACCACTGAAGGTATAGCTCCTCGAGCGTTTGGCAGTGGTACATGGTCGTGGTTACAGCCTCTCTAAAAGCCGAGCTCACGTCCGGCTGAGTAAGACGTTCTGAAACCCCAGGAGAAACGATGCATTTCAGTTCATAATGAAAGCCAGCTCTTATTCTGTTCAGCTGCATGTTTTAACATGAGATGGAATCCTACCTCTTCATTCCTGCAAAACAGACGGTGATTAAACCAAACCAAAACCGTTTAAAGCAACAGCAGAGACACCAGCTTTGATTTGGATCCTTCTGCTCCAGAACTGCAGGACTTACTGAGCTGTCCTGGGAACCAGTTCCTGCAGGCAGTCAAGACTTGTAGATTTGTAGGAAATGTGTTTGTGGTGGACAGCTGTGTGGGATACTGCAAAATCTGGTTCTGATCCAAGGAAACAGAACCAGAATCACAGATACTGATCCATATTGATACTTTAATCTTGTAAGCGCCGCCTGTACAATTTCCCATGTCACATTTTATCATCGTGATGCTGAATCTGAATGTTTTCATGATTATTAAACAACTGATTTCTGCTTTTAGCCGGTCATTAGCTGAATATGTGTCTTTTAAAAGTCAGGATGATTTTTATCTAATGTTTCTAATCAAATAATAAAACAAAAGTTAGAAAAAATTTAATGTCTGTGGATGCTGACAGCCTGTGCTGAAATTTGCTGAAGAAGCTGAAATGCACTCATTCAAGTTAAAACAAGCAGAATATGAGCTAAAGTTGACAAAACATTGGCTAAAAACTGTCAAATGTTCACTAAAACGAGCAAAAGTTTGACTAAAAGCTACAAACAGTTAAATGCTAGCCAGAAGCTAGCACAACCTTAAATATAAAAGTAGCAAAATGCTAGTTAATATTAGGGAAAATAGCTAAAGTGGATATGTTTCAACCAAAATAAGCAAATTACTAGCTGAAACTAGTAAAAGGCTAGCTAAAAGTATAAAAATTGTATCAAAATGTTAGCCAGACATAAAATATTACAGAACATCAGCTAAAAATAGCAAAAGGATTCAAAAGCTGAATGAACTTTCACACAAATATTCCTGGAATTAGCTAAATTTGTCACAAATATGAAAACACAGAGAACATGGACTGAGGAGAAACCAGGAGTCAAACTATTCAACAACAAAACTGTTTCATTTACCGTGAGGATCAAAACTATATACAGCACTGGGATCAGGGAAACCTGGGATGGAGGAGAATGAGTAGAGGGGAGATGGTGGTTATCTTGTTCTTTGTTTCTTTTGGGTGAACCAGTAGAGACATTGAGGTGAGGGCAGATTTCCATCAAGGGTGGTCCAGGCTTGTAAGATGCAGCGGTTGAAGGAGTAGGCAGGCGGCAAGTAGCTGGACGGCAGAGGAGCAGCTGCAAGGGCGTCAACAAGGGATCCACACACAGGTAGGTACCAGCAGAGTTCAGATTGGCAGGAGAGCAGTCCAGGGTAATAGACTCAGGAGGCAAGTCTGACAAAGAACGAAGAAAATATGAGGTATGCATTTTCTTGGTTATAAGATCACTAGAAGGCAGGAGGCAAAAATATAATCTGCCATGTAATGCTTCAGCGTGGAATGGAGCTCTTCTGCAGACTCTTATATCATCCATCCATTATTTCTACCCACTTCTTCTTTTTTGGGTTGCAGGGGTCACTGTTGCCCATATCCAGCTATCACTGTGTGAGAGGCAGGGGACACCCCGGACAGGTCTCCAGTCCATCACAGGGACACATAGACAAACGAGACAAAACAACCAACCATTCTCAAGAACCTGCAAGAAGCTGAAAGCCCTACACAATTTGTAAAAGTTGAAAAAGTACCACTGAGTGTTTTATAATTTTCATTCTTAGTTAGTTTTGTCTCCAAAAAGAAAATTTAAAACAACATTATTTTAATTTCTTTGAACTGCTGGAATGCGTGACGTGCCGACAGTGGAAAGAACCGATCCCATCACCACACAAACCAACGTCGGCACCAGTAAGATCTATGTTTGAGTTGATCCTCACCCCACGAGTTTTCGTCTGTGTTGTTTTATTCACTCATGTATTTTTTCAGGCACTT
Source organism: Hypsolebias longignatus (assembly GCA_031762435.1). Classification (NCBI taxonomy): domain Eukaryota; kingdom Metazoa; phylum Chordata; class Actinopteri; order Cyprinodontiformes; family Rivulidae; genus Hypsolebias; species Hypsolebias longignatus. The sequence goes on along the minus strand of JARVGV010000280.1, from coordinate 4,515,458 downwards.
TCAGACACAGAACATTTCATGAGAGTCACTGGAACAAGACTAGAACTCCTTAGGCCCATGGTACACACTCAATGTTTCATAAGAATCCAGGACGTTATTTTCTTTTTCTAGATGAAAACTTGTAGGGCAGGAACTGAGTGAAACCGCAGCTGTTTGTTTTCCAATCAACATCAGCTTCATGGACGTCGACCGCTGAGGTGTCCAGTCGCACAGTACTCACTTTGGTTTGTTGTGCTTGGCACCTGTGCGTTTGTCTTGCACGACTCCGCTGGCTTCATTCTCCGTCTTGATGGTCGAGGTCTGAGGTAATGTCATGCAAATGATATGCATGGACGGTTTGCTCGACGTGTTTGGACCTGGCTGTGACGTCTCACCGGTAATTTGGTCCGACACAACAGCCAGCTGAAGCTTTGTGTCATCAAAGCCAACTATTTCCAAGTCCGGTCCAATGAGCGGGGTCTGTCTTTGAGCCCGGAGGCTCTGCAGCTGACCCACTAATCAGCCACTTCTCTAAATATAAATTGGCTATTCTGGAGCTCTGTGTCAGCAGAACTGCAAGTCTGAGACATGTCCTCACTCTACAAGAGACACAGACCCAGTTAAACAATCCACACCAGCTCCTGCACAACTCTGTAAATTATTCTTAATTTGTCAGCAAACTGTCCTCAAAGGAAAGGGTACTTTAACAGTCTGTATTTTTCTACATATAAGTCAGTTTTTTGTATAATTTGTGTGCAACTTATGCACTGAAGCAACGTATTTATGGATTTTTTTAACCATATTTATAAACCAATTTTTGACTGAGATATATGACCGTTTTAAATCATTGTGACACTGAAAATATCGAACACTACCATTTTCAGCTGCTAGATGACACTTGAGTAGTATGGCATGCCATTGTCATGTAATAGGTAAAAGTGGCTATTAATGACACAATCAGCTTGCCATAGCCTGCCACCTTTGTGCAGCTCTGGGATTATGACTGGAGCAACATCAAATCAGTTTCATTTTGCTGTGTGGCCCCAGCGAAATGCAGTTAATTTTGATCATTAAAGTGCATTTATTAAGTAAAAGTTCAACTGAGACACATCTTTACTATAAAATCAAGCAAACAAATAATTGTTTTAGGTGTTAATCTTGTTAAATCCTTGTTAAAGTCCTCCCATGCATGCTACACCGGCCCACATTTCCATGTTGCCAGTGATGACGCAAAATAGATGTGACGTATACAGTTAAGTTACTTATTTTTGTGGTTTTTTTTCACTTTATTAAACATATTTATATTTAATATGTGACTTATAAATCGGTGCGACCTGTACAACAGAAAATATGGTAACAATGTGGTTGTTTATTTCCTTTATTTTATTGGACATCAGTGCCCAGTCAGTGTATTGATTAATTCAGTTGATGCTGCTCTTCATTTCCCAGGTCAAAGTTCACTTCATCATGTCGGAATGTGATGCCTGAAGACGTTTGAGTGTCACGTTCCATCCAGTCGGTGAAGGTGCTGAGCTGTTAAGACCGTCAGCCGATCTGGAGCTAATTTTTGATTGATTTCACTGATTTTCTGCACCTGGACACGTCCTGCGGTCTCTGTCGTCTTAGAAGTACGATCATCTGTAATGGATTGACAGTTGTCAGAATCGTTCAGGTGTTTACATTTCCTCATTTGTTCTCCAGGAGACGTTAAATGTGCTCTTATCATTCTGACCAGTGGTGTGGACTCAAGTCACATGACTTGGACTCGTGTCATTGATATTATTACTTGACATGACTTGACTCGAACAAATGTTCATAGACTTATGACCTGAACTTTTACATCAATGATTTGGGACATGAATTGCACTTTGACCTGTTTACTTGGAAAGACTTAATATTTTACCAACAATCTAAAGTTTAAAACACATTAATTAAAAAGTGCACCCCGTGAATTCATTTCACTCGTTCCGTATTGACAGACTCAGACCGTCGCTCTGTTTTTTCACACTCTGCACGTGTGTTGGTGATGATTCTCGTTCATCCAAGAAATCCAAAAAAAGATTAAAGGCAAAAAGAACTGGACTTTATTGTGTAGCTGAAGATGTTTCACTTCTCATCGGATGAGCTTTGTCAGTCAAAGAACGGAGAGTTTGAGGTTCCTGTTTTAAAGCTGAGGTGTTCTGTGAGCTAGATTCACATGCACAATGCCCTCTCGCTCCTCACTGTAGGGGTTAGTTAGTCCGACTCACAGGTGGGCCACTCTGCTCACATGAATAAAGGTATGATTGGTGTTAAAATCACTGGTTATCAGGCCTAAAGCCGCATTACAGGTTTTTGAAAGCTGGAATCTGAGGCCTCCTCTTCTGTTTAAAGAGGATTTCTCCCTTTTTACATGGATGACTTCCTTCACCCCCCTCTCAAACCTTCTGCGTTCTCGGTCCAAAATGTGAACATGTCCATCCTCAAGAGTGTTCCTTATCCTTCAGGTGTAGCTGAACTACAGGTCTTACAGAGGAGAAAGGAGCTGGTTTGGTTTGACTGCACCGGAGAAGACATGTTTTGCCTCCTTTTATTGCTGCTGTGTTTTTGTGTTCATTGATTTATTGTACCAGTTTTTACCTTTTCTATCCTGTTAAGCACCTTGGCCAATGCAAGGCATTGTAGGAAGGTGCTATACAAATAAAGTTTATTATTATTATTATTATTATATGTTTTATCTGCAGAAACTCTAACAGCCTTGCCAATTTCTTTATTTATTTTAATTGTACTGGCTCAAAAATTCCTTTTTTTTAATGTAACTTATGTTGTGCTTAATAAAAGATACCCATTCCTTCTGTCAGTATTCAGACTGATCTATATTTCTTTGTCTAAGTGTGTCTGATATCGGCTTCCTGCTGAGTGGAGTGTGCTTTTCCAGCAGAATGGACGCAGTCTGTTGTGAAAATCGAGGCGTGGTGACGACCACAAATGAAAACCACCATCTCTGGACCAGCTTGCATAGTTTCCTGCGTCACCTTTTCAGTCCAAGCCTCCCTCCTCTTCTACATTCGCCTATGATTGCGTTTACCATCAGCAGCATTAGCAGCTGTGAATTTGTGGGCGTTTCACCTAATGGGCGCTCTAATGGTGTCCGCAGACACACTCTGCTGTTCCCGCTTCCTGCGCTCAACACGTCGGCTAGCTCGAGTCGGAGGATAATCAGGGCGGCCGTGTGCTGATCGACAGCTGATGACATCCTCCGTCTAAAAATGGCAGGAAGTGTGTCATAAAAGATGTCAGACTGGAAGTGAAAAATTGCAGTTTATGATGAAAAAATGAGAAATTCTCATGCACTGAAGAGAAAAATAGACGCTTTTTCCTGCCAAGTGTGAAGAACGCCAGAAGACTTCCATATGAGGCTGTAAAGAGTCAGACAAAGTGTGGAGCGCTCGTTTTAAAACCACAATGGGGCCTTTTTCACTCCGGACCAGAAATAAAGAGCACGTAAAGTCAACGATGATAACAAATCTTGGGAAAACTAAAGATCTGTTTATGACTTAACGAGTTTCTTCAGGATCTCTAAAGTTCAGGAAGGTTCCTTTAGTTTCCTACAGAAATTTCAATCAAAGGCAACTGGACCCACGTTCTTAAAGACGCTTCGAGTTTGACTTTAAATCCAACCCTGTCAGTTTCACACATTCACATGTGAGACCAGAACATCTTGCATGTGGACCAGACCAGCAGAGACCCTGAACGTCTGGTCTCACCGAGCTGTGACTGTTGGCGACTTGTATTTTGGAGAAACTTCACAGAAGATGTCAGAAGCCTCTAAATGTTGCAGACACTGAGACTAAAGAGAAATACTGTATTAACTGTGTGTCTTTGCGGGGAGTTTGCACAAAGAAAGTCTGGATTTAGTTGTAAACCTATTTGGAGATGTTCTCACTTCATGATGCACATCTGCACACTTCAGGGGAGAACGTCTAAAAATAAAAAGTGTCAGCCTCACAGAGACGCCCCGGCACGAAACAAAAACACATCTGTTAAAGATGTCATCTTGACCCGAGAAACATCAGACTGAATGTGTCTCATCTTTTCACACCCGCCTGCACTGGAAGCTGCGATCGTCTCATGTTGGCAGTTTGATCATCTGATGTGAGGTGAGAGAGTCGATGCAGCCAACATCAATAAAGGATCCAAACACGAGGAGCAGCACAGGTTCAGTTTCACACACCTGTCATTCTGATGGGATAACTTTACCTGTGCGCCTCTTAAAATCTACCCAAGTGGCAGTTTGGATGGTTTTAGAAGAAAACTGTAGCCAGACGACTCAACGAGTCACTAAGTTATTGTCTATTTAATCACACATGGATGTCCTATAGATTGTGTGCAACAGTTTCACATTTTTCACCATAAAAACAACCAACAGTAAAATAAAGTAAGAACAGCCAGTCAGCCAACCGTCCTAACCAGACATCCATCACCCCTGACCCAACAAACCAGCCTGGCAAACTGCCAGGACCCTCCGAGGGTGAACAGGTCTCTCTTGAAAATGATTCCTCGTGACTCAGTGAGGCTAACCTGCATAAATATATGAAGGACGGAATGTGACTAAATGAAATAAATACATAATACAAATATAACAATTAAATGCATCATTTAATTATTTAATACATCATTAGATCATCAAATATATAATTAAATTATTAAATACATCATTAAGTAGTGAAATGTACAATTTAAATTATTTATTTCATGATTTATTTATTTAATTTTGTCACCTCCCATCCTCCAGTTGGACCATGAAATTATGTTAACTGTCAGTCTCACTCGTCAAAGTCAGTGGGCGGGACTAACCCTAACCCTAATGCCTGATTGGCTGCTCCTCACAGTACGCAAAGGCAAATCGACTACAGATAATCGAATGACCCACAGGCAAGAAAATATATTCTGAAACTTTAGGAAGTGGTAATTGTCTTTACGTAGATGAAACCTTTTTCATACCATGAATGTAGAGAAGAAGACGCACGTTTATGAGCATGGAAGGAGCTTTCATGTTTGAAATGACTGCAGACCGAAGCAATGGATTTCACATGATCAGCGTTAGTCCCGCCCACTGAGTTTGACGAGTGAGACAGACAGCATCATTTCATGGTGACACACAAGGGTGGAATGTGACAAAATTATAAATAAACCATGAAATAAATATTTTAATTGTGTATTTAATGATTTAATGATGTATTTAAGATTTAAACAATACATTTCGTTTCATAGTTCTAGAATTGCGCCGCTCAGAGTGGCTTCATGTTGGAGCAGCTCTGTTTCATCCTGAGTTATTGCTTTTGAAAATTTTAATTCCTCTCTTTTCTGGATGTAAATCACTTTTTTCGCACAATTATTTCCTCTGGTGTCAGATGATGTGCAGCTGGAAGGGTTTTTGCTGAAACCTTTTTTACTTCTGGGCATTTGTTATGATACGTAACCATGGCAACAAGGTGTTTTTTTTTTTTTTCACAACCAGGAGCAGCTGATTAACATCCAAAAGCTCAAATACCTCAACTACAGCCACAAATCCCAAATGAGTTTAAAAGGAGGCACTGTGGATGAAGTCCCGTCAACCTGGCAGTGGTGCTCAAGTACCTGACCGCCGAGATCCTGGAGCGGGTGGGAAACTCGGCTCGTGACAACAGGAGGACCGGGATCATCCTCCGAAACCTTCAGCTGGCTGTCCATGGCGACGAGGCGATCGGCAGAC
>JARVGV010000280.1:4499460-4509645 GCA_031762435.1 Hypsolebias longignatus | reverse complement strand
CTGTCTGTCCATGGCGACGAGGAGCTCGGCAGACTGCTGGGAGGAGTGACCATCGCTCAGGGAGGAATTCTGCCCAGCAGTCGGGCAGTCCTGTTGCCCAGGAGGACAGAGAGAACCGCCGGACCTGACAGCAAGCTGGATCTGGGTGGACGGATCGGTATCTGTGGCCTTTTTTTTTTTGGATTCTCTGCAGAAGATCCTTCTTCCTCACCGCTATCAACATCTATAACAACTCTTGAACGAAACCAGGATGATGAGCTACCACAACACTTCATTTTCCTTTGAGATTAAAAAAGCATTTTTGAATTTAATTTTGAATAGAACTGAAGTTTGTATGTCAAATTCCGTCCTCCTTATAAATAAAAGTCACCACGCACTCTGATACTTTATGTAGAACGTGAAGCTTCCTGCTGCCAAGACTCTTGAAACCCACCTCTGCTCACTTCTTATTTTTAAAGTTATCAGGATGTTTAGGCCTGGAACTTTAAGGTTTTAGCCCTGCGTGTTTAATTTAACAATCTCAACACGGCGGGAACGTTCAGAGGGTGTTTTACGGCCGTTTGATGTAATTTCCTATTTGGATGAATGAGTCGGTAACTGTCCTGTTGAACCCGTCTCTGGTGACGTTGTCTCACGCTCTGAGTCAGAAACACGGAACAGTCTTGGTTTGTGAATCGGTGATGAATATAAATGATTCTCAGAGTAACGATCAAGCAAAGCCTGCAGTAAACTTTACTTTGATCTCCAGTTTCTGCAGAGACTGGAACAGAAATTAGACTTGAGCACATTGAATGTTGTGTTTTTACATTCCAAAGAGGAAATAACAGACCTGATAGAAACCACCTTCGGTTTCAGGATGTCCCACTTCTTGCAGCACGGATGATTTCCGTGCAGAACTGTTTGTTGATGTAAAGACAGTTATTTGGCTCAAAGATGCAGAAAGGCAGCATAATAATATCTACACCTCTTTACGTGGCTCTGAAGGGCAGCGTGCCGTGTTTAGATAAATATAAAGTGTGACGTGACTGCAGATGCAGATCTTTATTCCTCCTGCAGTTGTGGTGCACCAAACTGACCCAAGCATGTAGCTCTGAATCCTGACCCATCATCCTGTCCACGGAGGAGCACTGCTGAGCAGCTCCATTCACTGAGCTCTCTTCCTTCTTTTGTCATAAATAAAGTTCATGTCAAACTAGCTCTTTAGTAGCCAGGTCACCATCAAACTGATCTCAGAACTGTGGTGCGCACAGGACGCCAGCTCTCCACCCTACAATTCATTAGACCATGGTTAGATCATGAAAGCTTTAGAATAAAGACCCTGCTACTCTTGTAGAGCTCATCAACTAGATGTTTCCTATAGGCTCTCCTGTACCCTCATCATGCTCTGCGTGAACATTTCTGCACCATTCCTTTAGACAGCTATGGCCACTTCACACCAGGCTAACATGAAGCTACCGCCAGAGGTACCATATCTGAACAACGTTGTATCATTCAGTGAATCAATAGAAGGAAGTTGGACTCCTCTTGTTTTGAAGAAGTCCAGCTGTCTTCTACTCGTGTAATGGAGGACTGACGTTTTGTTACAGTCACAGTTGTAGCTAAAGCACAAGGCCAGTGTGACCAGTCTGTCCATTATGAAGCCGTACTCTTCCCCCACAAAGACAAACTATCACAACCTCGTTATGGAAGGATGTGCACGGCTCAGAACCGTTGCATTGGTCATAACCCATGACGAGGACTAGTGAGGACCTCACCAAGACCACAGGCTGTTTTTGTTTTTTTTTACTTGTGATGATGTCATCCTGTGAAGGTGACAAAGAAATGTGCAGCTGTATGCTCTAATTCCATCTTTATAAGTTAAATATCCTCTGTGTTGCTGTTCACACCCACCACCCAACAGCCATATGGCTCCATCTTTATTCTCACAAATTGGCCTCCAGCTCAGAACTCCCCGCACAGAAAAACTGTATATATGACTTCAGTCGTTAAAGTTCGGGAGCCGAGCCAAGGCTGTATGTCAGAGCAGAAAAAAGGTGGGAGCGAGGTGAAAATTTGGGTGTCTGACTGAAAGCGCTGGCTCGCGTCCAGCTCCTCGGTTACGGTTAAAGTACCTGGAGCTAACGGCTCTGGATGTGTGAGCTCAGAGCCCACGATGTGTACGCATGTTTCCCAGCATCCCCGGTGTTGAGTTTCAGTTTTCGTGGTGATGGGAGGAAACGCTGATTTAATTCCAGCCTCCTTAGAGTGCCTCTGGAGCTCTGATTTATGACCCCTGATACTTTAAGATAATACACTGTGGCCGGGCCACATCAGCTCTGAGAGCGGGGGGAGTCAACGCTGAGCTCTGTACGCTGCTGCAAACACAAGTGATTAACTGGGCCGAAGCAGAGGCTCTCAAACTGAACCCCACAGTCTGACGTGTGCACGTTATGGTTTTAAAACTGCTGAAGTTAAACAAAACTGATCATTCTTCAGGCGTATGGACGGATTGTAATCACATTACATGTTAGTTTCCTGCTTAATAAATACAAATCAGGGGAAGGACAGACGGTAAATGATGACGCACACACATCTCTCCGTTTTGACCATGGATTTTCTAGATGAGCTCTTAAGATTTTATAGCCAATAACAGTTCAGGGCTATGAGAGGACGTCGTTATGTCCTCCACGACCCTTCTCGTCTGTTCTGTCCCATTGAGCTTCAGGGTGATCTTGGAGGAAGACACGGCGTGGACCGGACCCCTGAAAATGAGATGCTGAGGTCATTAACTTTTATCCTTGGTGCAGGTTATGGTTCGGATGTGAGCGCTGAGGTTCCAATGAGTTTGGCCTTCGTTAGTGACTGAGCTGCACCGTGGGAGGCAAAGCCCACGGACAGAGAACTTCCATCACTGATTGATTGATAACACGCACAACTCGCTTTCCTTCTAAGCTGAACACATTTCAGTTTGACATCAAAAGATGAAAATATGAGACAAGTGTTTATGTCCAAATGTTTCCATACACAGAAGTAGGCAGCGCTTCCTGTAAAACAATACAACAATGTGTAAGTCAGTAGAAGTACAGACTTGAAACTGTTAAAAATGTGGACTCTTGTTTCATTGATGTCCAAACGTTTTCATATATGGACCAAAACCATCAAGATGAACAGACTCATGGGCCATAAAAATGTGCATTTAATTCGACGTGAACAATATTTTGGAGAAAGGACAAAAGTTTTACTAATTTTGGTGGAGAAAGTTTTAAATTGTTGTAAATCCAAAACACTCAAAGCCTCATAAATACTAAGCTTATATTTTTTATTGAAAAGGGTTTGATTTATTTGATTTGGTTGGTCTATGTTTGTTGTTTTCTTCTGTTGGAAAAGTTCATTTTAGTCTGTTCTCTGCAACAAAAGCATCGTTTGAGTAGATGTTCTTTTTAAAGAGGGTCAATCAGCCTTTTGGACCATGGACGGATAAAAGGTTGATCAAAGTTCTGAAAGATGTCGGTCGCTACAAGAGAATCATGGAAGGTTTGATAAAGTTGATGAACTTGTATGCAGATGATACCACATTGTATTCAACTAAAATGTCCAATTTCCCTTTTGATTATTTTAGCAACTGAAATATTTAGACAAGTTTTATGAATCGTTATCTAAAAGTGTTGTTTCTGGTAGAAATCCATAAAAGCTTTTGATGTTTTGTACCATGAAGTGAAAATTTAAAAAATACAGCCAGAGGTTTGTATTTTGTTTAATATTGCACATTTTGAGAAGATTATTTTTCATCTGTTTTCATTACCAATCAATCTGCAGAAAGTTTGCATCGACCTCTTGAGCCTGCTGGACAAAATGATACCATTCTTAAACTGCAGGTGTGGGCCACACAAAATCCAGGAGCCACAAATGGCCCTGAGGCCGCACTTTGGACACCCGTGCTTTAAGTGCTGAAACCTCATGAAGCCTGTCATCTGTGGACTCCACCAAACTTTAACCTTCTTCTGTGCTTCGAGCTAATCGAGCAAGCTTTGGGTCTTTGGTTCTGGGATGTTTGCTGCTTTGATCTCGAGAGCTTCTTGGAAGCAGACTGACTCGTGGGTTCAAACATGCAAGAATCAGGAGCCCTGTGTAGATAAATACTCCCGTTAGCATTTTACTGCCTCCACACCTCCCTCAGACTCCTGCACTCTGTTGAACTTGTGACTGCATTATTCCATTTTTTCAATGAATCATCACAAATACTCGTTTAATTCTTGAGGTCAGCTCTTCTTTCAGGATAAGTCTGTTGCGGGGGCTCAGTCCCTTCAATCTCTTCTTCTGCAGGTAAATTGTAGCTCCATAGGATTTAAGTCTGGAGACACACTGTCTCAGTCCAGAACCTTCCACATCTTGCCCATGATGAACTCCTTTCTAATTCTGGATCATCATTATCTTCATCCCAGTTAGTTTCTTGCATTTTATTTAATGTTTCTGCAGAACATCATTTAGTCTTCTCATCTGTTTGATGAAGGTTCTTCGTCTCATCGGTTCAGAACCCTTTGGTCCACTCGTTTGGACTTGTTGACCAATTCTAGCCTGTCCTTCCTGCTCTTCATGCTACAGGATCTGAACTTTCTCAAGATGAAGACTCTGCTTGTCCTCTCCTTGTATAGAGCAAATGGTGCTACTTCTTTCTGCTGGTCATAATGTTATGGCTGAACAGTGTGTATGCTGGAGCTGGAAACATCAGCAAATGTCAAATGTGGGCAAAAAAAGGAGGAGAATTAAACCACAAACTCACACATGGGAGCCACCAGATGGAGAGGCCGTGATTTAAAATGAAAACTCATCAGAACCTAAAGCTCGCCAGCTGTCAGTCAGCGTCAGTCAGCTCCTCGGGCGCTGACGACGAGGTTTTCAGGGGCGGCGGGGTGGGAAGGTCCGAGCAGAACCTCACATGCCCGCAGGCAAGAGAGAGAGAGCAGGAGGCGCTGGCGGCAGGCTTCACCCCTGGGCCTCCTTTTCATCTCCACACTCAGGTGGAGAGTTTGGACTTCTGAAGGCAACAGAGTCCCCCCGTGCATCTGCTCCTCTTTCACTGTCACTTCCTGCCTCTTTGCCTCTCTTCTGCTAATATTGTAGTTCCTCTCAGCAAATGGAGGAACAATGTGATGGGGTAAACCCGATAAAACAACAAGGAACATGTCAATTAAATATCAAATTACCGTATTTTTCACTGTATAAGTCGCAGATTTTCGCATCATTTACATGCCCTGCAACTTACATGCCTAAGTGATGTACCTATGGATTTTTCCCCCCATATTTATAAACTAATTTCTGGCTGAGATATGACCATTTTCATTCGTTCTGACTGAAAATATTGAATACAGGTCAACCTCGGTTTACGACCCTTCTCGGTTTAAGTTTTTTCGCACTTACGACCGCCTCCCCAGTGACGTCATCTCACCTCACGTTGACTTTTTATGCAGCATTTTATGTTTTTATTGTTTTTTTTGTTTGTTTTTTTTTTTTGTTGTTTTTTTTTAGGGTCCAGTATTTTGTTAGCTAACTGCTTGGAAACACATTAAAACGGCATTCCAAGTGCGCTGTTGTTGTTTTTACATTGAAAAAATTTATTTCAAAAGACGTTACGGCTGCCATGTGCTTTCAGTTTCGGGTTACGTTCGAAATCCGGACTTACGTTCGCCACGTGCAATCCGTTTCGGTTTACGTTCAAATCGGTTTACGTTCAGCCTGTAGGAACGGAATTCGAACGTAAACCGAGGTTGACCTGTACTACCATTTTCAGCCACTAGATGGCACTCGAGCAGTATAGCATGCTGTTGTATCATGTAATAGGTAAAAGTGGCTATTAATGATGCAATCGGCTTGCCACAGTCATCTGCCTGGAGCAACCGTCAAATCAGCTGCATTTTGCCAGGGTGGTGCAGCAAAATGCAGCTGATTTGACCACTGAAGTGCATTTTTTTAAATAAAACTTCAACTGAGACACACCTTTACTATAAAGTTGAGCAAACAAATAATTGTTTTTAGGTGTTTTCTTGTTAAATATTGAAGAAATGGTCAGCGAGTCGCCCTCTGCCCATTCATGTTTCTGCATATTGGCTTTAAAAATGCAGCTGATCTGACCGTTAAAGTGCATTTGTTAAGGAAAAGTTAGACTGAGACACATCTTTTCTATAATTTTGAGCAAGCCAATAATTGTTTTTAAGTGTTAATCTTGTGAAATTCTCACATTTCTAGGTTGTCAGAGGTGATGCATAATAGATGTGACATATACAAAGTATGACAAAGTGGCATATTTATGGATTTTTTTCACTTTATTAGACATATTTGAACTGATGCAACTTATAGGGTGGAGTGACATGTACATCAAAAAATACGGTAATAAGGAAAGTCCTAATTATCAGAAGGATGTGTCGTCCTCAGCTCCAAGTGGATGGTGTTATCTCCAGTTGTGTTTTTCACAGGACTTCAGTGGAAAAGCATCACCATAACATGTTGCAAGGTCATCATAAATTGTGCCTTTTAAAACGTTTGAACTCGTTGCCTCTCAGCCTGCTTCCTTCATGTCGGGTCAACTCCCACACAGAAATCCTTGGAGAGTTTCAAAGAGTGGGATCAAACAAAACACCAGCGCGAAAAAGTGATAGAAAAGTGCGGTTGAAAGAAACTGTGCACAGTAGCATGTGTGTGTGTGTGTGTTTGTTAGTGTGGATCCAGCCAGCATGTCCCAGCTTGAGCCCGAGCCCAGAGAGGCAGAGCAGCAAATTACGGCGTCTCAGAGACGAGCCTGGAGCCGTCAGCAGGAATGGAAATGAGAAGCGGCCCCGGAGCAAGTCCAAATGACAGCCATGTAAATAACGTTGTGGAAGACCTCATTTACCCGACACCCTCCGCTCACAGAAACTTAAACAGACACAGAGGCAATTTCTCCTTTGAAGGTTAAAGTGACCGTTTCAGACCAGAAAAGACCTGCGTTCGCTACAATACGGCGTTGAGGCGTGAGTCTGAGCAGGCCCGTGCACTTCCTCCTCCGCCGGCTCGCCCCGACTCTGAAAATCATTACCGCACCATCTGTCTGTCAGCACTGTGGCATATATTCACTTCACGTTTATGATGTTTTTAAGTAAAACCAGCTGCAGCGGGCCTTTCAACGGAGGCCTGATGCTCCACTTGGGGCTAATGGCTGAAAAGTGTGAATGTTGCCTTGGAGGGCTTAATTCTGCCGCTTAAACATCAAGCACTGACATTAAATGAAAATACCAGACAGACCTGGCAACCTGGGCCTCGTTATGAAGTGCGTCAGCCTCCTGAGTGGATGTGAGTCAGAGTGGCGCACCACATGGTGGCCCACTCTTCTTTACGTCGTCGCAGAGACAAAACCACCAAAATATCCTGCAGGAAACGGTTAACGGTGGCTGAGCGGGCAGCGGAGTTCTGCTCCACGAGGCAGGAAAAAAACAGCAAAACCAACACAAAAACACGTCAATTTTAAAGAAATGTTCCGTAAAGAACATCATTTTCAAACCGGCAGCTGACTCTGATCCAGGAAAGGTCAAATGTTTTCATCCCACCTGCAAAAACAACAAAAGGAAAATTCTTTCCGGTAAAAATCTGGAACCAAACCCCAGTTTTTGCATGACTCTCAGCTACTACCACACCAGATTTGACCTTCAGATCTGCAAAAAGGCCTGAGCTGAAGCCATTTTTGTGGTTCATCAGCTGTGGTGGCCATCTTGAATGAGGTTGACCAAAAGTTAAGGTGTAGATGTTCATCCAAGGACTTTAAGAGTTACATTATGCATCCTCTGATTCTAGAGATATTTTGCTAACAGACAGCCTGTTTTTTTTTTTATGGTGGTGGACAAAATAAATTTCAAACTTGTGCATTTAGGACAAAAAGAAAAAGTTAAACTCCCAAAAAATAAGTTTTGACATCACTGATGTAATAATTTTAAACCATAATTTATTTCATAGTCATAATAACGTATGATATTATATATTTATATAAGCTAACAAGTTTTAAGTGATAATTTAAAAAAAAAGAATAAGCCTGGCCATCAATCTTTAGTAATAACAGGAAGAAAGAGACAAACAGAATGAGTTATAATAAACTGCACTTTATTTTCAGTCCACAGAACAAACGTCTTAATATTGAATATAATAAATATTATTGTTAAACCTGAACACCAGAAGTTTCCATGGAGCAGAGAAGCAGCCTGGATCAATGGCTGAAGGATTCTTGAGCTCAGGAAAAAGTTCTGGTTTGTTGATCCGGTTCCACTTTGCCGATGGAGTCAAGGTCGAACATTTAGAATATTGAGTTTCAGGACATTTTCCGGCTTTAACTGGTTTATTTCCAGCTTCAACTGGTTTATTTCCAGCTTTAACTGGTTTATTTCCAACAAACAGACATTGTGTCAACACACTGAATCAATTATGTGTTTTGACTTGTGCTATTTGGAGTCAATCATCTGTTTTTATCTCCTTTGAATTTGTCGTAAAAACTTTAATAAATGTCAGGCAGAAGTGAGCGTCACGTGAACGTTTCCTGCTGTCCGTGCACAACTTCAGCACTCTGGGCGTTATGAAAGAAGGGCACGATGCAAACTTTGAACCTGTCAGCACTAAAGCTCAATAATAACCTCAGGACGGGTTGGTTATTTCCCCGTGTTGTCGTGCTGCTGCACACGCAGTTTCATCACTGACAACGTGCAGCTTTTTCTCTAAACGTCACACAAACAAATTGTGTGAATCCAGATCTGGTGGCTGGTTGGAGATCCAACCTTTAGATGATGAGGTCTTTAGACCTATTTTGAAGTGAATGACCAAAATAAAAATCTTCTCCAGAAGATTTTTCATTTTGAACTCCTCAAACCGAACGACTCCTTTAAGACTATTGTTCCATCTAAATGTTGCCATTCAGTCCTTTATGATGATTTTAACTAAAATACGAGTGGCGTAAATAAGCAACATGAAGATAAGTCAATGTCTTATTCTTAAACAGAATCATAACATTATCTAGAAAAATTAAGCAACTTATAGAAAGAGATACAGTTTAATTATAATAAATATGGTCTGGTTCATAAATATATTTTATTAATAGCATGTAATTATTTCCAGTAGATTTTCCATAATTTAGCATTCAACAGTGAACCGTCCGCCCCGGAAGCATTCCTTTTAGCTCATGAGCAAATGAGTGACGTCTCGTGCTTCCGTGACAGATCGGGCAGTGACGATGCCTACCATCAGTACTTACACTTCTGGCCTCTTTGTGTTTAACAACAGTTGCTAACTTGTCTTATCTTCATATTTCAGTCTCCATGTCCGAGGCGCTTCGAATCCTGCCCTCCTTGACGAGCCTGCTTTCCTTGTGGACTACCTCAGCTGCCTCTTTGCTTTTCTACCACTTCCCTGGTCTCCCATCTAACTAGTACTCCTTCAGACCATCTTCCCCGCCTTGCTCCTTCCTACCAACAGTAAGGAAAGACCAGTGCAAACAACCTACCTGAACTCTCTCCTAGCTCCCCAGAGTTCCAGAGTTCTCATTGTACATTGCATATATATATCACTGAAAATAAATCACTGTTAATCTTTCTATGTCTTGGAGTCTCTCACTTCATTATCTGGGTTCATAGTGATCATACATATATGACAGCATTATTGATCCTACTTCTTTTTGTTTCCTGCCCAGACAAAGTAGGAATCACTGCACTAGATATAAACTGGCTCACATTATAACAAAACACTTTTTTTTTTGGTTTGTTTGTTTGTTTTGTTATTTTTTTTTACAAAATGTTGCTGGTGTGTTGGATATCAGGTACAATTCATCCATTCCTACAAACATCATCTGCTTTTTAAATATTTATGAATCTTTTCTATCAGTAACTTGCAGCAGACTCACTGATTCAGCTTCTGCTAAAACTTGAACTTTTGAAAATGTGTTTTCTAAAACAAAGCAAAAGTTTAATCAGTCGACTTTTGTCTCAGTCAAAGTAAATGTCATTATTGAGATTGTACTGTGGGGGTTTGACCACTTCTTCAGCATTTATAGCGCATGCTTTCATAACATCCAGGCAGTGGTGGAGAAAGTACTCAAACACTGTACTTATAGTAAAAGTACAACTAAACAGTCAAAAATGTACTCTAGTAAAAGTAGAAGTACCATATTAATGTTTTTACTTAAGTAAAAGTAAATAAGTA
>JARVGV010000280.1:4476401-4489576 GCA_031762435.1 Hypsolebias longignatus | reverse complement strand
AAAATGACTTTGGATGAAATTTTAATATATTTATCATTTTGTTTGCAAAAATGAACATAGTTCAATGATACAAGATACAGTATATATGTTGTGCCATTTTATGCAAAGTTCAAACATCATGTCACAGACCCTTTAAGTCTTTACTTTTTGATAAATCCTATAGTTAGGGTTGGCTCGGGCTTCCTGAACTATCCTTTAGTTATATTGCTATAAGTTTAAACTACTGGAGTACAAATTGACCACATGTCCTCACTCAGCTGCTGTCTTTACTTGCTCTTTTACCTTTACCTGTTTGTATTGCTATCTTAACATGTGTTTGTTTTTTTTTTCTCCTATAGAAAGTACACCTGGACCATAGAAAGTACACCTGGACTTGTCATTCTGAGTCTGTTTCTCCGTCCTGTCCTCTCAAACAGCAGCCAGTCGAAGCAGATCATCCTGAGCCTGGCTCTGTTGGAGGTGTCTTCCTGTTAAAAGGGAGGTTTTTTTTTTTTCTTTCCACTGTCTCCTTTGTGCTTGCGCAGGATGGGAGACTGTGACGACGTGAAGATTCAGCACAACCTGCTGCTTCTTCTGATGGAAAACTTTATTAATTGGCTTTAACGTCTGTGAATGTTTTTGTGCAGCACACTGAGATAACTCTGTTGGGACTTGGAGCGAAACAAACTGAACTGAACTGACAGTTAGGTCCAGACAGGCCCTGAAGGTTCTGGTCTCGTGTGACCTCCTCGCCTCCCTTCACTTGTTCCCTCTTTGTGTTTGTCTTCGTCTCCCTGATGAGTTGTCCTGTCAATAATTGTCCCACTTCATGAGTTTTTTCTGTCGTGTTTTTAAAGAGGTGTTTAATGAAACAGAGCAGACCTGCATCGATCACTTGATACGACTGTCGGTACCGACCTGGACCATCCTCCTGTTTGGAGCTAACACAGTCGGGGGAGGAAACTACAACTCTGTAACTGTGTTTTATCAGCTAACTGGCATTAAAATGACATTCAAATGTCCATTACTGTGCCCTTTTGGTCTGAAGTTCTGGTTCAGGTGCAGCTCTGTGCACGTGTTGGACTGGACCATGAGTGAGCTGAGCATGTGTGTGTGTGGTGGCGTGTGTATTTGCCTTTATTTGCCTGTAAGCTAGTGTTTGCTCCCCGCGCTCATTTGTTTGTGTCAGAAGTAGTTCCTCCTCATCTGCCGTGTTCCTGCTGCAGTTTGCATTTCACGCCCGCTGTGTCAGCAGGTTTCTGCGTGCTCTGATAAACCGTACGGGACTAGAAAATGACCCCGGGTTGATTTAGGACATTAGCAGGCTGGAAATGTTACTGAGCCCGTCTGCGAGGTGTAATTTCTCTTCGTCTCCTGATTTGTGTTCGTATGTGAATGCATGTTTTACACTTCTGTTAAGTCGTTAGTTCTGATTTATTTGCTCCCGTTTATTTTATTCCACCTGTCTGACACCGAGCTGCAGAGGCAACAGGTCCAGGAGGGAAACCCAGACCTCCCTCTCCCCAGAGACTCTCTCCAGCTCCTCCTGGAGGACCCTGGGGTGTTCCCAGACCAGAGAGGATCTATAACCTCATCACTGATGTCTGAACATTTGTATGAATGCAAACCCAGTGTGAGCGGATCCAGAAGCAGGTTGCTCTGGTCAGCAGTGATTCTTAGAAGAACAGCTGGAAGCAAACCAACATCTGTGTTTATTCACGCTAATACTGATGTTTCCAAAGCTGCCCTGTGATTTCAGGATTAAATTAATGCTACAGTAACAAACTCCTCCTCAGGGAATCAATTACCACCATGTTGACATCATTTCTTTCTTTTTCTTTTATTTCTTTAAAAGGACAGCACAGATTAATGAATAATCCAAGACCAGCATTGGCAAGATGGCTAAATTTCATCTGTTGTCCTGAACAAATAAAAACCGCCAGCTCCTCACTCCTCTGATGATAATAAGCACCGAGCATCTTTTGGCAGCAGTCCTGGATGTGCTGTGCACGGTCACCTCAGACTCCAGCTGCAAACACTGGAAGCGTCTTGATGAAGCTTTGATCACCCTTTGCTCTGGATGATGACGTCACCGCACAGATTCTGAACGTTTTCTGTCTCTACGGGTAAAGTTTGATTTTATAAAAGTAGAAAGTCACAAGAAAAAATCATTTAAAGTTCAAAATGTTGCAGGCAGTACTTCGATGTCCCTCTTGGCTGAGTGTTTTTGTGGGAGTTCTGCTCCGTCAGCTTCCTGCAGCCACATCAGCAGCACCTGAGGATCGTCGTCTTGATGAACAACAGGAGCATAAAAAGCTGCAGAGGACATCCAGTCAGTGTTGGAGCATTACCTGCCAATGGGAGTTGTGTTTCTGGCCCTTTACTTGTGATCAAACTAAATATTCACTTAACTTGTGTTCCTTCATGCTTTATCTCCATCGTCCTCCTGGTTCCTGGATTTTCCTCTGTGGACCTCAAGCTCTCCTGTGTCTCCTCAGCTGCCTCTTCACTTGCCTGCCTCCAGCCTGGAACCATTGGGTCAACCTCGACTGACTCCGATCCTTACTGGTTCCAGCTCCTTCCCCTGCCCATTTGATGACACCCCTCACCCTGTAAATAAAGACTGTAAACCTTATTTGAGTCTTGGAGTGTGTTTGCTTCAGTCCTTGGATCTGGGTGTCGCTGCAATCGTCAGTCTTAATAGTGAAGGTTTGTAGTTTTAGAGGTGAGTGTTTTTCTGGACTAGAATTAAACAGGGAATGCGAGTAAACCTAAATGTTTTGGTGCAAAAACCACCAGGTGCAGGGGCGGAGCCAGGGGTGGCCAATGGTGGCCTTGGCAACCATAAATTAATCTTCAACCACCTCGTTCATTTAAGGAAACTATACTTTTAACTGATATAGAAACTAGAAGCATGGTTTACTCAAATGGAGTAGTTCATTTACATATTTATGGTTGTGGCCATCTTGGATTTGGATAAGGTAATCTAATTTTCTAAATGCACTAGCATGGAAGTCACTACCTCTCCTATTTTTCAAGTTATCCTGCTCACAACTTTCTCGGATGGATGGACTAATGGAGGGTATGTCCACGTCCCCTCTTCACTTTGTAATGAACATAAACAACCACCAGCACGGTGGCACAGCTGGTAGAGCTGCTGCCTCTCAGCGAGCAGGTCCCCGGTTCAAATCCCAGTCCGGGTGCCTTTCTGGGTGGAGTTTGCATGTTCTCTCCCAGCATGCGTGGGTTTTCTCCGAGTACTCCGGTTTCCTCCCACAGACCAAAAACATACATGTTAGCCTGACTGGTAACGCTAAAATTGTCCCTAGGTGAGTGAGAGAGTGAATGGTTGTTTGTCTCCATGTAGCCCTGTGATGGACTTACAACCCGTCCAGGGTGTACCCCGCCCCTCGCACTGTGATTGCTGGATATGGGCAACGGTGACCCCCGTGACTCAAAATGTAAGAAGCGGGTAAAGATAATGGATGGATAAACAACCACATTTCAAACAGTAAGAATGGTCATTAAAATGCTAATAAAACTCCAGGACCCACCAGGATGTGAGTGGCCCTTAGGAAGTGAAGACGGTCATCATGCTGCTGCGCTCTCAGTGCTCATCTAAAGGACGTTCCTTTAATTTTCTGCACCATCGCCTGCAGGTCCAGCCCAGCATGACTCAGTCTGTGCTAACACAAAGTTACTGTTGTGGGTCAACGTGTCTGCATGTTGTTTCCTGGTCATGATCACACGTCACACTCACTCATGTTGTACTGAGGACCCCAACATGCTCCTACCATGGTGATAGCCCTCTACAGAGGTTTGATACAAGCTGGAAATCCTCCACAGCTCATTGTGCTCCACACCGTTCAACTCCTGAAGCATTCCTTCTTCAAGAGTTCCTGTGAACTCTTGTTTTTTGTTGATTTAATACAAAGTAGTTTTGCAACAAAGTTCAGTCAAGTCATCTGGACAGTTTTCTTATTTTAGGTTTAGACATTCTGTCCTTCATCCTGTGGCCATGGCTGCTTCAGAAACCATCTTATCACCAGCAAACTGGTTGGTCCACTATGGGAGTGTGCTGCTTATGGAACTGAGTTTGTGGCTCCTCAGGCTGATGAAGTACTTTGGATGAAGGACGAAATGTCTCAACAAAAAAATAAACTGTCCAGATGACCTGACTGAACTTTGTTGGATTTTATTACCTGGATTATTGAGCATGAACTTTGGTATTTACTGGTTCTATTAAAACGTCCTAATGCTACATCTAGTTATTTTTATTTTGACAAAAACAGTCACCTCAGGCCACTGCTAATCCATCAGATTATTTTAAAACAATGGTTAGATTAAAACACAGAAGCTGCCTGTTAGTGTTGGGAAAAGATGAGCGCTTGGCACCATTAAAACCACTGTAAAACAAGATGGCCACCTTTTCCATAAATCTGTCTATAAAAACCTGGTTAGTTGTGGTTTTTGATGCAAATGCATCACAAATTTAAAAGCTGCTGTGCATCCTGGAAATATAAGTTTTTAAATATTTAAAATGACAAAGAGGTAGTTTCAGTCTGAGTATAAACAGGCGATGCTTAAAATGTTCAAACATCAAAGAGCTGCAGAGTAAAACCACAGAAGGAGGAAGACTTCGACCTTGGTGGAGGTGACTTGATGAAATAAGAGCGTGAGCGCTGAATGCTCCGAGTGTTCGACGAGTCTGCAAAGAAAACTAAAAGAAAACGCCTCGGCTCCGTGAAGAGCTTCTCTCAGAGGATAAATTCTGAGGAGATTAGGAGATAGTGATGGATGCAACAGGTTCTGTTTTCCCTGAAGAAACCCATCAGGTCCAGAACTGGGACTGTCACATATCAGCCAGGACTCTGATCGTCGTCCTAAGATGGCCTCCTGCACGCATCACCCCGCAGACAGCAGAATGATGAGCAACAACGACAGGACAGTTTACGCTCCGTTGTTGACAGACGTTTTAATAAGAAGGTTTGATTTGCAGAATGAGACGGACACACTCCTCCCTGCAGGGGGTGAAGCTCGACACCAGCCTGAAACGCTGTTTCTTCATTCTTCGGCATCAGTTGCTGTTTTAGAGCCTGACGTCAAGACCTAACGTGTGTTACATAATGTTGGTTTTACATTGACGAAAAACTGTCAGACTAAATATAAAACAAAGACTAGCATCTTCAACAGGGAGGGAAAGGTAAATAATGACACATCAGAAGCTGAA
Organism: Hypsolebias longignatus; assembly: GCA_031762435.1. Lineage (NCBI taxonomy): Eukaryota > Metazoa > Chordata > Actinopteri > Cyprinodontiformes > Rivulidae > Hypsolebias > Hypsolebias longignatus. Next base: position 4,484,367 of record JARVGV010000280.1, on the reverse strand, counting down.
AATGTTTTTTCTAAAGGTAAGTAAACGATGTAACGGTTCTCCAGAAACTCCATCACAACATCTTGTTAGCTGATGTTTTATCACAGCTGCATGAAGTAACGTGTTGGTGTTTATGTGACGACCTTATCCTGCAATATCAAGAGTAGGTGTTTGGAGGTTTAGGCCTGGTCTGTGAGTCCTGCAGCTCCATGTCAAACCCTCAGAGCTGGACACCAGGACATGTGAGGATGGAGACTGGTCCAGGAAGAGGCAGGCTTGGTCATGGGTAGCTGATTCAGGCAGTGAAGAAACCCACATAACCATTGTTGATAAGTCACCCGCTTCGAACGTTATCAACAGCTGTTATTAGTTATTATCAGCCCCATAAGAAGCGGTCAGAATGCCCCTCCTCTACCTCCTACTACGTTTAAAGTTACGTTGTTAGCTTAGTGCTCATTATAGCTTGGCATGGTTAGGTTTAGAGTAAAGGGTCTTGTGTTAGGTTTCGGGTCTTGGTTACGTTTAGGCACAACGGTAAGGGGGTTAAGTTTAGGTTTGGTCATCTGGGTCAGGTGTAAGGTTACATTTAGGAAACGGGTTACATAAGCCGAAAAAAAAAAGACACTTCCTGGTTTAAACACGTCACACGCTGCCTGTTATCGGCAAAAACAACGATAATAAGTACCTTTACACCTGTTAAGAGGTACAGGAGGGACAGTCCGACCGCCACATATGGGCATGATAACAACTAACAACTTCCATTTAATGGTTGATAACATCCGAAGCCGCTGGATTAGTTCCCATGGTAAAGGGAGGGCTTCAAAACAGAAGCCCTCTCAGGAAACAACAGATGAGAGGGGGAGATGGGAAACCTGAGTCCATGCCAAATAACTTTTGTTAAAAGTTAAGTGTGTTGTCTTCTCTATGCTCCAAAGTGATTTGATTGTTTTTGTCTCTGTCGCGGAGCAGAAAGGGGGAAATATACCCCTGAATGTTGTTAACATGATAACTTGTAAAACAAGACAGGTGCTGACTTCCACTTTGTGTGCGGCTGCATCTACTGTAGGTGTAAGAATGGTTCGTTTCAAAACTTGTGCTTCAACGTCCTAATCCAAGATGGCTGCCATCCTTTGAATAAACTGCTTTCTAGTTTTTATATTGCCTAAAAGGGTATTTCAAGGGAGTGGGGTGGCCAAGGCCACCAATGGCCACCCCCTGGCTCCTCCACTGCACCTGCAGTGGATAAATGTCTCCCACCATCACTCTGTGCTGCTTCATAAAACAAAAACCTTCTTCTGATCTCCTCCACAATGTAACTCCTCCTGACCAAAACATTTACTTATATTCCCTGTTCAAGTCCGGTGCAGAAAAACATTCATCTCTAAACCACAAACATTCACTATACGTGAAAACTGAAAGTTTGTTCATTTTTATCACATGAATATTTTTACCTCCAATCAAACAGACAGTTTGGACCCAGATCTCCAGTCGGTGTATTTGTGGTACTCTCCATAAACAGTCTTGCCCCTCTCTGGTCTTCCAGCCATATTTCACAGAGTGGAACACCAAAGGCACATTTCCTGACAGGACAATAAGGTTTTATTTATAATATTTCTCCTTTATGTGCAGATAATGGAGCGGGCTGCAGCTTTCTGCAGCCACACGTGATGCATGTGAGGCGGCAGAATGAGCCTGAGATGGATGGAGACATCACAACACGCCCTGGAGTCACTGCTCAGGTATCTGTGCAGCGTTTCCATCACTCTGATAGAAGAAGAAGGTAATATGCAAAGAGCTTCTCTCCGACAATCTGATCTTCAATCTTTCTCTGTCTCCTTCCTCCAGGTCAGAGAGAGAACAAAGGAGGATCAACAACGGCACGAGCAGGGTGCAGAAGCATTCTCCATCTTTAACCGGTGGTTATTATTATTGGGCGGTCATGGAGATGAAAGTTCATTTTGAAAGATAAATGATGAACAGGTGTGAAGATGACAGATGTGGAGGGCAAACTGTAGCACATCTTTATTAAACATTAAGGAGCTTAATAAACCTTAGAGTTTTTTTTTTTTTTTATTATTTTTTTAACTGAAATGTACAGTATTCAAATACTGTATATAATTCTCTTCTTCACAATTTTACAGAAAAACTCATTTTGGAACAACAGCCAAGATGGAAAATATGGTGATTTGTGTTTTTTTTTTATTTTTTATTTTTTATTTATTATTTTTTTTTTTTTATGTAAGCTATTTTCAAAATAAAATACACACAGAGTTTCATAATATCTGTTATTATACTTTCCACACTGGATCTTGAGCCTTCTGCACAGTTTTAAAACAACTTTTACAAATTGTTGAGTATTAGTTATTTTAATGTGTACTTCAAAATATTTAGGACATTCTGTAACTTCCCTGTTTTTGGAGCATGACCCAACACAGTTAAAGGAACTGAGTCTGAGCCACTGTTTCATTAAATTTATCTAAAATCTACAGATCAAGGGGGATAAGGAGGCCGTGACAGGCAGAGACGAGCGCCAACAAAAATTTTGAAATCGTCTAACAAGGTTGAGTCAGGTCATCTGGACGGATTCTTCTTTGTTGAAAAGTTTAGTCTTTTACACAGAAGACTTCTTCAGTTTGAGGTATTTTGGATGAAAAAATGAAAAGTTTCAACAAAGAAGAATTCGTCCAGAGGACCTGACATCTTATGCCATAAGCTCTCAGCTATTAGCTTCTCAGATCACACTTTTTGTTGGTTCTCAAACCATCTCTAAGACCGGAGCCAATGTATTAGACGTAAGGGTACTCCATCTAGCTACCTAACTGTCACTAATGGTGTACAACAAGGCTCAGTTTTAGAACCCACTCTTTTTACAATTTATATAAGTAATTTATTCAAAACATTCCTGACACCTACTTGCATCTCTATGCTGATGATACAATTGTTTATTGCCAAGGTAACACAGTTGCCAAGGTTTTCCAGCTTCTACAGTCTGAATTTGACATTGTTCAGTCACATTTGTTCCGTCTCAAACTGGTGCTAAATGCTGATAAAACCAAAGAGATGTTGTTTTCAAACAGAAAGTCAGTGCCAGCAACTCTTCCTCCTGTCTCATCCATGAATAGTGTTCCTGTTGAGTTTGTGGATTCTTACAAATACTTGGGAATTTTAGTTGATGCACATCTCTCTTTTAAACCACATGTTCCATGGGAGGTGGAACAACTGAGAGCTGGTGCAAGAAGAACAACCCTCACATCAATGTGAAGAAGACAAAGGAGATGGTCATGGACTTCAGAAGGAACAAACACACCTACCCCCCATCCCCACCTGAACATAGGAGGATCTGCAGTGGAAGTAGTCTCCAGCTACAAGTACTTGGGTGTGCACCTGAATGACAGCCTCAGCTGGGACAACAACACTACCATCAGTCATCGTCAGTGCAGTTACAGCGTGCGCTCTAAGGCCATCATTACCTGCAGCGTCCCCTCAGTGTAGACTGAACTCAACAAAAAGGCCTTTTCTTCCTCTGCTCCTGTATCCTGGAACACCTTGCAACAAGAACTGAATCTGTCCATCTTGATTTATTTAGGGGATTTTAAACATTTGATAAGGTCAAAAGAAACATCAAAGCAAATTGTTTTTGTTTTGTTTTTTACCTTGTTTTATAGCACCTTGATTTATTATTTTATAACATTACTTTTTTATTGCATTTTACTGTAGTTTATTGTCTGTTTAAAACAGGTCTCTCTTGTAAATGTGTCCTTGTGACTCAATGAGACTAAACTACAGTAAAAAAATAAAGTTTGAATGACTTAACTTTGTTAGATTTATCTACCTGGATTACTGCGCATGCATCAGGACATCTTTATTAAGTGCACACAGTGCAACACACTTATGAAGAGAGTGTATTTGTAGACTGTGTGAACCGTTCATCATTAATTTCATCAGAAGACAGAAGCACCTGCAGAAAACTGAGCTCAGCTTTCACTGGACGTTCTCAAGAGCACTAAAGCTGTCTTTTGATATCTGCTCGCCTCTGACAGAAAACGTCTGAGGCTACAGCTCTCAATGTCCAGTTCTTTAAAACAAATGAGAAAAACATTTGTGAAGTGTACTACCACAAAATAAACAAGTGACGGTGTGTGTGGCTCAGTTTGGCAAGAGCTGCACACAGAAACAGGCTGATTTGCACTCAGAACACAGTTCGCTCATAGTCTCCAACAGCTGCAGCCCAGTGAGCTACTAACCTTTGGTACTGCTGGTGAACAGCTGGCTCTAGACCCATCACTGCACAGCTGGACGTTTTACTTCTTGTAACCTCGAAGTTTGAGAGCCTCAAAATGCTCCTTGCAGGACGAAGGTGAGGTTCGCCTCATTGAGAGGGTTGAGGTGGGGGGCAGAGGTCTGGGTTTTCCTCCAGGATTCTATAGATAAGTGGAAACCATTGAATGTTCTGTGCATGCGAAAAGACTAAACTGCTTCACACATCGGTAGTGTCAGCTTTGGGGGAATCTGTGTTTTCAGCTGGAGGTTAATCGAAAAATGTTGGTGAAGGGGCGGGGTGGGGGTGGGGGGGGGGTCATCCAAGGTTCCTGTTTCCTCAGCTAACGTGTTGGGATGGAAACCATTCCCAGTGTCATCAGCAACGCTGCTCCAAGGCTCAGTGGAAGGAGAGGCGTTCACGCTGCCAGTGTAGCCCTGGGTGCTGGCTAGTTTCTGGAAAGGTTATCTCTTATCTCTTTCAACCAGTCCTCACATCTAAAGAGTGTACACCTCAACCCCCACCCCCCCCCCCCATTCAGGAGCAGGCATGTTGAAATGTTACAGGAAAAAAAAAGTTTGTTTTATAAACTGTCAAATCACATTGTCTGACAAGCTTCTTAGAAGTTAACTTTGATTTTTATAATAATTTTGAAGCCACCAGGTGCTAAAAGAAAACTGTCTCAGAGATTTAAAAGGGTTTTGAGATTTCAACTGGCCAAGCGGAGCATTATGTGTAAAAAAAATAATAATAATAATAAAAAAAGTAATTTGTTGACACTTTATAGACAATAAAGATAGTTAAATCCTGTTTTTTTTTTTGTTTTGTTTTGTTTTTTGTCTAAGTTGAGGCAGATGTCTAAATTGAAGCCCATATTATCCTAAACTAACCTGGAGACAGTAATACATGCTTTCATAACATCCAGGCTTGATTACTGCAGTGCACTGTTTGGACTCAATCAGACCTCCAGTGCACGATTACAACTGGTCCAAAATGCCGCGGCACAATTCTTAACTGGTACAGGCAAAAGAGAGCACTTCACTCCAGTTCTGGCCTCCCTGCACTGGCTCCTGGTTCACTTTTGAATTCATTTTAAAATACTTCTGTATGTTTTAAATCTCTGAACAGTTCTGTCCCCTCTTGTCTTGCTGATCTGCTGCAGCCATATGTCACACAGCGCTCTCTGAGCTCAGCAGACCAGATGCTTTCATTGGTTCCATGCACTCTTTTTTCTCACTGTTTTTAAGTCTCGTTTAAAAACTCTCTTTATTCCCAGGCTTTTGACACTGTGTGAGTTGATTTTAACTTCTCTGTATTCTATAAAGTTCATCGTTTAGTTCTTATCTTTATTTGGATCTATGTATTTTATCCTGTATCCTTATGTTTTGTTTTGTTGTACAGAACTTTGGTTGGTCTTGTTGTTTTCAAGTGCTTTACAAATAAAGTGGGATGGTAATAATGTTCATTAATCATTGAGCATGTTTGTTTGTTCGACCATGTTAAAAACCAACAAGTTGAAGCTTCGCCTGCAGCTGGAGGTCCTGTGTTCCTCTGAGCCGACAGAACGTTGGTTTCATCAACAAATGATCATCATACGTCATCAGATCGTGGCTTTCAGGAGGAGAAAGGTCTGTTCTTTTGAACTAAACATTTCTTTTCAGGGAAATCCAGGGATTCAAACCATGCACCCCCCAGCTTTGACACATACAAAAAAAAACTGTAGAAGTTGACTTGTGTTGATGCTGGACTTGGATCTAAAACAAGTATAAAATAAAGCAACTGAGTTGAGCTGAACAGAACAAACATCCAGCGACAGCTGCTCTTCATGGCCGTTTAGAACGTCTTTGATATTCAGCCCAACAATTTGTTTTAATTACAACCTGCGTTCTACTCTTTGATGCTTTGCCAAATCTCATTAGCGCTCATAGACAAACTGTTTATTTTTAAATCTATGAATGATTTATCTCAGGAGACCAACTCACACACAGTTTATGGAACATGGAATGTGTTGAACATTCGGTCCAGGCAACACAAGAGTTGGTTTCTGACCAACAAGAAGCTCATCAGAGGCCCCAGAAGGTTCTCACAGCTCCAATCCAGAGGCTGATGTTTGGGGCCCAGACTGAAGGACACATGTGGCCCCCCATTTCTAGACCCTGTCAATGTTTGCTGATTTAAAATCCAGGTAGTTCCAGGGGTCCTGAACCCCAAAGATAGGTCCACTCCTGCTCTGACAGAAGTCTTTCTCCAGACTTTTGTGCCTTGAAACTCTGAACACTTTGTCATTTGGTTCTGTTGGGCTCAGAGCGTGACGCCTCCTTCTATCAACACGCTGGATTAGTTTGGCTGTGGCTGCCTGCCTGGGAGGAGTCAACGAGGGACAGGACGGCCCCCAGAAACCATCTTGGCTCCAGCAAACTGGTTGGTTGGTGGGGAAACAGTTTACTGGAACTCCTCTGACTGATGAAGCCCTCAGGATAGAGGGCAGAACGTTTCTATAAAAAAGAAACTGTCCAGATGACCCGACTGAGAATTACTGGACTCTTGAGCAGAATTCTTATGGTGTTTGTGCGAGCGTGTGCATCAGTCAGAGTAGATTGGGATGACAAGGACAAACCTCCACACTCACACACAAAGTTCTCATCAGGAAACAGTCGAGGTCAGAGAAAGACCAGTAGACTTCCAGTCACTCGGTAATAAAAGATTCTGGTAAAACTCCAGCTCTGCCGATCCTCAGGATAAATAAGAACAATAAGTTTGTGCCTGACTGAAAACTTCCTGACTTGTGTCTTTACTGGAACTCCAGCCATGGAGTTTCTTCACAAGGCAATAAAATGGAAACTGCTTTGATGCAAACTGGTTGCACGTAATCATAACCAAAATATATATCTGTTTTTAATGAAAAATTCACGAGTACCGTATGTTACTGAAGATATGCATACTGGAGTGGGAGTGCTACTGATGTGCTATTGTTGTTAACTCTCCTCAGATGGTTTTCCTGGTAAAAAAAAGGCCAAAGGCTACGACAGGCAGAGGCAGCAGAGGTCTCAAATATTTGTCCACGTGAGACCCAACCTTTGTTATCGCCCTGGGCTTGTGTTTGTGTTTCTGTCTGTTAGCAAAATTTCTCACAAAACACCAAACTCATTTTAATGAAATTCTCAGAACCTACTCGCTGGATGCACATCTACAACTGAATCCCTTTTGAAGTCCACTCAGTTCAATACTCACCACAGCTAATCAAACTTAGCAAACACAAAAGTGGCGATATAGCTCAATCAAAATTGTAAATATCGAGCTAAAGTTTGGTGTGATAGTAGCTGAAACTGATCCCCCACACATATTTGAAATGCTTACTGATTGTGCAAGAAATTTGCTTAAAAACTTTGCTGCTAACAGTTGGAGTAATCTGTGTATGTCTGTTAGTAAAATATGATAAGAACTACTGGATATTACCCGTTGATTTCTAATCCAACAAGAATTACAACACATAGTGCTACATTAATTGATAATATTTTCTCAAATATAGTAAATGGAGATGTGATAGGTGGAATTTTAATGACTGATATAAGTGATCACTTACCAATTTTCACAATTTATAACAAAGATCAAAACATTACTGAAACAATTACAAGAAAGAAAAGAATAATAAATACAGGTGGTCCTTGGTTTACGGCGTTCTTGGTTTACGGCGTTTCGCGTTTACGGCTCCGCCCCTAGTGACGTCAT
>JARVGV010000280.1:4433401-4443576 GCA_031762435.1 Hypsolebias longignatus | reverse complement strand
GGATGGATGGATGGATGGATGGATGGATGGATGGATGGATGGATGGATGGATGGATGGATGGATGGATGATGGATATATATGATGAATGGCTGGATGATGATATATGATGGATGGATGGATGGATGATGGATGGATGGATGATGATATATGATGGATGGATGGATGGATGATGGACATATGACAGATTAATTTATGGAGAATGGATGGCTGAATGATGATGGGTGTATGGCTGGATGATAGATAGATGGATGATCAATAGATGGATGATCAATAGATGGATGAATGATGGATAGATGGATGAATGGATGGATGATGGAAATATATGATGAATGGCTGGATGATGATATATGATGGCTGGCTGGATGATGGACATGTGACAGATGGATTTATGGAGAATGGATGGCTGAATGATGATGGATGAATGGCTGGATGATGGATAGATGGATGATCAATTGATGGATGAATGGATGAATCATGGGTAGATGGATAGATGGATGAATGGATGGATGATGATAGATGGATAGATGAATGAATGGATGGATGGTGGATATATATGATGAATGGCTGGATGATGATACACGATGGATGGCTGGATGATGGACATGTGACAGATGGATTTATGGAGAATGGATGGCTGAATGATGATGGATAGATGGATGATCAATAAATGATGAATGGATGATGATAGATGATGGATGGCTGGTTGATGGATCTTGGATGGATGATGACTGGATTATGGAAAGGTGGATGATGAATGGTTGGGTGGATGGATGATGGATGCATAGATGCTGGATGATGTATGGTTACTATGGTTGTTGAACATGTTTCTACTTCCTCTGATGTTCCTCCTGACAGAGGACTGGAGGAAAGGAACAGGAAGAGCAGGGAAGGATCGGTCCGGCTGCTGTTTCCAGGCCTAACTCCTGCTAATAGGATGCACTGTAAATCTCCCTCTGCTGTGGTAAAGAAAACGATAGAACGCCTCAGCTCTCCAGTATATAAATGCAGTGAAAGGGTAGGCAGATATTTCCCAGCGGGCAGTTTGGTCAGCTTGACCTCTGTTAAAGCTTCCGTTTCTGTCACCAGCAGCCTGACTCAAATAAATTGGCTTCGGTCTCTGTGGAGGAGTTTGCTGCCGCTGCAGACCTGGGGCCTGATCGGCAGAGCTGTGCATGTTTTCCTGACCTTAGAAAAAGTTCTCTGTATGAACGACTGTGACCATGTGTGGAAGTGTGTGGGTGTGGCACTGTACGTATGTACATGACACTGACCTCCATTGGAGATGAACCCTGGAGTGACGGTGACCTCTGTGTCCACAGGAACATGTGACAGTGTACTGTATAGCTCTGTAAGTGTACTTGAACTCTGACTGCTCCCTGTGGTTTTGTACAGGAAGAATGACTGCAGCATGCCCATGCACCACGAGGCTGCATCCTTGACCAAATACTCATTTCTCTAGAAACTGGACTTACAGAAAGTTGACTAAGGATGTCTCACTTGTGGTCTGATAAGAGCATTCCTAACAGTACATGTAGGGTTTTGCACCAAGTCCAGCACTCTGAGACTGTACACCAAGCCCTGATGAGGATGCAAACCTACGTAACTATGGGGAGTGAGACAGGCTCTGAAGGGCCGGCTGAATGGTACAAAGTTCAACCAAGAGGAGTGATCATGGACAGATAAGCTCCTGCATGGCATGTACCACCAGCAGATTGTGGAAGTGGCCTTACATTAACTACTCCTACCTGCGGTTAGAGAGAGGTGGACTGAAGGGCAGCACAAGAGCAACAGAGGCCAGGGTCTACCATACCAGACAAGACCCAAGATACAGGCTTTTTTAAAGATGCCCCTGAGACAGTCCAACACATAATAGCAGAGTTTTCTTCCTTCCCAGGAAGGAAATGCATACATGGAACGCTACAGACAAGTACCTGGAATAATGAACAGCAACCTCTGTGCCAAGAATGAACTGGAGGTCCCACAGTCAAAGTGGGAGACGCCACCAAGGGTCATGGAGAATGGAAGGGTGATGATACTGTGGGACCTCCAGATCCAAACCGACAATTCAGTTTAATTTCAATTTGGTTTATTTATATAGCGCCAAATCACAACAAAGTTGTCTCAGGGCACTTTACAGGAGCATTCGCATACATAGGAAAGCCAATTAGTAAATGTCTCTATCATCACAAACAGGTGATGACTAACCAACCGGACATTGTGGTAGTCGACAAGCAGGAAACCAAGGCAATGGTGACAGATGGTGCAATCCCAAGTGAATGAAACATCAGAAAGAAGGAGCATGTGAAATGTGATTTTCATAACGTGTTCATCATATTTTATCTGCTTTGGTTTCATCTCAATAACTGTAGAGTTGTGGGGCGGAAATGATTCTTAATTATCAGACGGTCGTCAAAGCAGTCTGGAAATGTTAGCCCTGTCCTTGGAGCTAAAGTCACACAAAGCTCCACTTTTGCATAACAAGTTCAGTTATGTCATCCAGATGTGTTTTAGTGTTGCCCATCGTCTTCATTACTGCTGAAACAAATATTTGCTCGGGAACGTTTTTGTTAAAGTCAAGCGAAGAGATACAGTAATGAAAGAAGAGTTTCCACCGCAAGACGTCACGGCTTTCAGATAAGCTTTGGACTGCTTATCGCCTGCCGACTCTTCCCGTCAGCTGCCTTCCTGCCGACCGTGTTAACGTCTCTCCTCAGTCACTTTGGACAAATGTCTGACCTGATTCTACAAGGACCCCCGAAGCTGTAACTTGTTTCCTGTGTGGAGCTTTGCAGGTCTGATCAGCCTCCAAAGTCCTGGAAAGATGAAGCAACTCTCGGCTGTGCTTGTCGGCTCGATCTGGAAAGGGACATGAATCTGGTGCGGACATCGATGCAATACTGGGTCCAGTTATGATATCCAAGCAGATGCAACTTGATAAAATATGTTTTCCTGGCTGACAGTGTTAGTAAATCACCTAATCTGATCAAATCCAAGAACATCTCTTATCCAAGCTCCAAACTATTTATCAAATATGTAAACTTTATCTAAATTATAAACTATAAAGAAATAATTTTCCATTAAATAATTACTACTTAAGTGTTTACTTAAGTAGGTAAACATAGATGTTTTAAAACCCATTGATACACACCAGAATGCAGGAAATGGCATCTATAAAGTTTTCTGGGTGGGGACCCCCTGACCCCCACCCATGTGTCCCCCCACATTACAAATGTTTCTGTTGCCAATGGCCACGTGTTGTTCAAGACTAAAGCAATTGTCAAAACTGGGGGCTAAGCACCCCCAAAGGCCAGATTCTAGAATCGCCCCTGGTTCTGGTTGTTACAGATGAATACATGAATGAAGCTGCTGGTCAGTAAACTGACCGGCTGCTTTAACGACAGCAAAACAAAAACTTGGAATAAAAGTAGAATAAAGTGAGGAGACAATCCTCAATCTTAATTTCCTCATTCAGACCATCTACACCTGTAAATGCATAAAGTTTAGAAAACTGAGTAGAGATTTAATGAATGAGGAAAATTAATTGTTGTAGAGTTTGTTTGGATATTTCTGCTCGTTGCATCACTTGTTCAGAAAAACAATCAAATTATAAATCACATTGCGTCGGGACTTTCTCTGTCAAACACTTCGACGAAGTATCAGGAAGAAATGTAAAGAAAGGTTGAATTCCTGTTAGATTCGTACGAACGAAGAGGCTGCTGATCCCCGCCGTCTTTAAAGTCTGGATGCTGCGAAACGTTTCAGCACAGACATCAGGCGCTGAGCTTCAGACAGCTCCAGAACCAGTTGTAGACTTCAGCCATGTGCCTGGAATGTAAATGAAGTTAAAAAAAAAGGTTCACCTCAGCGTTAACCCGTCTTCCTGCAGCCTGACTGAAGGAAACAATGCAGAGGTCTCTCTGTGTGTGGGTGGTGTGTCGCTTTGTTTGTGCACTTCAGTTTGTCAGAGTGGCTTCCTTGTTGCACTTTCTTCCATTAAATGTGTGCATGTTTACTGGAAGACGTGTGATTGTGTTTGTGGTGTTCGTGAGGACGATCGTCATGAGACAAACTGGGAAGTTCTGTGTCGCAACAGAAACCGACCTGGATCAGAAGGAATCAGTCACGTCAATGAGTCCTCTCACACTGATAAGGATGGTTTGGATGGTTAAACGCCGTGCACATCATGCACGCTCTCAGAGGGAAGCTTCTTCTCGTCTCAAAACAAAGTCACAGAACTTCAGACGGCTGACGCCTTTTTTTTTTCTGTCTCCTCAGAAAACATGAATCGAGTCTGTCTGGCAGATTTCACAGCTTGTCTCCACCCGTGACCTCATGTGTCAGCGGAGGCATGCGAAGAATTGAAAGTAGCAAAAGCCGTAGGAATGCACCTTATTTATGTGTACCGTTTCACCTCAAGGAGTTTCAGTGAACCGACTGCAGCAGTTTCAAACTGCAGCATAATTCACACATCTGTATAAGACAATGATTTCTAAATCTCATCAAGCAACGCGTTAAACATTTCACATGTTGAGACATCCTTCCATTATCTTTTACCAGCTTCTTCCATGTTTGGGTCACGGGGATCGTTGGTGTCCATGTCCAGCAATCACTGTGCGAGGGGCGGGGCATGTTGAGGCAAATACATTTAAAAAAATTGTGTTTAAAAATTACATTTTAAATTGTTTGGAAGCAACAGGCCTCAGAATGTTCAGACAGGGCAACAAAGGCTGAAACAGGAAGTGGTTTGATGTGGAAACAGCTGGAGAAGCATTTTGCAGCTGATTAAGTTAACTGTCAACATATATCATGAGAAACAGAAAGATGTAGTAAATTACTACAACTTTTGTCCATCTTGACCCATGAAGCCATGAACTCTACTCAACGTTTTGAAGATCAGCACAAAGACGTCACCATCAGACCCTTCAGGAATCACTGAGCGGGGGTCCAGTCCTGGTCCTGGAGCGCCACTATCCTGCACGTTTTAGCTGTTTATGTGCTTTGACACACCTCATTTAAACTGATGAGGGACTGAAAGACTTCTGCAGAACTTAAGAGGTGCTGAAAAGCAGAAAGACAACTAAAACATGTAGGACAGTGGTCCTCAGGGACCAGGCTTTAGGTCTACTGATATATGGGTTCATCTTTTCCAGCACTGAATGACCCGACCCAGGATTCCAGCAGAATGTTTTTAAATCGTGTTTCTTTCAGGTAAATGGACTGTATTTATATAGTGCCTTTCAAGATACTCAAAGCGCTTTACAACATAATCTGTGCCCTCGTTTCTCGTTTCGGAATCGACACATTCAGTAAAGTTCTGCCTGTCCCCAAAACAATCGTGTTTATCTGAATTTGGCTCCCTGACTGGCCTTGACAGGCCGTCATATCTTAACTTACCTGGAAGCTCTGTAAACCTTGATGCTCTGCCCCTCCCCCTCTCCCACCGAGGAAGTCTACAGACCAATCAGAGGGTCCCGGCTGAATAAATATTCTGTCATCATTTCAGGACTCTTCGGATTCTATCTGACGGCGGCGGCGGCATCCCCTGAGAACGTATGGATCTCTCCAGAGGGAACTATGTGAACTGAGCGACTCATATCGGAACTCTTGCTCACCGCCCTTCAGAGCTTTATCACATTCATACACACATCAGAGACAATGAGGGGTTCAGTGTCTTGCCCAGGGACACTTTGGCATGTGACTGCTGTTGGAATTGAACCCATGACTCTTGCATTGGAGGACGACTTCTCTAACCACTCAGCTACAGCACCACCCAAGGAGTGGTAGGAGATGCTCACAAATCTGCCTAAATGAAAGAGAAGGAAACAGGAAAAGAACAACACGTTTTGTTCTCATGGTGTTACTCACCCAACGAGCTGTGAAGATTGTGTGGGTTCTAAACTGTTCTATCAGAACCAGCAGGAACCTTTAGCTCCAGCAGCTCTTTGGTTAGACCAGAAGAACAGCCCAGCATCAGAACCCATGATTTCACCTGCGGTTCATCAGTTTTTCTTCCTTTGCTCACTTTGTGTGAAAGAGTGAAGGAGGCCATCTCTGTAAAAAAAAAATAATAATAATAATTAAAAAAAGAGAGAGAGAAGCCATCTTTAAACAAAGGAGGAGGTCTCAGAGTTCAACTTTCAGAAAACTACACAGCTTTAGGACTGATACCCAGTCACTTTCACTCCAATCAAGAACTCCACTCGTGACCAGAGTGATCCATCTGTGTGTGAGACTAAAAAAAAAAAAAGACTCAAACAAACGTCATGTGAATCTAGCTCACAGAACACATCAACGTACAACTCAAACTCCACACCATCTGTTCTTTGACTTGAGAAAGCTCCTCAGATGAGAAGCGAAACGTCTTCAGCTACAAAATAAAGTCCAGTTGTTTTGTTTTAAACTTTTTTTTTTTGTCCTGGATGACTGAGAATCTTCACCAGCACCTTTGGACGGTTAAGGCCTCTGCAGTCCAGGACCATGTTCTGACCCTAATGTTACTTTTTCATGTTTATACAATGAAATGCTTCTGGAGCTTAGTGGAGACCCAGAAACTACAAATCAGGGTCTAAATACAGTTTAGTCTTTGATACTAGTTTTACTTTTACCCCATTAGGTCTAATTATGAGTATTATCACAGCTTCTGCAAACGTCCCATGAGTGTCATCCTCTTGATTTACCTCCATGGACTGCCACGGGCCGGTCTAATAAAAGTTTGTTCGTGTTCACAGTTTGCTCTGAAATGTTTTCTTTTACCAACATGTATATAATCTGAGGGAACATGATGGATTCCGCCCTCCCGACTCTACGGCTCCCCGGCATGCCACAAAAATGAGCTCGCCAAGGTCAGACCTGAGCTGTGCTCTCGTAATTACCACTGAGGGTAATTAGTTTTCACAGCCCAAGGTCCCCAGTGCCCCTCTGCACACCTTTAGTCTGTCGCCTGGGCCCGGCAGGAGAAACGAATGGCTGCGTATGCTGAGTGGAGTGTGCCCCTGTGATCTATAATAAGGTCCCCTTTGGAGTGCTGCAGGATTTGTGTGTGTGTGAGTTTACATCAGTCAGAAGTCTGAATATTACACAGGAAGTTAATGATGTCTCTCTTTTCCTGGATGTTGGTGTCAACAGTGGGGGAGAATCATTAGCCTTCACACGGTAAATGAAAGTCAAAGATGGTCGGCCCGCTCACTCTCAGCATCATTAGGTAACTTCTCTCATCACTTTTTCTCCACATGTGGCTACTTTTCAGCATCTCAGGCTTCTTTTTTTTTTTTTAACAACTTTTGGAAGGACAAGGTTTTTCACCAGATGCTGCCGGGTCCTTAGTGCTGCACAGAGACACGAGAGCTCACAACAGCGGAGCTACGAGCACCACGAGAGGTTTCCACACACCGTCATGCTGACTGTCATTTCCACAGCCTCCCTGCGCCTCTCGAGTACCCTCCGTACCGCCACAGAAGCAGCCCATAATACACCTGTCACTCCCGCCCCCTCCACAGAGGCTCTCGATGTGTTGACCTCAGCTTTGTTTTCGCTGCCGTTTCCCTCCTCAGCCGGTCCCCAGCTCCCAACAGGACCACGTTGCGTTTCAGAGCTTGGATTCAGCCCATTTCCATCACCTGTATCCCATCTGCCCCGGCCTTACCTCATCACAGCAGAAACGAGGCTCGGCGCAGGCGGCACGTGCCAAAACACACCGTCTTTCCCTCCTCTAATGTCCACCGCCATCTGCGTCTTCTGCCATCATAAGACGTGTCCGCGAGCAGGTGGGAATGTTCACTCCGCCGTGTCTTCCCTTCTCCAAATGAACCATCCGCCCCCACTCTGACTACCAACGTTAATTCACTTAATGATGGCAACACACTCTGTAAATACCAGTGATTAAGTAGGAAAGTCTTCCCCTGTGTAAACAAACTTTGTTTAGGTATCGGAGGAGCTTTGTGAAGTATCGACTGTCCGTCCTCCACCACCGTGCGGCAGTCTGATGTGTCTGAGAGAGAGGCATTGATCTTGGGCGTCACGGTCTGACTGCAGATCGATGGTGAAGCTGTGTGAACACAGGTTCTCCAGCAGCTACAGCCAAATCCTGTGGACACAATAAGGACAGCTCTGCTTCTGCAGATCCCTGTCAGTCACAGGAAAACAACAAAAAAAACCTTGGCTCTGTGAGACCACTGGGACAACAAGCACAAACTGCCTGAACTCCAAATATGAGTTTGTGCGACTGGACCCAAGCTGGTTCCTGTGATTACTTCCAGCTGAGCCCATTTAAGATGCCAATAACTTCCCAATCAACAAGAAGCCGTTACACTAGATGCACACAGTGGAGTATTGACGCAGAGGGAGAATTTTAGCCTGTGGAAACATCCAAGACATAAGATCAATGGAGCGATTCAAGAGGCTCCTCTGGCATTAGACTTGGCCTCTCTTTAATTATATCCAATGCAGATGGCCCTAACGAGGGGGAGGACTCCTAATTGAGAGCGGGAAGGAGGAGAAGGCGAACCCCAGAGATACTTGAAGGTAACAGATCCTGGTCTGCCAAGGCCAAAGCCTGCTCCCTGCACTGGCAGTCACTCCATCAGCCCCGCTGCACAACCAGAGCATGTCGATAAGGCTTAGAGGGAAATGAGTGAGGTGTGTGTGTGTGGAGGGTGGGGACTGTTTGCTGGAGTACCAGGACAATACACCATATGTCTCGTTTTACCGAGCAGACTGCGTTCAAGACTTCTATCTGAACAGAAGAGCAGAAAATCTGTAAATAGCAGAACTTTGTGTAAATAAATCTGAGGGATTGAGCGAAGTCTGGACAGAGTTATGAAATCAGCTGGTTCTGCTGACGAGCGCCTGCTTTTAAAACTGGAGGGATTAATTAATTTTTCTTTTACCCAGATTGTAAAATTCAAACATGCCGGCCGAGGTGCTGCGTGATGAGGAGCACCAGCTGATCTGCAGGTTTATTAAAAAATAATAATAATAAACGTCAATTTTCATTTAATGATTTTTACATTTGAGGATCTCAGAATGTTACACTTAGTTTTTTCAGATGATTACTACCTCATGTATCAGATGCTGTGAGCCAGAAGGACTTTTACTGAAACCTTTTTACTTTTAGGCATTTGTTATGAGGCGTAACCATGGCAACAATGTGTTTTTTTAACCACCAGGAGCAGCTGAATAACATCTCAAAAGCTGAAATACCTCAACAGACCCAAATTCCAAATGAGTTGAAAAGGAGGTGCCGTGGATGAATTCCCGTCAACCTGGAGGCGGCGCTCGAGTACCTAACCGCCGAGATCCTGGAGCTGGTGGGAAACTGGGCTCATGACAACAGGAGGACCGGGATAATCCCCCAGCACCTTCAGTCTGCCAGTCCAGACTGATCCAGGTATTGGTGCAGTCATTGATGTCCCTACGTGCCACACCCTCTGCTACAGGTCCTTAATCTGTCCATGCCAACAAGGAGCTCAGCAGACTACCAGTAAAGTGACTATAGCTCAGGGAGGAATTCTGCCCGGCCATCAGGCAGTCCTGCTGCCCAGGAGGACCGAGAGGCCCGCCGGATCTGACAGCAAGCTGGGTCTGAGTGGACGGATCGGTGTCTGTGGCCAGATTCTTCAGATTTGCTGCAGGAGATCCTTCCTGCCCACAGCTACCAGCATCTACAACTCTTGAATGAAACCAAAGGGATGAGCTACGACAACACTTAATTTCCCTTTGGGATCAATAAAGTATTTTTAAATTGAACCATATTGAACTAGTCGATTGTTACCATTGACAAATCATACCTCTGCCTTCTCCAGCAACAGTTGTCATTTTGTACCAACAGCTAACTTTTATATACTGTATATGATAAAAGTTTTGAACACGGGAAACTGGGCTTCTTTTCTTGTTGGTTGAAAAACATTTTGCTTCGCATTAAACGAGGTATTTAATTCACACTAGGGGGGGACGAAGGGTTCTAAACCTTTAAAATATCCCCTTCAGGTTAAAGACAAGAGGTCCAGTTAAAATACAGGTAGTCCCCGGTTTACGGCGTCATCGGTTTACGGCGTCATTGGTTTACGGCGTTTCACGTTTACGGCCGTCGCACCCCAGGCACGTCATCAAACCTCGCCACACTCGCGGACTTTTTTTTATGTTTTTTGGGGTTTTTTTTTAGGGTATTTTGTTAGCT
>JARVGV010000280.1:4420438-4433301 GCA_031762435.1 Hypsolebias longignatus | reverse complement strand
TCCGGTATACGGCTGAATCGGTATACGGCCGAGCCGTTAGAACGGATCTCGGCCGTAAACCGGGGACTACCTGTATTTAACTTTTTGAACTTGCTATGTCCAAAAACTGACAAGAGCATACACAAGAAACATCATATGTAACGAGACAAATGGTATTTCTTATCACGCCATGGTGTTTCAGGTGGGAATGGAGGACTCAAGGAACAGATCCAGTGTAAAATGTGAAGTGTCTTTATTCCACAGATCTTTCAAAAGGTACAGAGCAGAGGTTCTGGTTCAAACACAGGCGACTAATAGAAACAACGTGTGGTGCACAAACATAAAGTTCACTGATCCCACTGGTGACACAGAACTTAAAGGCTGGAGACTGATTGACAAAACAGAAAACAGCTGAGAACGATATCATATAAATGACTGTTTGTTTGTTTTTAGCATCAGCTAATTTAATCCCTGAGATCTCAGAGTTTTTAAAGTGAAAATCGTAGAACACCAGCTAAAAGCTAAAAGTAGCATAAATGGTTTAAAAACAAAACCAGTAGCTAATCCATGTTTGCAAAGAGAAAGGGGTTTGAGGGAAAGTCTAACTACTGTATTCATAAATGAGGAAACAGATTCTGAAAAATATGAACGTTTATTAAATAAAAGGACCCAGCCAGGATGTAACTGAACGTTTTGATGTATTAAAAGCTAAATTAGCACAAAACATGCAGAAGTAGTTGGATTTTTAAAAGAACAGAAAAATCAAAGCAGGAAAGCGACGTTCCCTTAAGAAATAGTTAACATTGGTGCGGGCGCCAAGGTGGGTACGAATCAGATGTAGACTTTATTTTGTCCCTAACAAATCTGGGTACAAAGTGACCGAAACAGCTTGTCCTGGAGCTGAGTGTTAAATTAAAGAAGAAAACTAAAGAAGCAGATGATCCCTCCACACAAACATCATGTAAGCCTTTATTCATGAGCTGCCGAAGCATCCCACACACAGTTGTCACTACGTGCACGTCTCTGTCCGTGCTACACGTGGACACACTCGCCTGTCCATAATAAACTTCTGATGCCTCTTCTACTTCACACTCATCCTTTCAAGAGCAACAGTGACATTTTTTTTATAGGTGCATTGTCTGTTCGACAGCCGTGTCTGTACTTTGTGTATCTTTTGAGTTTGTCACAACAATGTGAAGCTGATCTGATCAGAACCGGGTCAAATGGACCCACGCAGCTGCAACACATCCTCTCAGATCTGGAACGTCATCCTATTCGGAAAATAAACGTATGTATGGCTGAGAAAATCCACACGTTATATGTCAAAGTGGAGCTTGTATGGCTATGATTATTATGTTTCTACTACTTTTTTTTTTTTTTTTAGATAATGAAAATGCAGAGTGTAAAAAAAAAATAAATAAATAAATAAAAAACCTGTTCCACTGCTGCAGAAACTGAACACGATGACCTTTCAAGTGAAAATGGCACGTCAAAAATCCTCCACATTTTCCTCTCGGCTTGAGACAAAAACAGTCAAAACTCAAACGTGTCGACGTTATTATCTGGTTTTACTTTACTCCACAAAGTGTTTCTATCACACAGCTGTGAAAATGACATGCCTACAATAAAAAATAAATAAATAAAAATAAACCTTCCTGCTATGAAGAAGGTGAAAATAAAGCAAAGACTGAAGCAGTTGGCAGCAGAATTTCCTCAGATTCAACCGTTTCATGAGAGCAGAGCAGCCTCGGCTTAATTAACACCTACTTGCTGTTCTTAGCGTGAATTTTTACAGATTCCTCGTCATTAGATAAAAAAGTAAATGAAATAAATAATAAGCACGCTGTGACCAATTAGGCAAACTGGTTTGTACCCAAAGAGTTTCCAGCTCGAGGCTGTTTTCTCCAATCACCAGACAAATGTAGTGAAGAACCCCACAGTGATGAACTCAGCAGCTGAAGGTGCATTCGACAGAGAGGTGGGAGCTAGACTCAGTTAAAAATGTTTTTTCTCTGTTTCTAATCACACACTGTATTTAAAATCTTAGATTCTGCAGCAGTCTGGTTTTCACTTCAACCAGTGAAACAAACAAAATTCACTCATTTTATTTTCAAATAGAGAAATTGCATTTTGTATGAAAATGTGGTGTGAATGCTTATTGCAGAAGAACTTGCTGGGAAAAAAACTGCTGAAATTAGCTAAAAACATGCTGAAATGTAGCTGAAATGAAACAACCAGCCTGAATTAGCAGAAGAAAGCAGAAAAAACATATTTACTGAGTTGGATTTATAGTAAATGAGCACAAATTAGCATAAAAATTAGTAAATTAGCTAAAAATCTTAAATTAACCACAAAAAATTGCTGAAATTTAAGAAAATAAAAGCTTAAGCTACCAGAAGGAAGCAGAGAGAACTTAAATGAACTAAAAAAAAATTGTTTTAAATGGAAATACTGTAGTCGAAAAACCTAAATAGTAGCGGAAATAGCAGAAAAAGCTGAAACTAGCAGAAAAAGGCTGAAAGGAGTACAGCAAGCTGAAATTTGCATAAAGAAGTTAATTAGGCTAAAAGTAGCAGAAATTACCACGAAACAAATTTATCCGAAACAGCTAAAATCACGGTATCTAAAAAAAAATGCTAAAAAGCTAGCTGAAAAGGTATCAAGAGCTTAAACACTGTAAGCAAAAGAAAGCAAAAATAACATTTGCCTGAAAGAAGCAGAAATGAGCACAAAAAAGTGGAAATTATCTGAAAAAAGCTTAAATGAGCAAAGAACAAAGACCTAAGATATGGTGAATTAAACAGCAGCCTGAACATGAGTCAGTTCTGAGCAGATGAGTATGAATATAGCAGCTTATGGGTGAGAAATCAGCAGCATGGGTAATCAGCAGCACAGATAAAGTGTCAAATCTACAAATAAAGTGATACGACAGGGTCCGGAGTGTCTGCTGCTTTAATTTTCTGAGTCGAAAGCAGAAGAGTTCTGGAGCCGCTGAGCTCGAGTTTCACATACGTAGAAGTTATTTTCCTGTTGAAGCAACACAAGACAGACACACAAACATGAGGAGGACATATTGATTCCAATGAGTGTCGCGCCAGCGTGTGTTGTTGGGAAAAGTAAACAGGAAGCGAAAAGCCAAACTTCCTGGTTCCTCAGGCGCTGATGAAGACCCGCGCTCTCTCCAGTCATCCGTCACTTCAGTCTCCTCATGGCATCTCTCTCCAGGTTCCACAGAGGGAACTTCATTTGTCATTTATTAGAAATCCTTTTTATGTGTAATGTTTTTACTATTATCCATCACTTTATTGGCTCATCTACAAGCTAATTGTGAAGCACTGACCTTCCTCAAAGAGGACGAGCCGAGCAATAACTTCTGCAAGCAATAATTAAATGAATGTAGGGGGTGCTGCTGATTTATGATTTCAGATATGCATTAAACTTTGGTTTTCCAGTAATATTTCTGTCTTCTTTTATGGAGCAAACTTCATGCAGGAAGTTCAGAGTAATTGAAACCTGAATAAAAATTAAAACCGGGGTCTCTGAAAGCACTCGGGCTGATCGAAAACCCACAAATGCAGCGCACATCCAGGCAGCAGA
Source organism: Hypsolebias longignatus (assembly GCA_031762435.1). NCBI lineage: Eukaryota > Metazoa > Chordata > Actinopteri > Cyprinodontiformes > Rivulidae > Hypsolebias > Hypsolebias longignatus. The sequence continues at coordinate 4,429,725 of JARVGV010000280.1, read as the reverse complement.
TGAAGTTTAGAGCTTGGCATGCTGATTGAGTTTATGTTTGGCTCGCTCTCGTTTCTCTGCCTCGGCTAAATTTAAGACATATTCTTCTTTTGAAGGCTTATCTGCTCGGACATCAAAGGTTTCCACCGAGCAGAGCGCCTCCTCCTACTTCCAGCCTCCGCTTAAAGAGGTCTTTGTTGAGCCGTGCTGCACGCTCACTGATGGAGTCTAAAGTTTTGGTCTCAGAAAAGTCCCGACTTTTATGGATGTTCTCACAGAGAAGTAAGAACAGTTCTGTGTTGGCTTGTTCTTGTGATAGTAATGGTTTAGGGCGGCCAGGACAAAAGAAGGAGCTCCATCTTCAGAAAAACTCAACTGCTCGGAAAACAGTTTAGTTGGTACTCCTCAGACTGATGAAGAGGGCGAGACGTCTTTCCTCAAAAAAGGAACTGTCCAGATGACCTGACTACATGTTGTTGGTGTTGAGCTGCTATTGGTGTGTTTAACTTCATTAATATCGTCACAACAGAGGTGTTCACCTAGATGGAATGGACCGAGGATAACGAACTCAAAACCCTTTAAAGATATAAAGTGATTTATTTACGTATATACAGTTGCTACGTCCAGTTGGGACATCCTGGGAACCCTGGAAGGGAAGGAGAGAAGTCAGGCGCAGTTGGATATTGTAGCTTGGAGAGGCTGAAGTGCAGCGTAGTGAGGACGGTGGAGGATTCCAGATCCAGGAAGTCCAGCTGAAAGAAGTTCAGGTGTAGTGTGGAGGCAGGTGGTAGGAAGAGCAACTGAGGAAAATCCACAAGGACTCATAGCTCACAGGTAGGTACAGGATTTGATGATTCAAGGACAGTCCGAATGGTCCAGGACAGGAGGCGCAGGAGGCGCAGGAGCCAGGTTCTGGCAGAGCATGAGGAGAACACAAGGTAAGATTACTTGACTCTAGAGGAATAACACAAGGAGGCAGACAGCACAGACAACAGAAGGTAAGTAATGCTCCAGCAAGGAAGGAAGCTCTTCAGCAGCCTCTTAATAGTCCTGGAGCTCGTTAGTGAGATGACGCAGCTGTGGATAGTTGTCACCACCTTCAGAACAAGGAACCTGCAGAAAGAGCTGGAATCCCTACAATATGAATTATTAGACGGTATGGGACCATTCCTTGTAATCACACTGAAAATTCATTTAAATTCCAGGTTGTCAAAAACAAAAGCAATCAGGGTGAACGGTTTCCCAACACTCAGACAAGTTTTTGTTCTCACACAATGAGTCATGCTTCGTGGTTGGAAGTTTAAACGGTCATGAGATGATGAGGAAGTGTCATTCGAGGACCGCATGATGACTGCAACCAACCGCACATCAGTCATACACTGTATGTGGCAACGTGATGGATAAGAGCAGAAACACCCTCAGATCAAGGAAGTTTCTGCTCACAAACAGACGTATGATGACTTGTGATCACAAGTATCCACTGCTGAAACTCCACCTGGTGCTTCTGCTGAGAAGAAGCTGCAACAATGACCTTTTGCTGGTGTGTGTCATAAGAAAGGATGATTTATCCATTTTGTATGTTCTATTTTTGTTCTCCAGTCTGAGTCTGGAGATTTTGAAGGAAAACAGAACCTTGTACATTCTCTGGTCTTATCAGAGTGAAAGGAGTTTTTTGTGTTAATGTTAATGGTTTATCTGCTTCAGTGCGTCTTTCCTGTGGGGTCCCGCAGGGTTAAATGCTTGTACCCCTTCTGTTTTCATTGCATCTGCTCCCCTTGGGGTCTATTCTGAGGAAACGTGCTCTTTCATTTCATTGATTTGCTGATGATTTTCCGATTTATCTGCACTTAAAACCAAATAGTTCATCACATTCCACCCTATGTTAAAATGTCTTCATGACATCAAGGCATGGATGGCTTCAAACTTTTTGTTTCAACAATTAGAAAATGGAAGTCATTATGTTCACCCCACCTCTACTGCTGTCTCTGTTCCTTTAAACATTGACTTTGTTGAGACGTATCTTCAGCAGTCTGTTACAAATCTCAGGATGTTTTAGACTCTGACTTTAAGTTTAATAAATAGATTAACTCTGTTCTGAAAAAAAGTTTCTTCCAGTTAAGGCAGATAGCTAAGCTAAAGTCTGTTGTGACCAGATATGACCTTCAAAAAATAGTCATTATAACCAGGCTTTATGTTGGGGTCAGTCAGGTCTCCCTCTCACGTCTCCAGCTCCTCCAAAGGAACTTGTAGGTTTAATCATACAAATACACCAGTTCTGTCCTCCCTTCACTGGCTCCCTATACGTATCAGAATGGATTTTAAAATTATCCTGTTGGCCTTAAAGTGAAATGGCCTTTCTGCCTTAAATCTCTCTGACTTACTTTGTACGTCAACCGTATGTTCCTTCTTGGGCTCAGAGATCATCTGACCAGCTGCTTTTGGTTTGTACCAAAAAACAGGCTGGAGCTCAGAGGAGATCGAGCTATTTCAGTCTTGGGCCCTGAACTTTGGAACAATCTGCACCAAACAGGCCACTTAACTTCCTGTTTGTAAATCTCTTCTAAAAACACATCTGTATTCACTGACGTTTAACAGTGTGATTTGATTTAGTATTTCATTGTTTTGGTGGGTTTTTTTATGCTTTTAATTACATTTTGTTATTATTTTTTTCTTTAATTACTGCCTTTAATCTTATTGTTAAGCACTTTGGCAACAACTGCTGTTTTTAATGTGTTTTATAAATTGAATTGACTTGACTAAAGAAGCATTTCTCTGTGTTTCAGTGTGTTTTCCTTCAGCTCAGGTCAGTGGCTGTAAAGTGACGGCATTGGGCCTCGTTTGTTCGCTGCTGCCGACTCTGAGCTCGTCACCCAGTAATTTTCAGTCCAGCTTCCAGTTAGCATCCATCATCCACCCATCTGCCGGCACTGATGCTTGCCCATATTGTGGCATACATGCAGCAGATTCCCAGCCTCTAAATATGCCCATTCTGTGGTGTTAACATTAATATCTCACACCCTGTCTTAAAATGGCCGACCGGGGCTGAGTCACTCTCCAATTAGCCTGTAGAAAGCAGACGGAGGCTGCTGACTCCAACACCTTCTCATGTTAAATTCAGCAGCTTCATCCTGCTTAAAGAACAGAGATAAGTGTGCTCATCAACACATTAGTTCATAGGTGTGGACAAGAGACGTTTCTACAGCGCAATTAAAATCTAAAGTCTTCAAACTGTATTGTTTCTTTTGAACTGAGTCTGTTCCAATCACAGAGCTCCACTGCTGTCTCGTACCTTGACCTTATATTTATTATTATGAAATTATGAACCATATTTTCTTAAAATATATGATCATTTTATATATTTATCTTATCAGCTTCTTTGTAAAACTGGAAATGTCAGTCTTGATGGCAAAAAAAAAAACATTGATAACAATAATAGAAATAATTAAAATTTTGTTTTATATGTGATAGAAAATGATGCTCCATTGTGATAAATATCATAAACAGTTGGACAATTAATTATTTGATCTCCTGCTAACTTTGTGTTACCCACTAATAAAGACAATACATTTTTATGCTGGTTTTGATTTAATGAAAAGAGACAAAACGTCCATTAAACATCCAGAAGCAGCATGTGACTAGTTCCCGGTAGTTTGTCCGTTTGTTTGCACGTCCTTTTCTTATTTACAGAAAGTTTCAAGTCCTGCAGATCTTGTTGCTGCTTCAGAGCTTCAGCTCCTCTGTACACCACCTTCAGGACTGAGGTCTGGGCCAAGCCTGGACTTCTGCAGACCTTTCTTTGTTGACTTGGTGGGGTGTTGTTGGGACATTATTCTGAGAAACATTACAAGTATCAACTGTCTTCTAGACGTTCTGTCCAAGACTTGGCCTCTTCACTGTGAAGAAGTTGTCCTGTAACCTTAGCAGGAAGTGGAACCAAACATCATGTTCCCACCTCTATGCTTGACTGTGGGCTCAATGGGCGACTGTAAATGTCTAACGTAAATGTCCTGTGTCTGAAGATGGGTCTGTACCTGGGTCTTCTTCAACTGGGGGACCTTCTGAAGTCAGGTCTTTACCTGGGTCTTCTTCAGCAGAGGGACCTTCTGAAGTTGGGTTTTACCTGGATCTTCTTCAGCAGAGGGACCTTCTGAAGACGAGTCTGTATCTAGATCTTCTTCAGCAGAGAGACCTTCTGAAGACGGGTCTGTATCTGGATCTTCTTCAGCAGAGGGACCTTCTGAAGACGAGTCTGTATCTGGGTCTTCAGCAGAGGGACCTTCTGAAGACGGGTCTGTATCTGGGTCTTCTTCAGCAGAGGGACCTTCTGAAGACGGGTCTGTATCTGGGTCTTCTTCAGCAGAGGGACCTTTTGAAGACGGGTCTATAGCTGGGTCTTCTTCAGCATGGGGGCCTTTTGAAGACAGGTCTGTATGTCTACCTCAGCGGGGGGGGGGGGGGTCTTCGGAAAATGGATCTGTACCTGAGTCTACTTCAGTGGGGGGTCTTCTGAAGACAGGTCTGTCTACTTCAGCAGGGGGGGGGGGTATTCTGAAATGGGTCTGTACCTGCATCTTCTTCATCTGGGGGGGCTTCAGTCCTGTGTAATTTGGTACATGCTACCTCATAAAAAGGATGATGTTGGATGTTGGACCTCCAGACTGAAGACCAACCATCAGTTATCTTTTGCTAATCTTGTGATCCTGATGTCCTTTGACGGATCTTTGTTCTGACCCACGGTGGTGCTGAAGTGGGAAAAGAAGAAACTGGAAACTCTTTACATTTTAATTTGTGCAGATTAATTATTTTCCCCACTGAACTCAATGTTTATTAGGTGCAATAAGCCAGTGGTGTTTCTTTAATCATGGTAAGGTTCAGCTTGAAGTTTAGACCTTTTGATGAGACAAACCATGTTGAGTTCCGTCTTAGCAATATGCTGGTCTTCATGCTACAAATAAAGTCCAGTTGTTTCTGTATTGAACCTTTTTTTGATTTTGAGTTCCGTCGACTTTGTAATTTAAACGCTTAAAATTAGTCCTTGTGAATTAAGAAAAAAAAAAAAAACGCTTTCATTAATCTCTATTTTCCTGTTAGGTTCAGATGTTTTCAGGTTCAGGTGTGTATTTGTGACCTTCATCAGTCCGACAACGGATGCATGAAGTGTTTTTCAGAGTATTAGGATTTATTTTGATGACTAAGAGGAGTGGATTTGATCGATTTCAAAACATTAAATTTAAGTGCTTATGTTGTACCTGATGATTGAGGGGTTTTGCAGACATTGTCCCCTGGTGTGCTGCCTTTTAGATTTCATAACACACACACACACACCTTGATATTCCTCCAGCTTCAATCTAATTTCTGCAGATGTAGTGACCCATGAAATGATGCCAAGTCAATCTCTTTTCCCCAGCAGTATGTAAAAGCTGCAGATTGCCTCATTCAGCCTGAAATATTAACCCTTTAGCCACCTCCTAATACCTCTGCGTCCCTGCTACAAAACCCCCGGCTGAGCTGAAAACAGGCCTTTTCTCCAGCGGCCCTCTGCAGGCTGCTGTTGGAGTGTGTGCTTTGAAGTTGGAGAACTTTGCTGCCAGGTGTGTGCATTTGTGTGTGTACCTTTAGAAGAAAAAAAAAAACTGGTGGCTGATGTGGTGTGTGTTTGCAAGTGTGTCAGAATGGGTTTACTTCAAAGATAAATACTGCATTGAGGATGAGATAATCCTCTCCAAGATGTTCAGTGGTTCTCTCACTCCACCGACTGTGGGGAAAACTTTATTATTATTATCTTCTCCAAAGAATAAAAAAAAAACCTGCAGCTTTTCATTAATAAAACAGCCGATTATCTCGCCTGCCTCTGTATTAAGTACCATCACTGAGCTAAAAGGATTAAAGAGTAGAGATGTGGTTTATAGAAATGAAATTTGAGAAATCAGATTTTTATTTTACTTTTTTATTTATTTTTTTTTTACTTCAGCACCAAGCAGAGCTTCACAAGGCAAGGTTAATAGAAAAACTGTCACAATTCATTTTCGATTCTACTCCACAATATCCATAATAAAATGCACAGAATAGTTTGTGCCAAGCAAACTTTGACTGCAAGGTCAACACAGCTGAAATTGTTCTTAGTCATTTATTTCAGTTCGTTTTTAAAGTTTTAAAGCTAAAGTTATCTGGTGTCGCTGTTCAGAAGGAGGTTGGACCCAAAAATACACACTTAGCTCACATAGGTCGAGTTCAATCTTAAGATTTATTTACAAAGACAAAAGACTGATGTGGCAACAAGAGAAACTTGCAACAAAAATCAATCGAGGAAAAAATCAACAGGAGGCACAAGAAGAACTGGACGTTGGCTCGAAGCCAGCAATGCTCCACTGAAGATGGAGTGAAGGAGACTGACTAGGATGAGGCTGAAGCCAAGTGTTGCCAAATAGAGTTAATGTTTTCCAGCCCAAAAATCTGTTAAAAACCACCACATTGCACAAAAATCTGCGCAATTAATATATTGTTGTGTCTTGAACATGAACGCACATCAGTGCCAGCCGAGGTCATTTAACAACATGTGGCAAAACACAACAATCCAACAAAATCTGCCCAGAGTTGTCCTCCATAAACGACTCTGACCCAGACTCCACAGCAACGTCACATCCAGTGAGTGTCACGTGACACGTCACTGACACGCTTGCAGATGGATTCTAACAACCACATATACTGCTCCTCTTTTTAGAAGACACAACCTACAATCAGCGTGCACACACAAATATAAGCTTATTTCTACATAACTGAAATAACTGATTTTACTGTGGCTGGCTTTGAATTCTTACCGTTTAATGCTGATTAGATTGTTGGCTGGAACTGCCACATTTGCAGTGAGCCTTGCGTTCATCAACTTTAGATGGCACTGTCCATAATTTAAGATCATTGTCGCTTTCCAATTCTTCTCTGTGACTTTTATATTTTTCCACTTCAGCATCTTCCTGCTGAAGTGGAGAAATATCACACCAGATCCACCTGCTGCTAAAACTAGCATAATTTATGGCACTGCCTCACCAGTTCTCTGTTGTCAACGCCCTGGCAGGTGACAATAGCCAGTCAGTTATGGAAAAAGGTGAGCTTTGCTATGAACCAATAATGATGAATGAATGGGTGAAATTTGTTTTAACAGATTAAGTAAAAAACTGCCAATCTGACTCCAATCTGCCCAGATTATCCCCACCTGCCCAAAGCACTTTTTACCTATAAAATCAGAATGAAAACCGCCCAATTGTGTGGTAAACCGCCTTATCTGGCAACACTGGGCTGAAGCTCAGACTAATAGGAATGGGGAACAGGTGCAGGTGGGCATGGCAGGAAGGAGGAGCAGGAACTGACCACGGAAAAGTACCAGGACAAAGAACAGGCGAGGAGCAGAACCCAACACAAGATTCCTAAAACTTAAACAAACATGATAACAAAAGGTGATTAAAACAACAACAACAAATAAACAACCAGAGAATATTTAAATAGACACAAATCCCGACATCTAGAGACGTCGCACGAGACTCTGTCTCTGCAGAAACTTTGAGTTCTGAATGACGCTGCTAAAAACTTTAGATGATATGAGATGCTTCGTAAAGCTAACAAATGGCTAGCAAAATCGGGAAAGTAGCTAAAAGCTAGCTAAGCTCTAATAATAACTGAAGATTAGCTAACAGCTAAAAGTAGTAAAAGGTTAGCTTAAATCTTTGCACACTGGTGAAGGAGGCCTGGTTAGCTAAACGTTTAGTTCAAACCAGGCTTCCAACTCAGACAACGCCACACGTAACTTCACTGCTAATGGAGGCGAAGCAACGGTTAAACATCTGGCACACGTGGAGACAGGCATGAAAAGTTCAACTCAGTTTCCAGCTAACAGGAAACAGACGTTTTATTGATAATGTTAGCACGTCCACAGTGAAAAAAGCCATGTTGTTGTTTTTTCTTCAATTTTTCATGTTTGCACTGTTATCAAGATTAAAATCTGAATTAAAGTGACACTTTATGTACAAATGTAAACAAATAAAAACAAGACATTGTTTTTTTAATCATTTATTAATTTATCTGGTTCAAAAAGAGCCCTCTAAATATTATGAATCATTAAAAACATAAAAGTTGCCCATAAAAATTGTGATGACCTGATTTATGTTCATGTTCAGGACTTTGTTCATTTGAAATTAAAACAAATGTTCAAAACACTTTATTATTTAGGTTAATATTATATCAAATGTTATGTTTATTGATTATATTGTTATCTGTAACTTATGCTGCAGATTCAGAAAATAATTAGACCTTTATATGTTAGTCAATTAGCACAACTTTATTGACATTAAGGTTTAAGTAAAATCAAAAATTGTTGCAACTTTCTGCATTTTCTTTACGCGACGCCTTCTGTTCATGGTGTAACCTCAAATCAGGACCATTCCAGTGAACTTTGCAACGTGCAATCGAAATATTCACCCATGATTGCGAAAAGGAGCCCATTTCATTCAGATTCCCAGTCCCCGTGCCTCAGGGAATAATCAGGCCCAACCTTTAATCAGTGGTCATTGTGCAACTCTATCATCCGTGCACTTTCTTCCAGGGAGGCGAATGACCGCCACACAGGTGAGAGAAAATGTGATTCAGTGTCAGGAGAAAAACTCTGTTGAGCTGAAGTACGCAGCTCGTGATCCCTGATCCTGCTTCAGATGGTCCTTAAGGACGTCTCCACTCCCACATCCAATCTGAAGGTTCATGTGAAATCTGGTCATGGCTTTAGTAAAATATTAAAATAACCTAAAAGAAAAAGGGCAAGAAACCCTCAGTTTGATCAAAATGAATGTGGATGAGTTATTGCAGGTTCAGCTTAATCTCTTCACTGGCATCACTTTGTTCCCTTGTTTTTTGTTTTTGTTTGTTTTTTGTTTGTTTGTTTGTTTGTTTTTTTGTTTGTTTGTTTGTTTGTTTTAAGTTCAAGTTGTGTTTATTTGTCATATGCAAGGATAAGACAAGGTTAACACAAGGTTAACTCAAGTTTAACAGTACTGTACAATGAAATGCTTAGAATGAGAAGAACCTATTTGACTCGCTAAAACAGCAAAAGACAAACAAACAAGAAATACTAAAGCGTACAATAAGGGTACAAAAATAAAGTACCAAAACCAAAAAAGTAATTAGACTATTTACAACACCCTAAACAGAGATAGTAAACAACAACATGGTAGAATATAATGGTGCAAGCAGGATAAATTTAAATGAACAAATATTTCAAGGTAGTAGTATATGTTAAAATGCACATTATATATACAGTATATATA
>JARVGV010000280.1:4397904-4417184 GCA_031762435.1 Hypsolebias longignatus | reverse complement strand
GGGGGGGGGGGGGGGGGGGGGGGCTGAATAATGACTACGTTCCCTGTATTGCCTGTATGACATGTAATGACTTTGTCTTTGCTGCACCTCTTTGTGTTTTCTCTCAGAGATGGATGTTCTGCTGTCACTCACTCAGCCTGCACCTGTGAGAGGTGCATGCTGGGTAATGTTCTGCCTCAGACCTTTGAAACGTCTCATTAAACACATGGAGCTGAGTTAGTCTGAACTTCGGTATTTCATAGAGGCCCACCCAACATCCATGAGTTATTATCAGATGGGGGGGGGGGGGGACGGTGACTATTGGAGGTCCCGAGCATCCAGCAGTGATGTGCACCCGCCTTGACACCTTCCTGAGCCCAAACCACTTCCATGTGTCCCCTTACTCCCCTCTTTAAGACGCTGGAGACTTCCATCCTGGGAAGTGTTAGCATCGCCTCCTCTTCATCGAGGAACTGGACGAGGAGACGAGGGCTCTGCCACGACGGGATGACCTGCAGCGCCTCGGGATAATTGGATATTTTAAAAAATACTGCTTTTCCAGGGATGAATCCCACATTCGCAGCTGTAGATGTCTGCTTGTGATTCTGCACACACAGACCCACATGCAGGAGCATGACTTTGACTCCACAGGCCCACCGCACACTGCCGTCCTTCATGCAGCATGCTTACACAGGCCGAGAGGCAAACATCAAGGCAAGACGGGGAGGGTTAAGTGCTTTCAGATGACCAGATTTGGTTTCATTGCAGCTCATGTATATTTTTATAAAAGGAGGGCACAACTGGACATGCTGCTGCCTTGGAATGTCTTGCTAAAATATAAAAAAGACACAATTATGGTACAATTACCTCTAATACAGCTGGGCTGGTTTATTTGTGGAAAGTGGAGTTCTCTTTCTGACCAACTCATCTCTTCTGAAATCTTCTGCACAAATCTGCTGGGAGAGTCTCAGAAATGTCTTGTAGTGGTCTCAGGAATGTCCACTTGAGCCAAGCAACAAAATGAGATCTTTTTACATCTTAAATTGCCGTCTAAACTTTGTGCTAATGTGTGATGGCGAGGGGACAACTCTGGACCAAGTGAATATGGAGCTGGATGGGTTCTATGTGATTGGGTCACGTGGGAAGGGAAGTTTGAGATTGTCATTGTGATGGTCATTTTCTTTGCACCAGTTCTCCAGGTGTTCCAGCATCTGCATCTAGCTTAGCTCAGCTTTATAACTCTAACTCCACACTCTCTGATCTTTGAAGTTCTGAGAAAGTTCCTCAGATGAGAAGCGAAACGTCTTCTGTTACAAATAAAGTCCAGTTGTTTTCGTCTTGAACTGTTTTGAATTTACCAAGTCCTGGATAACCGAGAGTCTCCACCAGCGTCTTGGAAACTAATTTGAGAAGCCATGAACACGGGTTCTCCTCGATTTCCAGACGTCCACACAAACTTAGCTACTGGCAGAACAAATGTTCCTAAAATACTTGCTGTGTTTACATGGACATAAATAACTGGACTGAACAGCCATTCAGAATAAAATCTTGTCATGTAAATGAATGAGTGAATGAGAGGGTGGTTTATGTCGATTCATAATCTGACCGTGTGCATGCAAACACTTAATCTGATTATTTTATTCTGATTGTGGAAAACTAACCTGACTGCTCATGTGCAACCTGTCAAACTCACATGTTTCCACTAATGTTAATATGTTGCGGAAGCAAAACCGGTCGGTGAGCGACACAACATTTCTACTAGACACTTTGAAAGAGCTCAAAATGATCTGTGTCACCTGTAACATCTCCGACGTCATTAAAACCTGTCGCGGGTCCATTTTGGGCGCTCAGCTTTGTTTATGTTCATCCTGGAAGTAGAACTTCTTCTTCTGTGTTTTTTTTTTAAGGAGAGTTTAACACTCTGCAAATGTCAGTACTTCTATTCTGAACAAAAGCCTGCTGCATGCAAACGCTCGTCGTGAACGGACTGTGCCCATGCAAACGATATGTTTGGTTTATTTCATCTGAATATGTTTCATTCCAATAGAAGAATTCAGTGCATGTAAACATAGTTAATGTTCTGAACGTAGCAAACCCCCACGACACAGACGACAAGAAGAGTCTGACTTCCTGAGCCCTGGCGAACGGTTCCAGGCGTCCTGGAAACTCTCTTCTGCACAGCATCACACGGACTTCACTCGACTATGGATTGTGTTTAATTTCATTTCAGTTCTTGTTTCTGAGCAATTTTGAACATTTTGTTTAACTCTGCCCAATGAATAATTCAAGAACATTAAAAAAAAAACCTCCTAAACTTGGGGGATGAACCAGTTATCTGTCAACACAGAAAAAGGCTTTGAGCCTTTCAGAGACACAATTTGTTCCCATTTCTCAAGTTGAATTTATGAAAAATACCAAAAATAACTCAGTTTGACCATGAAATGAGACGTTAGCTCCAACAAGGTGACTCCCAAAGAGCCGTTAGCTGAAAGCTCGACATCCTCAGGAGGGAGATGCGTGTCAGGTCCTGGTTCAGGTCTCTGGTGGATTACTTTTCCTGATAAGAGGCAGGTACGGTGACTAAAGCTGCATATTAATGATGGGTCTGAACCGACCCGGAGCCCGTCTGGTCCATTGATACCAGCGTTCAGGGTGTTGACTAACATCGTCTGTGAGCAGATAAAAGGCGGTGCAGCTTCTGTTCTCCATCTTACTGCTTGCTGTCCGAGGCTTTTCAAACACCACCCATCATGCCGAGCGTCTTGCCAGTTATTATCCGAGCCGGCCAACTGTTTATTTTCCAGCTCCATTACTTAGTGCGAGCAAATGCTCAGCAAATGAGCCTAATATGATTCTGCGAGCAGCGATGTGGTGACTCAGTACAATCGGCTGGCAGGACAATTTGTGTGTTTGATGGCAGCTGATAAATTGTTTCAGGGGCATTTGGATGGTGGAATAATTGCTTCCAGACCTCCTCGTGGAGTGATTGCACTTCCTCCACCCAAAGTTTTCGCCTCCCTCCAAGAAGCTGCTGCCAGCCAACTCTCATTGGATCCTAGGGAACAGAAGAGTTTTCTCTCCGTGAGGGAGACGTGAGGAAACATCAGCTGCCCGGGTGGAGAGGCTGCCTGCACGTGCCCCGTCTGGATGTTTGATTTTACACACTGTACTCTGCGTAGGACTCAAGTGTCCACCTGCGCCGCTCGCCATTAGGATTAATGATGGAACAAGAAAACCACTCCGGGTGATTGTGGGGAAATTGCCCTCAGCTGCACGTTTGGTCGGTCAGAAACAAATCAGACGGGGATGAGATTTACATTCCAGACGTCCGCTTCAGACCCCAACAATGTGAGAGGAACGCTCACACATCCAGCTTCCTGTGGTTTAACTCGACTCCTGCCAGGAATTTAAAACACCGATGCAACGGGAGGATCCAGGTTCTAACATGGAGGACCTCTGAGCTAAAACCTGATTATTTTCACTCATTAAAATGTTTGCCGTGTTTACAGTAGTCCCTCGCTACTTCACGGTTCATTTATCGCAGACTCCCTCTATCTCGTGGACATGACACGCAACTGGCTGATTGATAGATGAGCGGCATGATCGGCAGGGAATTTTTATTTTAAACAAAGTATTTTTATTTAGCACTTGCCGCACATTTGTGCAGCCCACACTGCAGGAAAAACTTCCTGCTGCAGCTGTTCTACGTGCAGAGTGGAGAAGTGGGCGTGGCCAAAAGCGCTTGCAGGTGGCAAAGAGCAGAGGAGGCAGGGAGCTGAAATTATGGCATTCTGTCTCTTTTAGGACATTTAGAGTTTAAAAACATTGTTTTGAATATTGCAAGACTGTGGGAAGGGTTTTCAAACACATTTATATATAATTGTACTACTATTCCTACTTGGCTGTTTTTCACTTTCACTTCAGGGTGCGGATCCCCCGCGATAAACGAGCGACGACTGTATAAGATTATTCTCTCTCATTTGTTAAAACCCAGAAATGCCATGATAATAAGACCAGTATTAATAATTATATAAACACTTATTTATGTAACCAGTTTTAAACTTGCAACGCTTCAGGACGAGCACTTACAGTTCATGTTGATGTAAAAATGTTATTTCCACCACGTGATGTATTTCTGTGCCTTTGGGTGAAGATGACCCACAAGGTCTCCGTTTTAAAACCTTGTGGGTCATCTTGACTCGAGGGCAGCAGGAGGGTCAAGATGGCATCTCACCGAGAAGACAAGTTCATGTCTCAAAGCTTCATGAAAACCATGAGAAGAGATCAATTCCCACATTTTCACTGAAATGTGTGTTGGGATTGTGGAGACTGTGTTCAAATAGTAAAAGGAACGCTCTTCCTGATTTACTTTCACACAATATCTAGAAATCTAAAATAGTCTTTAAAGCACAAAATGTTGGACGTTCTCATTTGTTTTGTTTGTTGAGTAGATAAAAGAGGCGGACGGTGACAGGAAGTGAAGCTGCGCTGGATAAAAACCAAACAGAAGAACAGACGAAACGAAGAAAAGGAGGTAAAACAGCGTCTGAGCACCTCGCTCAGTGCAGCTGTTCCTCCAGATGTTGACAAATTAACGTATGAAAATCATTCAGGCAATAAATTTAAAATGTTCTCAGCTAACGGGCACATTTTGGTCCCGGTTAACTGAAACTGGTCCAGACGTAAACTACGACAGAGAAACGTGCTGTTTAAATCTGTCTGGTTCAGGGTTTTATCTTGAAAAAAAATTATTTTATAAAAATAAAATTAATAAATAAAATTAAATCGCATTCCTCTGTGTTGTCATCAAGTTTGAATCTGCTCTGGTTTATAACGTTGTTTTTTTCTTTGACTGACAGGTGAGGGCTTTGGTATTCAGCATGGCGCGTGTTTGGGATCCCTACTTCTTGATTTGCTGATTTCTGGTTTGTTTCGCTCAAACTAACAAAATGACTCGCATGCATCTGGTTCTGGTCCAAATGATTCGAAGTGGATCAGAAGGAGCCCCGATGGCTGCCTGTTTGGATTATGGCCTTGTGCTTTGAGTCTAATATTTAATAACATTATTATTTCAATAAAAAAACAGTGTGAGTGTTGAACTCTGCTGCCCGGAGGAGAAGCTCGTCATCAGTTAGAACTTTTGTTCATCAGATCATTTCATATCTTTTTTCTAAACTTTTTTTCCCCCTAGATTCTTGGGATCATGATGGGAGCTCATAGGTCTGCTGGTGTTTACTCCTTTATGTTTTTTTTTTTTTTTTTAACAAACCGAGTCTTTGCAGGGACTAAAACAGGCTCCTCTTTCAGCTTTAATTCCATTTATTGTTGGTTCTGAACGGCTGCTGCTGACAGTTTACACTCTGCACTCCACATGTTAAAACTGATTAAATTTAGAAGATAAATATGAATATCTTGTTCTTATTTCCACATCCAAAGGCTTCAAACCCTCCCATGGCCTTCAAACCAACAAAATGCCCCTTTAATAGTTGCTATACAAACTAGGGAAATTGCATTTACTGCAAAAAAGCTGTGTGAATGCTTATTGCTGAAAAACAGCTGAAATTGGATTTAAAAAAACGTGCTGAAATGAAATAACAAGCACAAGTTAGCAGAAGAAAGCAGAAAGGTCACATATTTGCTGAATTAGGTTTTAATAAGCAGAAATGACCTCAGAACTGTGGAGCTAAACTTTTTGCTAAAACAGCTGAAATTAGCAACAACAACAAAATAGCAGAAAAGTAGCTGAAAGTGCAGAAAGAAATTTAAACTACCAGAAGGAAGTGGGAAAAACTGAAATGAGCTTAAAAAAGTGTAATTAGCTGAAAATGTAAATTTAGCAAAAAAACAGCTAAAAGGTAGCTGAAATAGCAGAAAAAGTTGAAAGGAGCATAACAAGCTGAAATTAAATTAGGCTGAAATTAGCAAAAATTACCATGAAAAACTTGAATTTAGCTGAAATTAGCTAAAAATGCTTAAAAAAGATAGTAGCTGAAAAGGTAGAACAAGCTTAAATTAGCATGAGAAAGCAGAAAGAACATGTTTGCTCAAATAAGCAGAACTTGGCACAAAAAAGTGGAAATCATCTGAAAACAACTGAAATTAGCAACCACACAAAAAAAAAAACTAACTGAAAAATAGCTAAATTAGCAGAAAGTGAAATTACAAATAGGAAGTGGAGAGAGCACATTCTTACTGAATTAGGCTGAAAACGTTGAAATGAGTGCAAGAAGAATTATCTGAAAAAACTTAATTAGCATAAAAACAGCTAAATAGTAGCTGAAATAGTAGAAAAAGCTTGAACTTGCAGATATCAGATGAAAGTAGCAGAAATAAGTTAGAAGAAGCACAAAAAGGTTTTAGTTGGCAGAAAGAATCTGAGCAAAACAGCTGAAAAAACAACTGAATGTAGCTGAAAAAAGTTTGAATTTCCCCAAGGACGCTGAAAGAAGCTGAAGGAGCAGTAAAAGGTTGTAAACAGATCTAAACATTTGAAGGATATGAAATGAGCTCAATTCATTTTCTATGAGGGGAAAAATGCCAGATAAGGCTAAATATTTCAAAATGCTAAAGTGCTGAATGTTTTGATGATTTGTTGAAATAGCTGAAAACTGTGGAACAAGAATCGTGCCAAAAAACATACAGAAGAAAAATGGATCACAGTGAAGTGGATGCTTCATAAACATTCACACTATTATTTTTATTAAATAGCAAGTTATTTAACTGCATTTATTTTTTTCAGTTTCTTACTATATTTATTAATAAATTTAGCTATTTATGGCCTGTTAAATTAAAGAAAACAACTTATTAAACAACAGAACTTCACAGCTCACATTTCAGAAAGTTAGTAAAAAAAACTTTTTATTTTTGTGTGTGATTTTTCTGTAAACTTTATATTTGAAGCAGGCAGGTTGTGTTTGCCTTGAAGGCTTCGGTGCAGTCTAATCCCTGGCATTTTAAAGTGTACCACCTGATTATCTGAAGCGCTGACATTTGAGTGGAAATAAAACAATTAGTGAGGACCTGCTGCACACCGAATATTAATTCACTGCTTTTTCTTTTTACAGAGCAGTTTCCTAAACCACGCAGAGCAAAGGTTTAAATAAAAAGTTTTAAACTGAAAAATGTGTGAAAAACGGTGGTTAAAACTCATTAAAAGGTCATCGGAGCCCTGGATGGTTCTGTAGAACTGAAATGTTCTTCTGTGGTCGGAGAGGAGCAGGAAAAACATCACCGGGTCGTTTTCGCACAGCAACCTGAGAACGTCTGAGTTTCTACCAAACATGAAGACGAAACAAACGGAACCAGAGTTTGTGACGATCATTAATCACACGACACTTCCTGTCGCTCTCGTCTCTCCTGATTTATTTGTGTTTAACTTGAGTTTACATGAACTCGCTCCGGTTGTTTTTCTCCTTATTTGTATTTAAGTTGTTTGTTTTCTCAGCCGTGATTTATTTCTGAGAGCTAATGGGAGCAGACGCTAAAATAAACCAGACCAAACTTTCATTTTGTTTTTGGAAGCAAGTCTGAAAAACGTTTATTTACTTTGATTACTTTGAACGTTTCAGCCTCGTGCAGAAAACTCTGTAAACTTTTTATAAATTAATTTATGATTCTAAACGGTCCAGAAACTTTAAATATCTTTATTACGATTCCTGCACGTTCATCTCATAACTTCCTAAACTTTGCTAAATTCTTCCAAACTCTTTGTATTTTTTCTAGTTACAAACCACAAGTTTCTGTCCTTCCACCCAGAGTGTCTCTCTGCTGCACAACTGAACTCTTAAATGCCTCCAGAGGTCAGAGGTCACGCGCCCAAACCCTCATTGACTTCTATTGGATCTGAGCTCAGAGGTTTCTCTTACATTTGGACAGGAAGCTTTTTAAAGTCTTCAAATCTTCTCCATGAGCGTTTGTAGGAACATAAATCTATTCAGTTACCATACTTTCCAGCGTACCACGTACATGAGTCCAAATATGTCTCATAAAATGGAAAAAACATAAATGCGTCACTTCGCCGTACACAAAGTAAGTCGCATCTGTTGTAGTCAACGTGACGCAGTCACCTCTGACAACCTTTAGACGTGGGTCAGTGTTGTGCCAAAAATTGCCAAAAGTTAGCCGTGAGAGCGTCCACGGGAGGACTTTAACAAGAATTTAACAATATTAACACTTAAAAACAATTGTTTGTTTGCTTGTAATTATAGCAAATGTATTGAACTTGATAAATGCACTTTAATGGTCAAATCAGCTGCAGTTCAAAAGCCGATTCATGGCTGCAGGAGTGTGCAGAGAATGACTCAATGTGCATTTCTTTGAAATTTACCAAGATAATAACATAAAAACAATTTGTTGTTTGCTCTACATTTCAGTAAAGGTGTGTCTCAGTTTATTTTACTTAATAAATGCACTTTAGTGGTCAAATCAGCTGCATTTCACCTGGGCAGCTCAGTGAAATGCAGCTGATTTGACGTTTGCTCCAGGAGTTCTGGAGCGAGAGGAAGGTGGCTTGTATGGCAAGCCAAGTGTCTCAGTAATAGCCACTGTTACTTATTAATGAGAAAATGGCTTGCCATATTAGTCGAGGGCCCTCTAGTGACTGAAAATGGTACTGGTCAATATATTCCATGTCAGAATGAATGAAATCGTCAGATCTCAGCCAAAAATTAGGTTATAGATATAGGGTAAAGTAAATAAACAAGTTGTTTTACTGTATATGTCACAGGACATGCTAATTTATGCAAAAATGTGTGACTTATACAGCGAAAAGTACAATAAATGTGTATTTCGTCCTGATAGTTGCACACAGAATTTGAAACATGAATTATGCCACCTGTTTATCTGTGAATCTGCCGAAAGGCGGGAATCACCACGGCAACCCCGCTAACCCATCACGGTTTCCACCAAAAGATCGTGTAGAATTTTAAGTTTTGTCTTGATGAGATTTTTAAAGTTACGGAGAATGAAAACCACATAGGAGCTTACAGGAAAAGCATGAGTTTCAAAATAAAGCTCATAATTACTCTTTAAAAATAAAAGTGTGGCTCCTAAATGATTACTGGGCTTTACAGCAGATGACTCGTGGGACTTGAATTGTTTCGTTAGCCTTTAATATTCTCACAGAAATGATCCTGTGTTTTATTAAATAAGCTACAGGCAGGTGTTGATCCGAACACCTCACTGATTCTGTTCTGGACCGCGGTCTTCGTGTCATCCTCCAACCTTGATCCACCCTCGGACTCTTCATCGGGACCAGCTGTTACCTGGCCCAGACTCTGGACCTGCTGCTGTTGGCTGGCACACATAACTCACCACCCCCCACCCCGGCTCTGAAAGATGCAGTTTCACGGTGTCCACCAGATGTACACTAAACCTAAAAACAGCCATCACACGCTTCAGCAGCTCATAACCCCCCCCCCACCCCACCCCCCCACCCCCAAACGCTGCATCAGACTGTACTTGCGGATTTATGGAGTCAGGCGTAGCTTCAGTCAGCGCGACCCCCAGGGATACCGAGGGGCGGGTGGGAACACATGTAAGGATTCGTGCACATGTGTTCACCATTTTCCACATCAAACACACGGTGACCCCCTGAGCTGAGCCGATCAGCACCACCCTGAAAGACTATACGTCCAAGAGACACCGAAGAAGAGCGTTTCCTGCTGAAGCAGAGCATCAGCACTTAAAATCAGCTAAACAAAGGCTAAAACCAGAAAAACAACAGCTAAAAGCTAAAGCAGACACTACAGTAGAAATCAGTTTTTTTTTAATAATTACCGTAATTCCCAGACTGTTAAGTGCACTTGAATATAAGCTGTGTCCTCTAAATAAATTAATAAATTAATAAAAATTTGTACATGGCCGCGCCTGTGTACAAGCCGCAGGTGTCCACATTGTAACATGAGATATTTGTAAAGAAAGATTTTTTTAACTTTTATTTAAATGTATACCAATAACATACACAAATACATACAGTAAAAGTTTTTTTTCTGGTCAGTGACTGTAACAGGACTGGTTAAAAAATAAAATAAAATAAAATACAGTAGCCTAATAGGAAGTCTTTGATCTTCATATTCCTCCTGCTCTGCTGTCAGGATCCAGGTGGCAGGAAGCTCGTTAGCCCGTCAAAATAAAAGTCCATAAATTAGCCGCAGCACCATATAAGCTGCAGGGTTCAAAGTGTGTGAAAAAAGTAGCGGCTTATAGTCGGGAAATAAACTGGACGTTCAGCCGACTAACTCTGGAGCCATCTAATCTTCATGATGTTCTTTTAAACAAACTATAATTATCATAATTTCCACAAACAGAAATGATTAAATATTGTTCCGATAATATCTGACATATTTTGTAAAGTGTTAAGGATGACTCTCAGCTACTACTAGTGTAGCAGTCAAGACCACCTAACCCAAGACCAGAGTGTGCCGAGACAAGACCAAGACTTTTGGGGTCCGAGACCAAGTCGAGACCAAGACCTCAAGTCTTGGAGCTCAGTCTTTTCACAGATTGTCCGTTCCAGCTTACTTTCACTCCTGGTTGTAACATTATGTTCTGTTGTCTGTATGTGAGTGAGTGAAAGGGAGTGGGACGTGACAGCAGTAACAAAAACATGTATTTAGCAATGCGTCATGTTATCGCTTGGATTTCAATCGGTACGATTTGCATCCAATAAAAACAAATAAACTGGTCAATATTCTGGCAATTTATTGATATTTCCACAGCTGTGGTCTTGACTGGTCTTGAAATAAAATCCAGAGTCCTCAATGTCCAAAACCAAGACAAGACTGAGACCAAATGCGCTCGAGTCCGAGACAAGACCAAGACCATCAAAAGGTGGTCTCGAGCACTACAACACTAGTTACACAAGTTTTAGCTCAGTGTCTATGAAATTAGGTCATAACTATGTGTTTGAAGTAATTTAGCTCTGGTGGCCATCTTCAATTGGATTGAGTCAAAAAAAAAAAAAAAAAAAAAACAAAGACCAGTGATCGTGGACTCAAAGGTCCACAGAAGCCAGCGGATGGTTCTGCGGTCTGTCCCACAGAACCTGACTGCATGGTACCGTACAGAAACACGCATCCTAAAACCACACGGTAATTTCATTTTGATGCCGGACGCTCTGCTGCAGAACGGGTCTAAAGAAAACAGCGTGATGGTTCTGGAGGCCCGGGAACGCTCTGATTCACAGACACACAGAGTCCAGCGGGGCGTTCAGGCACCATCTGCATGGCTGCCCTAAATGTGTGTGACACCAGGCTGACATTGAATCCAACGTGGCCGTCTCTGGAGGGGCGCCGCGGCGAGTTATTAAAAGACGGCGCTTCGGACGCACAACTGACCCCAAACAAAGGAGGAAGACGAGCTGAAGACAAGAGGCTCCTCACTCCTGGGGGAGCACGCTCATCTCGACGGCTGCGTGAAGAGCGTGCTCGGGGAAACGCTGGACGTCCACGTGTGTTTGTGACTATTCAGCCAGCTACATCAGCAGGAAGTCAAATTAGATCAACCAAAAATCAAGTCTAATAATACAAATCATAAAAATCATATTAAAATAGTTACTCTACCAAAACAAAATGATAAAATCATTAAATATGGATTATTGAACGTCAGATCTCTTTCCTCTAAGTCTCTGTTAGTTAATGAACTGATAACTGATCATCATATTGATTTATTCTGAATGACAGAAACCTACAACTGGAAGAATTTGTTAGTAGAAATGAATCCACTCCATCTAATTATTTAAATGTTCATGTTCCTAGAACAGCAGGTTGAGGCAGAGCAGTTGTTATTTGTCAGTCAAGACCATTGATTAATACTAAACCAATTATTAGTTGTTGTTTTTTTGTCTTTCTGTCAGTCTTTCTAATCCAAAATGGAAATTTGAATCACCACTTTAACTTGTTATATCGTCCACTTTGTCCTTTTTCTCATTTTTTTGTCTAAATTTTCAGTTGTTTTTTTTTTTGTCTGACTTATTATTAAATACTAATAAAGTCATAATATTGAGACATTTCAATATTCATGTAGATGATGATGGTAGTGATAGCTCAAGCACAGCTTTTTATCATTTAATAGCCAATTGGTTTGACCCAAAATCTCTACACATCTACCGTACTTATTCTCATCATCACACTCTTGGTCTGGTTCTGACTTTATGACATAAAGATTATTATTAACACCTGCACATCCTACAAATCCTGTTCTGCTGCCTCTTCAGATAATTAATGTTATTAACTTACTTTTCGTGTGTATGAATGTTTCTGTTCATTTTGTGACTTGGTGCTGTATAAATCAACTGAACTGAGCTGAGCAGGAACGGTTCCTTCATCCTGAAGGTGTCCTCTGCCACAGAGAAACCAGCTGGAGCTCATGCACACATCCTTACGTCGCTCTACAACACCAGCGTTACAGCCAATAAGCCTCTTACATCACAGATTGTGCTGAGTGTGTCTGTGTGAGCTGAGGCCCTTTATGATAGAACGACAGCAGCCTCATGCACGCTGGCAGTATGACGTGCACTAACCCCTGAAGTCATCTCATGCAGCAGAAAGCTTCAGTTCCTCTGCAGCCGGTGACTCCCCCCCACACCTCGTTTTATTGTCCATCCTGTCAGACGTGGGCAGCGTTGACTTGGAGGCTGACAGAAAACTTCACTCCAGATTTAACGGCTGTGGACGTTCAGAAGAAATAGGTGCAGCATTAAAGGAGGTGCACGTCTGTTTAGAGGGCGATTAATCTGTTGTTGAATGTGGAGGGAAAGTTATTGTGAATGTTTATGAAGCATTCACATTATGGAGAGACATTTTTCTTCTGTACATTTTTGTGCATCGTTCTCGTCCCACAGTTTTTAAGATGTTTCAACAAATCATAAATCAAAATGTTCGGCTCTTTCAGGACAATCCTGCTGTGACTTTTGGTGTTGGTGCAACTTTAGCTTTTTTGAAATGTTTGGCGTTTTCTGACATTTTTTTTCCTCATAGAAAGTAAATTGAGTTCATTTTTACATCCTTCACATCTTTAGATCTGTTTGCAACCTTTAACTGCTCCTTTCACATGTTGTTCTTGTTCTGCTTCTTTCAGCTTCCTGGTGCAAATTTAAACTTTTTTTCCAGCTACTTTCAGCTAATTTCAGCTGTTTTTTCAGCTGTTTTGTGCTCCTTACAAATTCTTTCTACTAACTAGAATTTTGTTGTGCTTGTTCTAACTTCTTTCTACAAATTCCAGCTTGTTGTGCACATTTCAGATGATTTCTGCAAGTTTCAGCATTTTCTATTACTTCAGCTACTATTTAGCTGATTTATGCTAATTTAGCTTTGTCAGTTAGTTCCACATTTATTGCACTCATTTAAACTTTTCAGCCTAATTCAGCAAAAATGTGCACGCTCAACCTAATTTGTGTAATTTTTTTCTTTCTGGTACTTTAGCTACTTTTCAGCTGTTATGTTATTTTTTTGGCTTTTTTTTTTTTCAGATAATAGACACATTTTTGTGTTCATTTCTGCTTCTATCAGCAAATGTTCTTTAGGCTGTCTTCTGCTAGTTTAAGTTTGTTCTACCTTTTCAGCTGGTTTTTTTATTTTTATTTTTATTAGCATTTTTAGCTAATCTAAGCTGTTTTCAGATCACTTTAAGTTTTTGTGCTAGTTTATGCTACTTTCAGTCTAATTAAATTCTTTATGCTAATTTCAGCTTGTTATGCTCCTTTCAGCTTTATTTGGCTAGTTTTAGCTTTTCTGCTAATTCAGCTACTATTTAGCTGTTTTAGGCTAACAGCTTTTTCAGCTAATTCCATTTTTTAGCCCATTTCAGCATGTCGTTCTGGTAGTTTAAGCTTCTTTCTGCATTTTCAACTATTTTTCATCTTTTATTAACAATTTCAGCTTTTTTAGCTAATTTACTAATTTTTGGGTTCATTTCTGTTCATTTAAACCTAATTTAGCAAATATGTGCTCTGTTTTCTTTTGTTACTTTAGGCTTGTTCTTCCATTTCAGCTACATTTCAACATGTTTTTAGCTCATTTCAGATGTTTATCAGCAAGTTCTTCTATTTTCGCAGGAAATGCAGTTTCTCTAGTTTTTAATCTGAACGATTGAGAATAAATGAATCAGTTTGGTTTATTATTCGTGTCATCTGGGTGGGATGAGGGTTCTTGATAAGAAAGCTCACTTTGCTGTAGGACTGTATGAATTTAATGTTTTCTTTGGACTTACTTATTTTCTGATCATCCATAAGAGGTGAATTATGTCTACAGGGAGACTTGTCACAGTGTTTTGTGAATTTCATCTCAGATGTTCTGAGCTCACTCTGATCAGGTTTTTATTTTATTTTTTGCTAATGCACAGTTTGTTGAACTGAAGAAAAACAATTTTAGTTGTTTCTGCCTCAGAAAAAAATGAATCTGTTGAATCATTTCTTAAACCTTTGGTCATAAATCAGTCGTGCTCGACTAATGAGTTGTGTTATGTGTTGAGTTTGTGCTCCTGCTATGTATTCCAGTTGTGTCTGATGGAGATCATGGATGGACTGTCTCACCTGACTCAAACTCTTATCAGATCCAACAATCAGACCAAACTAATGAATCCAGGAGGTTTGGAGGGTTAAGCAGCAGCAGACTGACGGCTGAGTGTTTTGAAGGTCTTTAGGTGAACCAGGTGTTAACGTGCGGCTGTTATCAGTGAATCAGAGCAGGTTACAGTTTGCACACAGATGAAGAGCAGCCAAGAGTGTGACACGCCGCTATCTGCAGCTCGTCTCGCCATCAGCAGGAACAAAGGCCGCAGATGCTATCGGCTGAGCGGGAATGTCAAGCTGGGATTGTTTATTATGAGGAAGTGATACAGCCAGAGTCCACTCGCTTCTGACACGCCACTGTTCGGCTGCTCATTTGGTGGCTGAAATGTCTGAGAAAGTTCTGCAGAAGGTTCTTATTCCAGCAGAACCAGGAGCCTGCTCTGAGGCCAAGTGGACTGGACTCGGATCCTCTGAGTCAGGCAGAGCAGCGAGTGGGTCAAATGTTCCCTCCAGACTCTCAGGTGTTAAAAAAGTCACAAGTACATTCCTTCATGGCAAATAAACAGGACAGATAAAATGTTTGAAGACAACTTTCACAAGGAACCACAATAAAGACCTGCTTTTTACCACCAGTCTGGATCTAATGAATCCAGAACCTGAGGTTTGGACCAGCAGGAGCTCTGAAACTGCAGAGACTGGGCGGTTGTTGGAGGTGGAGGTGAGGTCTGCTCCTCTCCACGCTGCCGAGCCAAACTCTCCCTCCAGACTCACATTTATAATCAAAAGGCAGGAAATGTTTAACAGTGTGTGACAGTATCTTATAATTCTGTTGTGTCCTGGTGCCATTTTTCATAAATATATAGATCAAGGCTCAATTTTACCCTCTTCTCCTCATCCTGAGTGCACGTGTTACATTCGAGTGTTCGGACATTTTCAACTTTAAAACAATAATACAAATGAGAATTAAACAGCTGTTATGTTACAGTGAAGATGATCCCCAGCTTAAAAAATGCAAAAGCAAACCATGAATGAAGAATCCAATGATTTGAAAATAATGATAACAGAAAGCAATGATTACAGCATGAGCTTTATTAATAAAGCACTTTAAACAACAGGACAGAAGCACAGTACAACGAAACAGATGTCACGAGATTTACAAATGCCTTCAACAAAGTAAAATGAAACAAATGAATCAGTTAAGCTTTGAGTCAACATCTTTTATGGTGCCAACAGGAGAAGAGATGGAGGAACAGAAGAAGCTCATCTGACGTCCAACAGAACCTCATCAGGATTAAATGTATTTCTGCCGTACGTTCGTTCAACCTTTATTAATACATGTTCGTCTCGTTGAGTAACGAGGACTTGTTTACAAGAGGGACCTGATTTAGACAAACATATGAAGTACAGACAACACTAAACTGCCATAAAATGGATATAAAACCAAATAAAATCAAGCTACATCATGAAACGGGGTAAAATACTAAAAACAGTAATGTCTGTGTTGAAATTAACAATTGTTTAAAATCCCTTAAAGAGATGAAAGTGGAGAGCTTCCGATCTTTTTGCACAGAGTTCCAGGTTACAGGAGTGGAGCAGGAGAAGACCCTTTAGCCAAATTCAATCCGCACTGAGGGGACGCTGCAGGTAATGATGTCTTGAGAGTGCATGCTGTAACTGCACTGATGCCATGACATGTAGGAGATATAAGAAGGTAGCAGGCCAAGGAGGGATTTAAAGTTGAAAATGTGACAGTCTGCGTGAAGTTACTGATGACCTGTTAACCAGTGAATGCAGGGTGCAGTGGTGGTTACAGCCAGTTATGAATCTTAGCGCACCGTGATAGACAGCGTCCAACATCTGCAAGCAGCTGGCAGGAGTATTTATGTTAATAATGTCACCGTAGTCAAAAGGAAAGTAGCAGCTACGAGGTGTTTTCTGGCATTCAGAGTTAAGCAAGATCTGTTTCTGAAAAATAAACCCAGTTTTAATTTCAGTTTCTTTATTACAGTACGTTTTCAACATAATGCTTAAAAGAGAGTTGTGCATCGACTAAAATTCCCAAGAATTTATAAGAATGCACAAACTCAACAGGAACACCATTTGTAGATGAGATAGGAGGAAGGACTGCTGGTGTCGACTCCCTGTTTGAAATAGCATCCCTTTGGTTTTATCAGCATTTACCACCAGCTTGAGACGGAACAAGTCTGACTGAATGATGTCAATGGACTATATGCCACGGGTAGTGGTGACGTACTTCCGTCAGAATTCCAGTGGGGTACATCACTTTCGGCTCCTATCTACTGCAAGTCATTTTAGCGTTTGCTCCCAGTAGTAGACCATGAAAACGACTCAAAACCAAAAGCGTCTGCGATCGACTGGCACTGCAAGTCAGTTCTGTTGTGTGCTGTTGCGTCCACTAACTGGTAGGTACAATAGAGTGGTTAGTTTAGCAATTTACCTGCCGATGAGGAGTTGAGGCAACAATGGATTGTGGCTATCCGCAGGGAAAACGTAGCATTATACGGTCACACCCGCATTTGTAGTCGGCATGTCAAACCTGAGGACGTCGATTCAGTGATTGAGTGAAAAAAAGCCATCATTAACTCCGTGTTGCCTGCTAACCGGAAGTGCGCCGCCAATCTGACAAATGCGGAAGTGGTAGAACGGAAGTCCGTGGCATATATTTAACTGATAAAGATTAAATTGGCATTAAACAGCTAAATGCTAGCTGAAATATCAGAAATAGCTTAAATGTACAGAAATAAACTGAAAGGAGCAGAACAAGCTGAAATTAATAGAAAAAGTTGTAAGAAGCATAAAAATCTTGAAGTTAGTTGAATGAAGCTGAAAGGAGCACAAAACAACTGGGGGGGGAAGCTGAAATTAGCTGATCTAGCTGAATTTTTCCAAAAATTTGCACAAGGAAGCTGAACGAAGTGTAATCAGATCTAAATGTGAGAGCAGCAGTAAAAGGTTGTAAACGGATCAAAAGTTATGAAAGATGTAAAATGAGCTCCGTTCATTTTCAATGGGGGAAGAAAATGGCAGAAAAGGTTAAATATCTCAAAAAGCTAAAGTGGCATCAATATCAAAAGTCATAGCAGTCATGTCCTGAAACAGCTGAACATTTTGATTTATGATTTGTTGAAATAGCACAAAAATTATGGGAGTAGTTGCATTCCAAAAAAACGTATGGAAGAAAAAGTGGATCTCAATAGTGTGCTGCCTATAAGCATTCACATGTACTTACTAGTTACTACTATTCCCAGTTCGCAGTTTTTCAGTGATCGCAGGTCTTCAGGGTACGGCTCCCCCGTGATAAATGAGGGACTACTGTATTAAGTTATGTAAAGGTTTACCATTTCATACAGCAGGTTTATGCACTCGATTTTCTGTACAGTATTTGTTAATACTTAACACTAACCTCAATATAGACAATGAAGAAATCTGTGTAGTTTAAAAACATGTGTCAGACCATTGAACACCTCAACACTGTGATTGTAAATTACAGTTATTGTTTTGTTTTTTGTCCAGGTGACTGCATCCAAATTCCAGGAGCTCCGGTACAACGTGACTTTAATTCTTAAAGAGATGAACGACCTGGAGAAGAGAAGCATTTTAAAGATCCAGGATTAAAATAACCATCAAGGCTTTGTTCAAGAACTTTTCTTAGGTCTACTGGAGTTTTGTACATATGATGTGGTAAACGTGTGCCAGGAGTGTTGTCCTGTGATGGGGTCCGACTTACTTGACTGTTAAGAATGGTAAAAGAGAAGGTTCTGTATTACAGGCAGTATTTACAATCAGAATCTGCCTCTTTATCGTTACATTTTAAACTATAAACAATAGAAAATAGTTTGGTTAAATGTAGCAGGAGTTTAGAGATTCATAACAGCTGTGAAGGCTTCATTATGCCATGATACAGTGAAGCACTCAGATGTTCACCACGTTGCCACGTTAACTGATGCTGTGATGAACAATGCAGTATTCACCCCTCGAATGTATTAGGCCTTTATTGCTGTAATAAATGCATCCATCCATTTTCTTTACCCACTCTTCCTTTCTGGGTCTCAGAAGACCGGGTGCCCATTTCCAGCAGTCACTGTGAGAGGCAGGGGACAAACGCTGACCAACGCTGAAGTCTGAGCCGCAACCTGCCTCCTCTGTGGTTCTGCTGAGGTCCGATCAACCTCTGTGGAGTCACTCCAGGACAGAGGGACAGCTGACCACAGCCTTTGAGAAAACCTGAAGAAAATAAGCAGTGCTGCTCTGGTTATGAAGCTTTCAGCTGATTGTTGATAAACCAATACATATTCTGATCTTTCCTTAAACTAATCTGACAAATTGACTGAATTATTAACATTGTTCTGACCCAAATTCCAAAGTGAGCCATTTATAAAAAGTCAAAGATAAAAATTTGTGCATGTACACTTGAAACATGATCCTAATTTTAAACATCATTTTCAAAAGAATCTTGTTTTGAATACGCTTATAATCGAGTTTTTCTTCAGCTCTTCAGAGGTTGTCCTGGTTAAATCATCAAGAGAAGACATCTGTTTAAATCTGGTTCATATAATCCAGAGTATTGGGACAAAATATTCTCCAGCTTTCTTTTTTACTTTTGTTGTGTTGATTTTACTTTGATTTTTCATAAATAAAATCTTTAAAGGCAAATTTAGTCCATTGTATTGGTAATTTTTATTTGTCATACACACCACATGTGGTATGTGTGGTGGAACAAAAATCGGTGGTGGCACCTGATTTTCCAATGGTTGGGGGGGGGGGGGGGGCA
>JARVGV010000280.1:4370192-4384613 GCA_031762435.1 Hypsolebias longignatus | reverse complement strand
TCATTTTTTTGTTTTTGGAAATTGTTTTTGGAAATTGTTTTTGTTTGGATTGTTTGAATTGTTTATTAGGTAAAAAAAAAAGGGGCAGATATAATACGATTTATTTCTTCATCTGTTGCCTTTCATTTTATATATATGTTGGGTTTTTTGTTATGCGTAAATTGTTTGTAATTTGTATTTTATTATAAGATGGATGAATAAATAAAATAATAAATAAATAAATAAATAAATTTATCTTTTTTCAGTCGGAAACTCTAAATCCTTGTGTGGGGGGTGAGATCCCCCCGCTTCATGAAATCACATGATATGAGCAGAACTCTTGTTATTCTGCAGGTGAGATTAGCCAGCTGTGAGCTCCTCCTCTCAGGTATCTCCTCAGCCTGTGACAGAATCAGACGGAGAGCTGTGCACGGAGAGTTGTGCACCAGGCACCAGCCTGAGGTCATTAGATGCTCAGCTGGTGAGCCGCTCTAATTATATTAGCTTGTTTCCATTGAGCGTTCCTCTGCAGAATAAAAGTCTGTCATAAGTACTCTCTCGGCCCAGTTAACACCGTCCAACCTACTGATGAGTAATTTCATTTTGCACCTCTCACCACGGGGAGTTCAGGCTGTCAGCTCCCCTCAAACAGATGATGATACTTTGTGTTTAGCCTCTGACCTCACCGTCATCACTCTGCAAAAACAAGGAGGAGAAAGTAAAATATGAGAGGAAAACACCAAGGAGTGTTGACTTGGAGCCAACCTGAGACTCTGCACAGAATGAATTAAAGACGTTGTATTGCACTTAAATACTGTATATCAAAACGATTCAATCCAAACCATAAATCTTGAACAAAAAAAGTGATTAGAACACCCCCCCCCCTCCCACCACCACCATTGTGTGGCCTGTAAACCTCTGGGACTGGTTTGCAGCAGAGCAGCATTTCCTATGACCTGTTCTGTTCTGATGGATCCTGATACCAGAACCACCCGTGTTTCATTCTGGATGAGATCATCACACATGACCTCCTCAGCTGCCTCCACGCCTTCCTACTACTAGCCCGCCTCCTATCTGGAACCACTGTTCAGACCTTCATCTTCTTTGCCCTGGAACCAGTGGGTCACCTTTCCCTACAACTGACTCCAATCCCTGTGGTAAGAAAGAGCTCCATGAGTCTGTAACTGATTCTCATAATTTTGAGCCTCCAGCTGTCCAAGCTCAGTGAGACACTTGTCTAAACACTGCACCACCGTCCTTCAGTCGCCTTTTGACGCAAAGCAAGAAGCTCATGGTCTCATTCGGCTCAGGTCTTCACCGAACCGTCTCCGGGGGCCCGGAAACCTCCCACAGATACAGCAAAACTCTGCAGACTGAGACAACCCAAAACAGATGTGGTAACCATGGCGACAGCATCGTCCCAGCATGGCTCACCTTCTGAGCACGGAGATGGTGCCGTCACGGTCGAAGTTTAGTTGTTGGAACGTTCGGCTGATGCGCAGAAAATGGCAGGAAAACATGTTTAGTAGAAATTAAACGTGTTCAAGCATCATGACGGTCTTTTCCAGATTTCCATGTTTAGTTTCCGTCGCGGCGAACACCATCTTCCTGTGACGGAGGCCCAACAGGAACACCAGGACGGTGTGACCTTTCCGATGTTCTGCTCATGTCAAATCATGTCAAAGCAAGGAATGTAGTCTTAAAACGTTTCGTTAGTAAAGATCTGGATCTGTTGCATGAATCAGCTCATTTTGTTTGGTTTGGTCTCTTCGCCATGATACGATTTATCTGCTGCTTTCTTTTTTCTACAACCGAGGGGCTCACCCCACCGTGGCGGCAGTAAAGTCTCATTGTGACGAAGCAGCTAAAGTCAAACAGAACAGACGTTCTAACCCGGTCCACCGAGTCTTTGTGTGTTAATAAGTTCCTGGTGTCACTTTTTTCTTTAATTTGCTTCCTAATCACTCACTGAAGGCTCTGAGTCACAGAAGTGATTGGAATAGTTTGTGGTCTGCTACCGTTTGCAGCTGGAGTTCTGTGGATACCAGAAATCTCTGCTGAGTGAGTCACAGTCAGAAGCTTCAGACGATACCGACAGGACGGGTTCGGACTCGTCAGCTCCTCAAACAGACAAAGACCAACTGTAAGTTAACGTGCAGTTGGTGTGGTTGGGTGCTGCGAGCGTAGCCAACGCACAGGCTGGCATTAAAACGCCTCTAATCGGTTCTGGAGTCAGAAGGCCCAACAGAACCAATCTGCTGTGGATCGCAGGACCACGTTCAGCTCCTGAACCCAACACGTCTTAAGAAAGTCCCAAGCAGGTTTTATTGTTTTGGAGCAGCACGTTTTTAGGAAAACCTGCTTCGTTCTCCATCTTGATCAAAGGGACTAAAACCCAGTTCTGTTTGTGGTTCTGGAGCTGGTACTGGTCAGCAGAGGCTGTTGGAGAACGGTACCAGTTCCCAGCGACCCAGGAAGGACAAACAGGATGAGAACATGAATGGACTTCAGCCCTGGAAAAAAAATCAAACGACGTTTCTGTGTTTTCTTTAGCTCCAAAACGATCGGGCCAACCTGAACCAGTCTGCTGGGACCAGAACTTTAACTGGTTTACAGCACACTGCTCCTGTTCCACAAGCACAAATAAAAAATGTAATTTTTTGCTTCTGAACTAAATACAGTAAAGCTTTAATGAAAAGTTTAGCTTCCATTTTACTCCCTTTAGCTCATGTTTAGCTACTCTCTGCTACCCGCTAACATTTCCCTCTTTTGGATAACATTGCTAATTTTAGCTTTTAGCTACCAGTTTATTTCTCATTTTAATTGGTGTTTTGCTCCTTTGGCCATTTTTGGCTTCTTGTGCCATTTTAGCTACCAATTTTCTTCTTTCAGCTACTATCCCTCTTTGTAACTTAAACACGTAGGTTCAGCAGATTTCAGGAGTCCCTCGGTGCCAGTGCAGCATATTTTTTACACACAAAGCAGGTTCTTCTTGTTTTTCAGGATTTGATGAAAAATTTGCCTCAGATATTTAAAAAAAATACAAATAATCAGCTGTTTAGGAGCTAAAAAGATGAAATCCATCATTTCTTGGTTGTGTAAATGTTTTCAGATCGATTATATTGATGATGATGACACACTGATGGATGTCAGTGATTCTGGTTCTGTTTACTTGGTACCAATCCTTGAAGTATCCCACAGACCTGCCCTGGACCTCGGGACCCCACCTGCATTTAAACCAGGTCCAGGACCTGTAAAGCAGAAACTTCTAACCCAGGGGTCTTCAACCTGTGGCTCTGGGGCCGCATGTGGCTCTTTGAAGCTTTGACCAAAACTTACAGGAAATGTATTGTTTTGTTTTGATACCCACAACAAAAAAGACTAGTTTTGGCTGTTTATTTCTCAAATTTCTGCAAATGTTTGAACAACATAACTAATTTTTGTTTTATTTCTTCAAAGTGGGATATTTACCGTATTTACCGGCGTATAAGTCGCTCCAGAGTATAAGTCGCATCAGTCCAAAAAAAAAAAAAAGGCTCATAAAGAGGGAGAAAACATATTTGACTCGCTTTGGCAAGTCACATTCATTATGCGCCTATACGGCAGAAAATTTTAAAATGTCACCCCCCACTGGTCAGAAAAGCCCCCTCCTGCCTCAAAGTGGCCCATGGGCCACCAGTTGATCATTTGTAGCAGGTTTTGTGGCTTCGGGCTCTTTTTTTATTTAACGAGGGAAGGGGCAGAAATGTCTCTTAGAGCAGAGTTCTGCAGCCTTTTGATCACAAAGAACCTGAACTCACAACAACTGGCGGTGTTCTCCTGCCAGCCTCAGCTCCTCCTGCTCCTCCTCCTGCTCCTCCTTCTGTAGATAAAACACTTCAGAGAAAAGATGGAGAAATGTTTCCCGCTCGGTGGACGCTCAGTGAAAATGTCTCTCTGTGGGTTTGAAGCTTCGTCGTCTGGTTTTGTTTCTTCTTTATATTTATTGTGTTCACAAACGTCTCAAATGTTTCAAACACAACCTTCGTTGTTTTTATTTTTCAGAGCCCAAACGCACGGCGTGCTTTGGGTCCTGCAGCTGTCAGTCCCAGCCTAGATCTGACAAACGGGCCGTGGCGGCGCCAAAACTTCTCCCTGACAGAGGAGCTCAGATGTTGGGATGAGGATGATGTATTGCTCCGTGACGGTGGGAGGGAAAGGTTTGTCAAATATATAAATATAATGTAAACTTATAAATTTCCCTTCAGAAATGTGTGATGTGTGCAGCCGGGTCACGAAACAAAGGGCCCGGCTGATGTCATTTCCTCTGGGAGGCCCAGGACAAAAGAAGCATGGGACGTACTGATCCCTGCAGAAGATGGATTCACACAACGTCTCCTTCTTGTGTACACACTGTGGGAAAAGGCAGTCAGGGGAATGTGCACGTGGGCCAGAACCATGCGGAGGTAGGATTTAGTCTGTTTGAGGAGCTTTGTGCTGCTGCTTGCTGCGACATCAAGACATGCTTCAGAGTCAGGCGTTAAGTTGGAACAAACAGAGGAAACGTGCACGGGTGTGGCTCCAGGAACCTGCAGAGCCGTTCTCGTGTTCCATAAAACAAACAGCTGAGAACCAGCAGAGCCGTTCACATCATCTCTGTGCACGGAAAGGTGAGCTCACACTGTTGGTCCGGTTCAGGGAGTGAAAAATGCAGTGGAGATCATTACAAACACTGAAAAAATTTTAAAATTAAAAGAATGCTCATAAACCTGAACATCTGTTGGTGCAAAATAATCTGAATATACCACTACATGTTCAAAAACACAGAAATCGGAATTATTGTGTGAACGTTTATGAAGCGGTCACACTATTGTGATAAGATTTCTTACGTACATTTTTCAGCATCATTCTCGTTCCGCAGTTTTCACCTTATTTCAACAAATCATGAATCAAAACGTTCAGCTCGTTCAGGACAATCTTGCTGTGACTTTTGGAATTAATGCATCTTTAGTTTTTGAAATGTTTAGCTTTTTCTGCCATTTTTTTCCTCATAGAAAATGAATTGAGCTCATTTTACATCTTTCAAATCTTTAGATGTGTTTACAACCTTTTACTGCTTCTTTCACATTTTGTTCTACTTCAGCTTCTTCAGATATTTTCAGCTAATTTCACCTTATACTCCTTTCAGATTCTTTCTGCAAGTGTCAGCATTTTTTGCTAATTCAGCTACTATTCAGCTATTTGTATGCTACTTTTTGCTTTTTCGGCTGTTTCCTATTTTTTTTTTTTTTTTTTTTTTTTGGACTCATTTAAACTTTTTTCAGCCCAATTCAGCCAAAATGTGCTACCTCCACTTCCTTCTGGAAATTTAAGCTTCTTTCTGCTTTTTTAGCTACTTTTCAGCTATTTTTTTTCATCTAATTTCAGCTTTTTCCTTCTAGTTTCAGTTTGTTCTGCTCTTTCAGCTACAAATTAGCTCTTTTGATGCTAATTTTAGCTTTTTCAACTAATTTCACATATTTTGCTCATTTCAGCTCTTTCCACTTTGTTCTGTTATTTTAAACAGTCCTTTTCAGCTAATTTTCAGCTATTTTAGCTATTCTCGTAATTTTTGTGATTACGGTATTCGTGTGTTTTTTTTTTTTTTTTTTACCTAATTAATCAAATATTATTTCTGCTTTCTTCTGCTAATTTAGGCTGACTCTTGCATTTCAGCTGCATTTCAGGTTATTTTTTAAGCTAATTTCAGCTGTTTTTCAGCAAGTTCTTCATCAATAGGTATTCACACTGCATTTTCGTATAATGCTATTTCTCTAGTTATATTTAATTTAAACTATTTTCACGAGGGAAGGATTTTGTTATTGATCATTTTTTACAGTTACAGACTCATATGGGACCAGAAATTGTGAGGAATACTTTTTAATTGTGGAAGATTTTTATGGGAAATGTTTGTAGTAAAAGATTCCCGTAGATAAAGATCCTGTCTCCTTGTAACAGGCTTAATGAAACCAGAAAATAAGGAGCAGTCATTACCAGAGGTGAGGCTGAGAGCCTCACAGACAAACTTATTTATTTATTTATTTATTTATTTTCATAATAAGTGGAATCCCTGCAGCTAAAATTCTTCAAATTCTTTGAGTTTCCATCGTGATGATTCTGGGAGCGATCAGCAACACTGACACCTCACTGCTTCTGTTAGCCACGTAGCATTCGGCGCATGCAGCAGCATAATAAAGCTAAGACATTTGATATCAGCTAGAATTCAGGTCGGAGTACAGATCGTGCAAATCTTTGTCTGTCGTCCCATCCCTCCGTAATCGTCCGTGACAGTAATATTCCAGCAGATATAAATCAGAAATTATCAGCACCAGATTCGTCCAGACCATTTCTTCACGCTGGTTATTCATGCCAAAGTGAAGAAATTGAAAATCTAAACGCTGTATCATCGAGTTTCACGCACCAGCCCTGCACTTAGCTGCTCTAACTTCCCATTTGAGCCCAGCTGGGACCTGGATACCGATGGTACCAATTAGCTTTGGTGCCATCTTCCCCAGAAGTCCTCCATCCAGGATTGTCCAACTGCAGCCCTCACAAGTGTCCCTCCGATTGGACAGGCAGTTGGCAGACGTCCTCGCTGGCTCGTCGCAGGCGAACAGGAAATCTGGGAGGGATGAAGGACCGTCTCGTGCCAAGTGTTTGTGTCTCAGACAGATATGGGTCAGAGCAATTCATTAATTATGTAAATACATTAATCAGCTTAATATTTCTGCCTCTGCTTGCTGCTTTCAGTCTCCGGCTCATCGCAGGCGATGCTTCCCAAACGCGTCAGGATTTACGAGGAGCCCTCGAAGCCAAACATGCTCGGCCCAGTTGGCTCCAGGCCTGCGCTCGTTACCGTTCCCCATAACCTCCAACGACGGCTCTGAAGTGGACGATAAGCAGAGGAGGGAGGCTCGTTAGCCTACGGGCTGCACGGGTCAAGAAAACATTTACAGAAACTTCATCCTCCTGACACTTCACGGAGAAGCGCCTCGACTCTTTGAGCCGGTGACACGGTGTAAATCCCACGGTCTGAAAACACACACACACACACATACACCCGGGAGGATTGTAGGATCTTTCACCTTACATGGGTCTTAGAACATGAGGATACAGAAGTCTGGCAGGAGGACTGGGGGGGCTAAGGGGGGAGGTTTCGCCCAGGCTTGTCACCCCCGACTTGTTGAGAGGAATCCAG
Organism: Hypsolebias longignatus; assembly: GCA_031762435.1. Classification (NCBI taxonomy): domain Eukaryota; kingdom Metazoa; phylum Chordata; class Actinopteri; order Cyprinodontiformes; family Rivulidae; genus Hypsolebias; species Hypsolebias longignatus. The sequence goes on along the minus strand of JARVGV010000280.1, from coordinate 4,377,418 downwards.
GGTTTTATTGGGACTTGTGTGGAGATTTCAGGAAACTTTCATGTTGAGGAAATTATAGTTACCTCGATAGACAAAACCATTTGTCAAATTTGTCTGCTTGAAGTTTTTCACATAAATTATGAGCCAATGGCTCAAAGAGAGTGTGTTCCAGACAGACAGAAAGGTAGAGGGGTGTTTAACTGTGGAATTAAAACTTCCTTTACTCAGTACATGTCACTACATAACTGTCACTAATGGTGTACCACAAGGCTCAGTTTTAGGATCCCCTATTTTTACAATTTATATATGTAGGTCAAATTTCATCTATACAGATGATACAGTTGTTTATTGCCAAGCTAATACAGTTGCAAGGTTTTCCAGTCTGAATTTCACAAAATTCAGTCAGACTTTGTTCCATCTCAAACTGGTGCTAAAAGCTGATAGAACCAAAGGGGTGTTGTTTTCAAACAGAAAGTTGGTGCCAGCAGTTCTTCCTCCCATTTCATCCATGCATGGTGTTCCTATTGAGTTTGTGGATTCTTACAAATATTTGTGAATTTTTGTTGATTTCTCTTTCAAGCCTCATGTTGAAAACTTGATAAAGAAACTGGATTTTTTTTTTTCATTTATTCAACCTTTATTTAAACAGGTTAATCCCACTGTTCATCATTCTTATTCCCATTGAAATTAAAACTGGGTTTCTTTTGGATGAGGGATGAAATGTCTCAGAAAAAAAAAGATGACCTAACTGAATATTTTTGGATTTTTACCTTGTTACTGAGCATGAACTTTGGTGTAAAACTGAGTTTCTTTGTCAGAGATAGATCTTAACTCTGAATGCGAGGAAACACCTTGAAGCTTCTACTTTCCAATCGATCATGGTGGCATTGTTTACATGAATGCCCCTGCCAGCTGCTTGCAGATGTTGGATGCTGTCTATCACGGTGCGCTAAGGCTCATAACTGGTTACCATATACCCATCACTGCACCCTGTACTCACTGTTCAGTTGGTCATCATTATCTACACTTGGGCTCTCACACTGGTTCATCTTCATCTATAAATCACTCCTTGGTCTGCTGCCTTCTTATGTCTCCTCCCACATGGCACGCTGTCAGTGCAGTTACAGCGTGCACTCTCAGGGATTCATTACCTGCAGCGCTCCCTCAGTGCGGACCGAACTCAGCAAAAAGGTATTTTCCTGCTCCTGTAACCTGGAACACCTCGCAAAAAGAACTGAAGCTGTGCACCTTAATTTATTTAGGGGATTTTAAATGTTTAATAAGGTCAATAGAAACATCAAAGCAAACTTGTTCTTGATTTAGTGTTTTTACCTTGTCCCATATGGCACCTTGATTTGACTGTTTTTATAGCTACTTTTTTATTTAATTTGTTTTTTGTTGTCTGTTTAAATCCGGCCCTTCTTGTAAAATTGTCCTTGGGACTCAACGAGACTAACCTGGATAAATAAAGATTGAATGAATGAACATGTTGAACATTCAGGACGACGAGCCCTCGGTCCTGATGAGACATGCTCCCTACAGGTATTTAGTCTGAACTGTTGCTTCCAGAACCATGTCGGGATCCGTCCGGCTGTTATTTCTATTTTCTGTTCGTGCACAGGGACCCGACATGAAGGATCCAGAGAGTTTATAGTTGGAGGTCTTGTTCATTTGTTTCATTCGAGGACTTCCTGCATTCTGCGTGTTTTCTGTTAATTGTCTCCTTGTGCTGCTGCTGTTTCTCCTCCAGTCAATCCTGCGTTCAGGTCTCGGCTCACACCTGCACTCCATCTGCTCATCAGCTCAGGTGTTGCAGCTCAGTGATCAACCCTCGGCCTCTTTATTCTCCTGCTTCAACTGCTCTCAGACTGTTTGTCGGGTTCTCGTCCTGCCTCCACGGCTCGGTTTCTCCTGGGTTCTGTTGGTTTCAACCGGTTCGTTTTCATTGTTAAAGTTGAGTTTTTGTTTGGGTTTCTGTCGTCCTGCAGCATGAAATCCATGCTCTCACTGCAACCAGATCATTCCAGTGGGAGGTATTTCACTCGAGCTACCTTCTCGTTTGGATGTCCTCAGTTTAACTTAAAGCTGTGCAGATTTTACAGAACATGCATGATTCTTGAAGCGCGTTCATTTTCTGCAAAGTTTTTATTTGTTTCATGTCAGGCCCAACTGATCAAAACCACACAAGCTGTTCGACTCAATGTAAACTTTACAAAACACACAAAAAATATATTGTTTTTTAAATGAAGATGAATTTGTCTGTGGGGGGAAATAAACCGTGGAAACAAATATGGATATAAATAATAAAACTTCTGAACTGGGTCTACTCGAAGTGCTCAGTGATGGAGCGCTGAAGGTGCGAGTCCTGAATACTCAGGATCTGCAGAGCTCAAACTTTTCTGCCTCCCTGCAGCGTCTGAGCTGAACTCCCGACCTCGTTTCAGAAACGGCAGCAGCTTTGCAGCTAAATCCATAACAGTCTGAGTTTTCTGCCACGATCAGCTGTTCTCGGCCTCGGACGGGAACAAAACCACTGGAGCCGACTCTTTTTGTTGACTGCGTTGAGCTCGTTGTTCCGGCACCGTCTGGTGTGTCCCGGTTGGAGTTTTGCTTCTTGACAGTTTGCTCTTTGAGCCGGAGGAGACGACGCTCAACCAAGTTTTTTAGATGGAATGACTTTTCATTTTGGTCAAAGTCAAAAGCAGCGCGTTGGCAGCGAACGTGTCCTGATCACCTGCTCTTGTTCGGCTGAATTTAAAACGTCCTCAGAAATCACAGTTTCTACAATGAAAAACAAACAAAAAAAAAATTTTTTTGCACCGAATGAAACGTTCAGGAGGAAAAGTTTAAATGAACTGAAGCCAGAAGAGGAGGAGGCTTTTTACGAACGCACTGCAGGAGAATAGGAGGTCCTGAGTAATCCCCCCCCCCCCCCACACACCGTCTGTCTTCCCTGATATTACTTTAATTGAAGCTGTTTAATAATCCTGAAGTTATTTTGCCCTCAGCGTGCACCCATAAATCCCTATTTCTGTACACACACTTGAACGACACTTAACATTCCTCCATGCAACCTGATCTTTCATCTTCTCGTCCTCCCCTCGCCCCCTCACCCTCTCTGTCTCTCAGCCTCTCCTCCCTCTTCAGGTCTCCTGTCTGTCAGTCCCACCCCGTCTGTCTCCGCCGTCTCTTTCAAAAAAAAATTTTTTTATCCGTCTCCATCTCTTCCAGGCCTCAGGTACGTCTTCTCGAAGATTTGCTGAGTGCTGCAGGTTTTAACGTTCCCCGTCGGGTCGTTAGCTCACGCCGCTCCTAAACAAGGCGATGTCGGGCCTCGTGCCTTCGTGCTGCAAAACCCGTAAGAGGAGGTCGTGTGAAACGGTCAGAGTGACCGATGGTGGACGAACAACACGGTTGAATTGACGAGTCGACTCTATAGGACGTCTCGGGAGGTTTTAAATTTCACGTCGACTAGTCGCAGTCAGTGGTTGTGTCACGTGATCAGCGCCGGGCCGCTGGCTACAAAACAGATCAACGGTGTGGAAATATTTCACTAAAGATGTTTTTATTTTATTTGATACACTCAATAAAATAAAAATAAAAACTGGTGCGCACCATCGGAGAATCCACCACCGTTTATTTTATTTAGTGGATTAAATAAAATCAATAACTTTAGCAGCTTAATAATAGTTTTGGGTTTCCTGTTACTTATTTGCAGTATGATAAATGGAAGGAGCCTAAATTTACGCTCCGATGTTTGTTGTTCGTTTTGTTTTGGTTTTTGTAAATAATAAATGGTGTTTGTTTTTTTTTTTGATAAAATATTTTTTGCCTCAAGTTCCTATGACGTCATCAACTAGTCGACATCGATTATCTATCAGTGTGTTATGTAGTTGTTCAACCCTTACGAGGAACAGAGAACAGGTGAGGAGCAGCTAGCAAACAAAGAGCAGGTGTGTGGGGAGGGACAAAGAAACCATCCATTATTTGGTGCGGAGGGACCTGGATTTCCCTCTGCTCAACAACTGTTCAGAAGTTCAGCGTGCACTGTGCACGTGCAATGACAGGTTTACGTGACCATGAATACAGGGGAGTGGTGGCGCAGAGGTTAGAGAGCCTGCGATCGGAGGGTCGCCGGTCAACCCCCGGCTCAACTCTCGGACTGACAACATCAAAAAGTGGGAACAAAGACGTGAAATGCCTGCTCATAAAAGTTTTGGCTTCAGAAGTTCTGACAGCTTCTAGGACAGCTGCATCTGAGTAAAGTCTATTTGTACCCAAACGTTGCACGGCTTCATATCAGTCGTATCGTACCTCTGCAGCTTTGGTCACCACGTACCCAGACGTTTGAGCATGAGAACAAAGACACTTCGTCACCAACACGATGACCGCATGAGGTGTACTTGTGAAGTGACACATAGATTTGAACCTGTTGCAGCGTCTTCAGCGTGGTGAGGCGTTCAGGGCCGTCACCAGAATAACGTCAGATCTGGAGTCAGAGAAATTATTTAATCTGTTCTGTTCACGTGTTGCATTAAGGGCCTCAGACTGGGCCTTGAAAGCCACTAGCGTGCAGATTTTGATGGTTCTGATTCAAATGACTGGAGGATTCAAAGCTCCTGTACAACCTGAGGAGCTCGTTAAAGAGGCCAATCAACCACTGAACCACCGTGCAGGACCAAGATTGGACCTCACTCTCCAAAACCATCACTGATTTTATTATTCTGAACACTCACGCACGTTGTGATTTGTTTGATTGTTTTAGACAACTGGAGATGTTTACTGCAGCGTTGCATGCAGGGATACGTGCACACGGACAGTGCACGGATGAGACGTGGTGACCATCTTGTGCCCAACTGGTATAAGATGACAACCTCAGGGTACGGAGTGAGGGACGAACTGACCATGCAGCTGCTCACAATCTAAACATCAGAATTTATTTTGTGTTTTCTCACCGACGTCTCCGATGAAACCCGGGCGCCACAGAACCGGGTCGGGAACAAAGTTCACAGTGTTCATGACATTTTAATCATTAATTTAAAACGGTGAGTGAATAATTTATTAATTTATGCCAAATCTGACTTTGTGGGTGAATCTGGGCCAAATATAGAAAAACTCTTAATCTTTGCCGCTCTTCCAGAAACGCACGAGGTTAAAGACAAATTAGAGAAATTGCCCTTCCTGCGAAAACGCAGTGTGAATGCTTGTTGCAAAACTTGTTGAAAAACAGCTGAAATTAGCTAAAAAAATAAAATAAATTCTGAAATATAGCTGAAATGGAAGAACAAGCCTAAATTAGCAGAAAAGGCAGAAAGAACATCTATTTGCTGAATTTGATTTAAATAAACAGAAATGAGCACAACAAGTGGGAAATTATTTGAAAAAGCTCAAATTGGCCACAAGAAATGCTAAAATTAGCATTAAAATAGCTAAATAGCAGCTTAACCTAGCAGAAAAAGCTGAAAGCAGTATAACAAACTGAAATTAGCATAAAAAAGTTATTTAGGCTAAAAGTAGCAGAAATAAAGATGAAAAGGTGAATATCTGAAAACGGCTGAAATTAGCTAGAAAAAAGTAAAAGCTGAAAAGTTAGAACAAGGATAAATCAGCAGAAGAAAGCAGAACAAACATGTTTGCCTACTTAGGCTGAAAGAAGCCGAAATTAGAACAAGAAAGTGGAAATTATCTATAAAATTAAAAAAAGCTGAAAAGACAGAAAGAAGGAAGTGGAAAGAGCACGTTTGCTGAACTGGGCTGAAGAAAGTTGAAATGAGTGCAAATAATGTGGGATTATCTGATAAAGCTAAAATTAGCATAAATAGTAGCTGAAATGGCAGAAAAAGTTGAAACTTGCAGAAATCAGCTGAAAGGAGTGTAACAAGCAAAAATTATCAGAAATAAGTTGGAAGAAGCACAAAAATCTTGTGGTTAGCAGAAAGAATCTGAAAGGAGCGCAAAACAGCTGAAAGTAGGTGAAAGTATTAAACACAGATCTAAAGATTTGAAGGATGTAAAATGAGCTCAATCCATTGTCTGTGAGGAAACAAAATGGCAGAAAAGGCTAAAAATTTCAAAAAGCCATAAAAGTCATAGCAGGATTGTCCTGAAAGAGCTGAACATTTTGATTCATGATTTGTTGGAATAGTTTAAAAATTATAGAACGAGAAAGATGCTGAAAAACAAAGAAAAATGGATCACAACAAAATGCTTCATGAACATTCACACAGTGAGAAGATCTGCACGTTCTACTGAAGCTGTGTCCTCTACACAGTGAAGATCGTCTCGTCTGACAGTTAGAACAATAAAGTTAAAAGGAAAGAGACTTAAAGACAAACAATAAAAAGACTTTGTGTGAAACGAGCTCACTTGTGGTTTAAAACTGAAAAAGTCTGACGTCGGCTCCTGCTGTGACTCGGAGAAGAACTCATAACTGCTCGGTGCGTTCGAGCATTTGCACCTGCAGGACGTGTCAGAGCTGATGAATAAGTCACCGTCCTCCATCTGCAGCTCGGCGTGGAGCCATTTACTTCACACCTTGAACTAAATGCGCCGCCGCCATTCTTCCCTCAAGTACCGAGACGAGAAGAAGACGGACACCTGAGGAGGAGAATGGTCCTGAGAAGACCGGCTCGCCCATTAAACCATCAGAAATTCAGGTGAAATGTTCCTCGTTGGAACGTCTCCTCCTCCATCTTTTCACGCTTTTCACCCTGACTCAAACCGCTCGCTCGGGAGGCGTTCAGGCGCTGGAGAGAAGCATCTGAAAACAAGAGCCGAAGTTTTGGTTGGATCAAAAGCAGCCGAAGAGAGAGGCTGAAAGTTTAAAGATCAGAGTTCCTCCTCCGAGGTTCTTACTTCAGATGTTCGGCTGCAGCAGAGTCCGGGTTCATGTCAGAACCAAACCAAGTCCAAACCTGACCAGAAAGCAGAACTTTCAGCTGGTCCCGTCCAGATCAGAGGTTTACCGTCTGAAGAGCTGGGACTGCAGGAGGACTGGAGGTTTGGATTCTGCAGGGACAGAGCCCAGGTCCAGGTTCTAACAGAGCCCAGGTCCAGGATCTAACAGAGCCCAGGTCCAGGTTCTAACAGAGCCCAGGTCCAGTTTCTAACAGAGCCCAGGTCCAGGCTCTACAGGTCCAGTTTCTCACAGACCTCAGGTCCAGGATCTAACAGAGCCCAGGTCCAGGATCTAACAGAGCCAAGGTCCAGGTTCTAACAGAGCCCAGGTCCAGGATCTAACAGAGCCC
>JARVGV010000280.1:4353182-4370092 GCA_031762435.1 Hypsolebias longignatus | reverse complement strand
AAGTTAGTGAAAATGCTGAAAGCAAAGGTTCACATACTTTTGCCATGTCATATTGGATAATTTTCTTCAATGAATAAATGATCAAGCATAATGTTGTTGTCTCATTTGTTTAACTGGGTTCACTTTATCTACTTTTAGGATGAGTGAAAATCTGATGATGTTTTAAGTCAAACTTTTGCAGAAATATAGAACATTCTAAAGGCTTCACAAACTGTCAAGAACCGCTGCACGTTTCTATCCCAAAATATGTGCATTATGACAAAGTTCTTAAATACTGTATTAAGATGTTTCCTTCAAACTTTTATATTTATGGGAAATGCATGTCAAAAACACTGACCCTCGAAAGCTGCGACAGAAAAGTTGGGGCTCATTTTAGTCCAAAATCTTTAGATTTAGACATCCAAAAACTTTAATTATCACCCATGGCCACAGTGTCAAAACTCAAGCAGTAATGATCTTTCCCATACTTGTGTGTCCATGCATGTGTGCATGCATGTGTGCATGTGAGAGAGTAAATATCTTGTGAACCAGTGAACAAATCTGAATGAAACTAAGAAAGTAGAAGGAAGTTCTGGAGAAATGCTCTTGATAAAAATGGATGAACAGTTGCCATGTATACACATATATCTATGGGATATAATCAATTATTATTGCTGTTAGCACTTTAACAATCATCTTCCTCAGCACTTTGAAAGCCCTTTTCACTGCACACAGTTTAAATGTCTCCTAACAATCCAAGACACTCACAGCAGGAAGTGCAAAGAAAGCCACGCCAATCATACTGAACGCAGCTCCGAGCATGCGCCCGTTCCAGGTTTTGGGAACTTTATCCCCATAACCGATGGTGGTGAGAGTGATCTGGTGAAAGAAGGAAAAACATTTTTAAATTTGTTATTGAGCTACATCTAGTTGAGGACCACAGGGAGTAAAACACGTCACAAAACTTTAGAACGTCAAGAAAATGCATTTTTTTTTGTTATTTTTTTTTAGATCTTACCAGTCCCCACCAGAGAGCATCAGCATAAGTCTCAAACTCTTCATTTGACTCCTTTTCCACAGAATAAACCAAGAAAGAAGCCAAGATGAGGCACAGGAAGCCAATATACCAGGCTGTGATGAGCTCCTGCAGGGGACAACAATACAGTGAGCACCAGGGAATCCAAAGTAATAAGGGCTGTCGAGGCTACCTCGCAGAGACAGCAATACAGCCTCCATTGATTTGTAAAAACAACCATCCCATAATAACACTGGACAACAGCAAGCGAGCCCCATGCTCTGTGCGGTGTTTGATAAACTTCTTTATTTCCCTCGGCTCCAAACATGCTACAGACTTCCTGTCCCTCCGTGTAAAATCACATACATGCAAATGCAATTAATTTTTCAACAGTTCGTTAGTTCAAGCACACGATCTCATTTTGAAGCTCGTTAAAGTAAAACTGAAGGAAATGTGTCCTCTTTGTGGCAGAATTCATGTGTTACAGTAAATAAATTCAGTATGACAGCAGAGGTTTTAACATTAAGTGTATGTTCGACAGCTTTGATCTTATTTCATTTGGAGTTTAGTTTAGTTTAGTTTAGTTTAGTTTAGTTTATTTGTTCATTTTTAAAAAAAAAACAATACAATACAAAACAACCCCATGAACAATAACGTACAGAGTATAAAAAAATGAAAGGTAGCAGAAAGAAGAAAAATCTTCTTATATCTGCCCCTTTTTTCCAAACAATTTGTTCAAACGGTGATAATCTTATAGTAACAGAACAAAATGAATAATTTTCTAATTTAACTAACTAATACAATATACTACACAATGAATATGATACAGTATACATTATGCTACTTCATTGTATTTTATTTCTGACAGACTCTGCTCATTCTTCAGTTTTCAGATCACGTTGGAATAAAAACCGAAGCCAAATTCATTTACATCTGTTCATTCTGTTGAAAATCCACTCCTTCATATTTGACCTTTAGCCTTTAGATGCTGCTTCTTTCAGTTAGACGCTAAAGTTTTTTCTTATTTAACTCAGCTTCTTTTAGCGTGAAGAACCTCCGAGTCCAGCAGAGGGGAGGATGTGTGACATGGATCTAAAGTCAGGAGACGAGAGAAGAATTAAATGTTTTAAGGGAAAGAGCTGAAACAACGAGGAGTGTTTCTGGAGAGGAGCCGAGAGCTAAATGTTCCTCATCTCGTGATCAGTCGCAGCTTTTAAAGTCTCTGCTGGGTTTCCTCTCAGTCTGATGGTGCAGACAGCATGTGTTAGGACACCACCGGGGACCTGTCGGGACCAGGATCCTGTACTCGCCTGGAACAGATGTGGGGAGCAGATAAAACACGATCCCCGTCCTTCAGCCTCGGCTGCGCCTCGACTCATTCAGGTTCCTGTTTGTGGCGGAGCGGAGACGATTGGGTTTGTTTGTAGACTCCGACACGATCGGCCAACGTTCAGGAGTGACTCAGCTTGAAGGATCTGAAATAAGATCTGGACGTGTAGATGCACCGTTCAGAAGAAACCAGGAAGTGTTGTGTTAAAAGCGCCTGCAGTCGTAGCACATTTCATGGAAGAACCTGATGGATGATGGTTCCTCTGGAAGAGACGCAGGAAGTAGTCAAAGCATTCGGACAGTTTCGTTGTCGGTAAAGCTGAACGTGATGTTTACAAACTCACAGAAAATAAAAAAGAATCGTACTCTGATGCGTCTCCATTTGGATGTTTTCTTCTGGACATGAAGGGATGAGATGATGTTCTTCAAACACGAACAACTCCAGTCATGGCTTTTACATGATTACCCAAATTTCTCTTCCATGATGTGGTTGCAGTCCACAGTAACCATCCATCATCCTCCTCTTGTTCTAGACTCAGGTCTTGGGGGCAGCAGCTTGAGCAGGGAGGTCCAGACATCTCTCTGCACAGCCTCTTCCAGCTCTTCTGGGAGAACTCCAAGGTGTTCCCAGGCCAACTGAGAGATTTAGTCTCTCCAGCGTGTCCTGGATCTTCCCGGGGTCTCAGTCAGACATGCCCGAAACAACTCCCTATGGAAGTGCCCAGGGAACATCCTAACCAGATGCTAGATGTGAAGGAGCAGTGGTTCTACTCAGAGTCTCTCCTGATAACTGAACTTCTCACCCTGTCTCTAAGGAGAATCCAGCTCTGCAGAAGAAACTCATTTCAACCTCCTGTATCCACAGTCTCATTCTTTCAGTCTCTGCCCAGAGCTCGTGACTTTAGGTGAAGGTAGGAATGTAGACTGACCAGTAACAGACCTTTGCCTTACAGCTCAGCTCCCTCTTCACCACAGTGGACCGGCACAAAGTCTGCAATACTGCAGAAGCTGCACCAATGCGTCTGCCAGTCTCGCTCCATTCTTCCCTCACTCGTGAACAAAGCTCTGAGATACGTGAACTCCTCCACTTGAGGCAGAACGTCACCCTCAATCTGAAGAGAGCAGCCCACCCTTTTCAGATCAAGTGCACTGCACCAGCTCTGAACTGTTCCCTTGTCCAGAACGAGTCCTGGACCTAGCCCGGCCGGGCTGCGGTGGATGCACGAAGCCATCTCATTTGCAGGTCAAACACCACTTATCTCCAGTTCCTGGAAGACTAAACACAACACGAGGGGGAACAGGAGGAAACACCCGGTGATTTGGTGCAGGCCGACTCTAAACAAAGTCTCTTCATGTGACCACTCCGTGACCAGATGTAAATAAACAGCTGGCAGTTGTTGTGTTCAGGGGAACAGTGAACCAGTCAGTCTGGAGACCTCCTGTGGGTAAAACTACAACTGAACCTCCTCCTTCACAACTCGCCCTCTCCTCATCACCTCCTATCCATAACAAAACCTGTAAACTCGTGAAAAGACAAGTCGTTGGACAGGACAGAGACAGGAGGACATGTGAGACAGACGAGTGAAGGTGGATCAAAAACCTTCTAGTACTTTTACTTCTCTAAAACGTCAACTGTCGTCATCGGAGACCGGCTGGATCTTTTCATTTAAACAACAAGATGTTTGTTTGTCCTCCTGCTGCTGAGACAACAGAAGTCCCACGACAGGACGCAGAACTTCGGATCTGAATCCAGAACCACGGCGGTGACCAAAGCAACAGTAAGTTGAGAAGATGGACAGCTCTGTTGGGATGTTCTCACCCATTCGAGCAGATCTGGAGACTGCATGCAGAGTTTTTGGGCTGAACTGGACCAGATCTGACTGGACTGGTTTGTTCTGGTGCTGCTTCGTTGTTTCTCTGGACCTGCAGGAGCATGTGACTGTTGCTTCATCGTGATGTCAACCATCAGAGCTACAGCCTGGTGGGTACATCTGGCTGAGGTGTAAGTCCAGAACAAGGGTCTGCAACCTGTCAGATCAAAACAGCTGTTTCTACTCCATCTGCTACAACGGGGATCATCAACTGGTGGCTCATGGGCCATTTCAGAGTCATATGAAGGATTTTTGTTTGTTTCCAGCCAGTGGGATTGATTTTATAAAACAAAAACTGTATAATGAAGTTTAACATTTATTAATATTTTTACATTTTAGGGCTAAAGAAATGACCACATTCATGTAAACAAGGGGAAACAACGTGTTTCATGCCAATTTTACCAAAAACTTTAACCTGGACTCTGCAGGTTTAGTCTTTCTTTTAATTTTAGAAAAATCAAAAATAATTATGATATGATAATTAAAGTGTGTCTAAATATTAGGCCATTTTGTTGGATATGTAATTGTGACATTAAAATTTAAATTCAAAGTTTGTATTTACTTTAACTTTAATTAAACCTAGCTAACTTTATATCCATCACTTAATTCTTCAATTGTCCGAAAGGTGTTCCAAAGAATTTCTGGTGGATTTGACAGAAAGACGGGCCGGAAGTTGGAAAAAGGAAGCGGCTAAAGTTAATCAACATTATTTTCTCCTTGTAAATTTTTTTTTAAACATTTGCAGAATAAACTACTAAAACTTGTCATTTCTCTTTATTATGGGTATAAAAACCAGAAGAATCCCAGTGCCCTGCTCCTGAACACGGTTCTGTCTGTTGTTCATCTGCAGAACGGGTTCATGTTTTCATGCATTTCCTGTAAAATCATGTCCAACCAGATCCCAGCTGCTGCGTCTGGGCCTCATCAATATTCAGCGTTCCTTATCTGATTGCTCTGGTGGAGCAGTTCATTTCTTAAGCCTGTTACTGAGAGCTTAAAGATGCACGGAACGATACTGGTAATCATAAAACAAGCACTCCCCGCACTACATCACTTCAAGAGCTGATTACTTTCATTACAGGGGAGTAATTAGCCCCTTCAGGGGGAAAGGTAGGTTCAGAGATTTGATCCCTCTGTGATTTTAAAGAGTTAGTTTAATCTCTCAAGACTTAGAGTAAATGAAGGCTGGGAGTCCTTATCAGAACCCACGCTCCGATGTAAAAGCACTTCAAGAACAAACCGTGTACATCCAGAACAACGAGAGGGTTAATTACCTTCTTCCTCTGAGGAGCCTGCTGCAGAACACCTGCTTTCTGAAGATCGGGATCAGCAGAACCTGTTAATGAGGTCGTGTGTTTACAGACGCGTCACGTCGATCAGTCTTTGAGGTCGGACTGGCTCTTCTGCTGATTCCTGAACGTCCTGATGATCCCAGCCCAGGATTAACGTGTCCTCCGTAAGGACTCCGGTTCAACTGGGAATCTGTAGGGATCTCCCATCTTGGTTCAGTTCTGAGCAAGTCTTCTCCAGAGTTCAGGTCCTGACAGAAACCCTGACACATTATAAAGATGCTGTTTCTGAAGACTGGCAGCACAAAACCTCACTGCAGATGGAGAAGGAAACACAGAAAGCAAAGGTCAGAGTTGTTTACTCCACAGAGAGGACATCAAGCCACGTTTATCAAACGCTGAGCACAAACCTGCGCACGTGTGAAAACCTAAAACTTGACGTTTCTGACCCATAAATGGAAGATTTTCATGATATCTCAATAAAACAGAAGTTACTCTGAACGTTTAAAAACGTTTTGGGCCAAGGTAGGATGTGTTCTTGTTATAAAAACCAATAATAACTTTGGGTATGATCTGCAGGGAAGGTCTTATCACCACCAAGTTCCACCACAAGTTTTCATGGACTACAAGAGAACTGCAGTTTATTCAGATCCTTAACTAACTGGTTCTCAGAAACACGAGTCAATGGGAGAGGCAAGGTACACCCTGGTTTACATCATGACGGGTACACCCTGTTTCACATTCTGACGGGTACACCCTGGTTTATATCCTGATGGGTACACCCTGGTTCACATCCTGACAGGTACACCCTGGTTTATATCCTGATGGGTACACCCTGGTTCACATCCTGACAGGTACACCATGGTTAACATCCTGATAGATATGTCCTGGCTTATATCCTGACTGGTACGTAATGGTTTATATCCTGATGGGTACACCCTGGTTTACATCCTGACAAGTACACCCTGTTTCACATTCTGCCGGGTACGTCCTGGTTTATATCTTGACAGGTACCTTTTGGTTTACATCTTGATTGATACGTTCTAGTTTATACCCTGACTGTATACCCTGGTTCACATCTTGATAGGTACACCCTGGTTTACATCCTGACAGCTACGTCCTGGTTTATATCCTGACTGGTACATTCTGGTTTACATCCTGACGGGTACGTCCTGGACCAGTCAGTCCACTAATGAGCCACTAAAACACAAATATTCACCCTCCAGTTCATCGTGTGGTTCTTAAGGTAACCCTCTGATTTGTTTTTGTGTGAAGCACGCGGTGTTTCCATGGTGATTAGACAAACTACAGAGTCAGTCCTCTGTTTTAAACGGCGTTGATGATGAGTCAGTGTTTTAGTCGAGGCAGCAGGTGTTTCTACTGAAACACAAGAAGAAGTTTCAGACTCTTCCTTCAAAAAGCCAAACTATCAAGAGTTGAAGCAAGCAGTGATTGGACCTTCTCGGCATCGGCACAGAAGCGTCTCTGCAGCTTCTTCCCTGCTGCTCCTCATGTTTTACAAAGTTCCACTCCTGCAGCGTGCAACAGTATAAAAAGAAACGTGCACATGGGGCTGACAGGACATAAAACCTCCTCTGGACTGGAGCTGTGGTGTCAGTCGTTGAGACACTGGTTGGTTTGAGAACCTTGTCTGCAGGAGGTGTCGTCTTAAATCAAAAGTCACGCGTGCACTGTGTGAACAGAGAGGGCCAGCTGAGGTTTGAACCTGTGACCAGAACCATTGTTCCACCGTGCAGCCAGGACAGTTGGTTCAAACTCTGCAGATAAGCGTAATGTCTGCAGAACCCAGCAGACCTGCTGAGATGACGTGTAATTTAATTCTATGTTCTCAGCACAATGGTACTTCTTCCAGTTATTTAACTGTCACAGTGGTGTACCACAAGGCTCGGTCATAGGACCCACCCTTTTTCCAATCTAAATAAGTAATGTTGGTCAGATCATTCCTGACGCATCCTTACATTTCTATGCCGACACAGTTGATTATCGTTAATGTCAATGTAAATTTATTTATATAGCATATAAAACAACGAAAACTGACCAAAGTGCTTTACAGTTAAAACAGAAAAACAAAAGAGTAAAAATGCATCTAGTGCCACTCAAAAACAAGTTAACTATAAATACAGCACACAACAACGATGAAATCAGCTCAAAATTTGTTTTCAGACTCTGCATGGATGAAATTGTTGAGCTAAATCAGTTGCTAAGGTTTTCTAGCTTTACATGTCAATGTCAGTGCAGCTACAGCGTGCACTCTCAAGACATCATTACCTGCAGCGTCCCCTCAGTGCAGACTGACTTCAACAAAAGGACCTTCTCATACTCCAGCCCTGTAACCTGGAACACCTTACAAAAGATCTGAAGCTCTCAACTTTGACCTCTCTATAGGATTTCAAACTAGGAAGTTTAATGCAAAAATCAATGCAGGCATGTTCCTGTTTGTAGCATTTAACCTCGTATTATAATGTAGCTGTTTTTACTTTGTTTTATGTCACCACTTTTATTTACATTTCATTTTATATGCTTTTCATGACTGTTTATTGTTGTGTACCTCAACTCTTTTTATTTTCTTGTTTAAAACAGGTCTCTTTTGTAAATGAGTCCTTGTGACTCATTGAGACTAACCTGCATGAATAAAGGTTGAACGAATATAAAATCTTAACTCCTCCGCTCTAAAAACACCTGGATAATTAACACATTTGTTTTGTGTTTCATTTTCAGCTTGGATCGATTAAACCTTTATTGACTATTTAAAGTTTGTGGACGTGTCGTGCGGCCACCACCGAACCATTTGCAGTGAACTCAGCTCTGATTCTGACGAACCGTTTTAACGTCGGTCCAATGGACTGAAGTCCAACAGGCTCTGAGTAAAAATCCCAGCAGCTTGTGGTGAAATGTTCTTCCATTTAGCTGCTGAATGCTCCGCTAAGTTCAGCAGCTGCTCTTAAATGAGTCCTGCGCTTCTGGGCAACAGTATCGAACAGAAGCGCGCCGCGTCAGAACCCGGATAACCTCTTATTGTTCTGACCATGTGGTTTTCCAGAGACTTGGTGTTGGTTTAATGTTGAACTTGAACTTATGTCAAGAAGTTTGAGTCATTTCTGTTCCTGGTTTGGTTTCCAGCACCAGAGACAGTCCGGACCGATTCATCCAGTATCGTCATCTGTGTCTGACGATATCTGTTAGTAAAAGTTTATCCAAGGACGCAGCGGGTTGTGTTTCAGTCTTCCATCCTCAGCAGCACAGTGGCGACAGTGGAAAGAAACGACTGTGTTTTAACAGGAAGGGAGTCGCTGGGTTCAGCGCTCGTCTGAAATGAAGCAGCTCGACAGTCGGAGTTTCAGACTGACAGCAGATGTGCTTCAGTCTGTTCAGAGGCAGAGAGCAGCTCTGCACATGATCATTATGTAAATGGAGAGATGAAAGCATCTTTCTGTCTCATCTTATCTAATAATTTGTGATGCAAATTCTAACTCGCTGGTGATTGTGTGCAGGAAAAGAGTGGAAACACACACAGACGTGTGATTTCTTCTAGCGTCACCGTGAACAACAAAAGAAGTTACGTGTTTGAGTAGAAGCCTGGTTTAGATTCAGGTTTTAGAAACTCTGGCTCAGAAGTGTGAGGTCATCACTTCATTGAAGGCGTTCGGGTCTTGACGTGGACTGAGCTGACGTCCAGGCCGGACTCAGAGCTGGAGCGACGAACCAGGCTGCTGCAGGACGGGGTCTATGAAGCCTGTTCGTGGATCGGGGAGCCGGCGAACTGCCGTCTGTGATGATTGGAACGGTAGGAAAACAGACCAGGAGTGTTTGTGTGCATGAATGTGGCGGCGTGGGCGAGTGTTCCTGCGAGGCAGCCAGAAAGTGACAAAGATAACAGGGGGAGAAAACTGGGAGACAATTGCAGGCTGACTCGGCTGCCGTTCCCTCCTCCGTCCCCGGTGATTACCTCCTCGTCTCTTCTCCCTCTGTTCCTGCGCTCGTCGTCAAACAGAATCATCCAGCAGAGGCTCCCTGAGCGATTTCTGTAAACATCATCAAACACCTCGACGTGCTGGAGAGAGAGAGGCTGGCGCTCCGAGACAAACCTGCAGAACCGTTTCTTTCCTCCCCTCCTCTTGTTCTGTGCAGATCCTCGGACCACCTACCGGAGCAGACGATGTCCCGGCAGCGCCGTGCGACTTTACGAGCGGTGAAAGCGTCGTGTGAACGATCAGGGGGAGCTCGGCCCGCAGCCAAACGAGATGACACGGCAGACGCTGTGCGGAGCAGAGAACGTGTCTGCAGCAAAAAGTGCTTTCTTTATCTGGCAGCAAGTAAAAGGTTGATTGGAAACAGAGGTGCCTATTACAGTCAGAGGTAATCACAGGGTCGGCTGACGGCGTACATGACAGAGGAAGAATAAAAACAGGCCTTCTGGCGAGCATTGTGGCGGCGCTGGGCGTGTGCAGGGATGGGAGCTGCTCCCGTTGTTTGGGTGCTTATTTACTGCAGCAAACGGGAGCCAGGCATGAAGCTGTCACTTCCACGAGCAGCGGGAGAAGTGCTGCAGAGCACTCGCAACACACCTGGAGGACTTCTGCACAGAATAATCCTAATGCTTCCTGACAGTGGGCTGGTTCTCACCGTCCACAGAAAATCCATCCAGGCTTTTGTTGCAAGAGCCGAGGCCGACGTCTGCGCCACAAAAAGCTGCTGCGATCCAAACAGAACAAGCGGAGGGTGTGAGAGGAGGGCGCTGACGGAGATGAACCGTCAGAGGCGGTGACGGACGCAAAGTCCACGCTGTGTTTCCAGTGAATTCAATTCAATTTGTTTATACAGCACCAAGTCACAACAGAGGTCGTCTCAGGGCACTGAACAGAAACATCATACATAAAAATGATATGTTAACAGGAACCTTCTCGATGAGCATCAAGAAGAAGCTGGCGTGGCATCAGGCGGGGAAAACAGCAACACTGTGAATAGTGGAGGTGGGGCGCTGTTGACCTCAGCCAGTAATCTCTGGGGAGCAGAAGGAATACTTTGAGGACCTTCTCAATCCCACCAGCATGTCTTTCCTGGTGGAGGTTGACTCGGGGGACTTGGAGTTGGTCTGTCCATAACCAAAGCAAAGTTCTGTAAGGTAGATCAAAAGCTTCATGGCAGCAGGGCTGACGAGATCTGACCAGAGTTCTTCAAAGTCTGGACCACCCTTTGCACACACACACACACACAAACACACACACACCTCCATGCCTGAGATTTAAACTAATGTCATGTTATTGTGAAAGGATCTCATAATGTCCTGCTGTACTTGAACTGATTAGACTGTAGCTGGATTATAATCTGTGTTCTGGACCTTGATTAGTAATTTGGACCCGGTCATTTAGGTTTTGTGCTCTGAGTTGAAAGTAAATCACAGCTCTGCTGGTTGTTGTGAGCTCTCGTGCACTTTGGGAGCCCTCAGAGGGGGCATCAGCTACTACCACCTGATTTCAACTCAGTGATACGGATGTTTTTGAGTTAGCTGAAGTCCGTTAGCTGCGGCGGCCATTTTGAAGTGGATTTCATCTTCATTCTACACCGAAGTCTGTGGACGTTGAGGCCATTCTTGGAAGGACGGTTTGTCCGAGGGGACAACGTGTTCTGGAGCTGGATCTGATGCAGGGATGGAGTTCTCTGGTCCTGTCTCAGATAAACGTGGCCTGGATGCCCTGAAGTCAGCAACGGAAAACAGAAAGGAGAAGTGATCACTGAAGGTAAACGGTGCGCAGGCTTGTGCCGAGTCCAGTTTGTCTCATACAGGACGAGTAGGACGCACGCATCACAACAGCTTGTCTGCACGTATAACACAGCCGGGCTCTGCGTGGGAGAAAATACAAATATTACACTTCCAACGAACACAAACAGGTTTCCTCACTTCTGCAGCGTGTCGGGGGGAGGAGGTGGAACTCACGTTGTCTGACATTTATTTAAAGAAAAACACAGAAAATGAAGAAAAATGAGAGTTAAAAAAATGTCTCAGGTGCGTTTCTTTAACGCATGTAGATGGTTTAAATACGTCAAGTTTGAATTTACGTTGATGATGTTGATGTTTATGCTTCTGTTTCGTACATTTAAAAATGGACGTTTCTCCACAGTGTTTGAGATGAAGCCTACGCAGCTCGTCGATGGGCTGCGTGTGGTCCGATCCAAAGAACTTCTACCTGCAGGATGACAGCTATGTCCTCTGTTGGACGTCTCTGCGAGACATCCTGAGACGTCTGTGACTTTTCTTCTGGGCTCAGCTTGTCCTGTAAGGTGAGCAGGTATCGACACACGATGAGCAACACGTCATCCAGGAGGAGAACATGGTGGCAACACACAATGTCGGTCAATCAGTCAGACAAATCATCAAAGTTCATGCGCAGTCATCCAGGTACAAAATCCAATAATGGTCAATCAGGTCACCTGGACAGTTTCTTTTTTGTGGAAAGACGTTTCACCCTCTATCCGGAGGGCTTCTTCAGTCTGAGGAGTCCCAAGTAAACTGTTTTCCCCACTGAGCAGTACACTCCTTTAGTGGACCAACCAGTTTGATGGTGATAAGATGGTTTCTGGGGGCTGTCCTGTCCCCCGTAAGCTCCTCCCAGTCAGGCAGCCACAGCCAAAATGGTTCAAGATATCAAAGTTCATGCTCAATCATCCAGGTACAAAATCCAATAATGGTCAATCAGGTCATCTGGACAGTTTACTTGGGACTCCTCAGACTGATGAAGCCCTCCAGATGTATAGGGCGAAACATCTTTCCACAAAAAAGAAACGGTCCAGGTGACCTGTTTGACCATTATTGGATTTTGTACCTGGATGACCGAGCATGAACTTTGATGTCCAGATGATCTGCCTGACCATTATTGGAATTCACAACAAAGTTGAGAGGATCTTTGTTCTGACGAGGAGGAAGCACTGGATCTGCTCTGGAGCTGACGACCACTCAGCTCAGGTGTTCTGGACCAAAGACGACTCCGGACATGTTCTTATTCAGGTTACAAAAACTAAACGATCTTCATGGACACAAAGTCCTGGATCGTCCTCATTCCTTCATGAATAAACACAAACAACAAGCGGCTAATCTGAGCACATCGAGGGTTCATCAGTCCAGTGAATATCTGAGGCTTCAAACCAGAACAAGCAGATGAACTGTGACTGTCGGGGAGAAAAATGAAACGTTTTCATCCAAACTTTCCTCCTGTCGTCATGGCAACCAGCTTTCAGTCATCTCTTCTTTCTGAACACTTCGGTGCGACCCGGCGCTCGACTGCGGTTCGGCGTCTGTTTGTGGGAGAAAGTGGAAATGTCTCCGCCTGTTTTCAGGAACAGACAAAGAAAAGTGTGCAGAGCAGCCCTTCTTATAATTTATGTTCAGGACGAGATTATGTAAAAATAAAAAATAAAAAAAAGCATCTGAGAGTGTTTCTGAGCATTGCATTATGGGATATGTCTGATTTAACCCTAGGCCCAGTAACAAAGCTGCACTGAATTTTAAAAAAATACAGATATTTTTTCTGCGATCCTGAATTAAAATATGTCTAAAAGATTGCAGGAACAATCCCAGCCACAAACGCAGATTCAGTTTTCAACAGAACCAGAGGTCTGACTTCCTGACTCACTGGTCCATCTGTGGTTTAATCTGATTTAAAGAATTAAATGTTGCATTTCTTGGCATTTAGGAAACAGACGTGTGCCTTTGAGCTGCAGTCGATAAGATGTCCCGGCAGCTGGTGTCCCAACATCACAGCAGCAGCTTCTTCACGCCGGCAGTTTGTCTCTTTTTCCACCACAGAGGTGCTGACCCAGCAGAATCTGCTGGTTCCCAGCGTCTGAGCCGTCCAGGAGGCAGGAAGAGACGGATACGTGTTCAAACACATCATCCGCAGGTTTCCTTCATCACCACCGTGGAGAGGAACTCTTTGTTTGTCCACATGGAAATAACGACAGACGAGACTGACCCCCGGTCCACTGTCCAAACTGTCCAAACGTTTGTCTCGTGATGTTTTCATTGAAAGTTTGTTTTCAGCTGCAGTTCGGCTAAAATAAAAACTATGTGTGAACTTATTTAAAAACAGGAATCATCTTGTTTACATTTAGTTTAAATCTGTATGCTGTATTTATATTGTTTTATATTATTTAATATTATATTTATACGTATTATTATATTGCCCACCCATCCATTATCTTTTACCTGCTTCTTCCATTTTGGGTCACGGGGGTCGCCGGTGCCCACGTCCAGCAATCACTGTACGAGGGGCGGGGGACACCCTGGACAGGTCTCCAGTCCATCACAGGGACAACTTATACTGTATATATTATATTTATGTTATATTATTATATTTACATTCTTTTATATCATTATGTTTATATTGTTGTATTATATTTATACTGTAATATATTATATTTATATTGTTTTATATTATATTTATATTATATTATTATATTTATAGTGTTTTATATTGTATTATATTTATATTGTCATATTATATTATATTATTATATTCATAGTGTTTTATATTGTATTATATTTATATTGTCATATTATATTATTATATGTATCTTGTTTTATCTTTAACGTGTTTATTCATCACGTAAATAAAAACATAGAGTGGAAAAGAGTCTGCAGTCTGTGCTGGGTCTCTGGGTCCGCCTGAGGACACTGATGTTGGACCAGGAACATGAAGCTGGGTCATCAGTCCACATCCTTGTCTCTTGTCCTAAATGTTGGACCTGTCCTCCTCTGGTCCACGGACTGTCTCATCATCATCATCATCATCATCATCATAGCTGAACTCCACTGTCGTCTTATTGTCAGTAAAATGTCTTTCATTGTATTTGATGTGTGTGCAGATGTGCAGGTATTTGGGTTCCAGATGTATTGATCTGTGTCTGAAGATGTTTCTTCTTTCTTCTCTCCTCCACATCACTTATCTGCAGCTCTCCTTCATGTTCTGACCCACCCCACCCCCACCCCCGACTTCTCCCTGATTTTATTCTGTTCGGTTCTGTCGGGTCCAGTCACTGTCTCGGCTCCTTCATGTGTTCTGACTCCTCTCTCCTGTGGTTTCATCAGAAACGGCAGCTACAGTCCGTTTTCACGTGGGACCACATCCTGGTTCTTCTGGGCCTGAAGTAGAACTGGGCCCTATACGACCCTTCCTGGGCCCCCTCTTTTCCAGACCCTGTTTCCTCTGTCAGGTGAAATATTTCCACACCCGCTCCGAGCCGGGGCAGATGGAGCTCCACGGAGCAGGAGGTGCTGATGGACCACGTTAGTCTGCCAGGAGGCGGGCGAGTACTTCAGGGAGTGTCCGGCTCTCGTCTTTATACCCAGCTTGATTCGGGACACTTTATTTTTTTTATTTTATTTTGAAATTGTCGTTTTGAGCTCAAAACCATGGTTAGTGTTTCTGTTTGAGGCCCCGTCTCTTCGGGGAAATCAAAAAGTGAGAAAATCGCAGCAGAAGTGAAAGTTGCTCCGACGAGGTGACCTTAGCTTCACTTCTGAGCTGCAGCAGTTTGTCCCTGTGACGTCAGCGCCTCTGAAAATAAAAACATTTCCACGCGTTCAGTTAAACTTCAGGTGTATCTGTGTGAGCGTGAGGTCATCACACGACTGTTTTGTCTCTGAGCTCCCGGAGCGTTTGTTTTGAGTCTCGCTCTGATCAGAGATAACAGCCGAAGACGTCTCTCGTCACTCAGGTGGTGTCGGACGTCTTCGGCTGCTTACAGCGCTCGCAGCTGAAGAAGAGTTGTCTCTGCATGTTGACTTTCTGTCTCACTTACTGTCTCACAAGGACAATCTGTCCTTTAACGTGTCACTGAAAATATTCTTCCTCCAAACGAGACGGACAGATGGGAAACCCCTGGTTTCGCTCCGGGACTGATGCTGTTTCCTGTTCGAGCTTCTTTTGTCTCGGTCGAGGACGCAACAAGGAAAAAGTCTGGTTTGTTTCTCATGGTCATATGAAGATATGAAGGACACCCTTGTTTTACTTTTGATTAAAGCCAGTTGTGTTTGGATCTCCAGCTCAGACTTCAGCAGAACCATCATTAAAAGTTGGACTGTCCACGACAGAACTTTAACACATTTTGTACAATAACAGGCTCGTTTTGTTGAACCTCTGGAGATTTTATCACAGAATGTTCAACTTTAGAGTCTGAGCTTTTCAACATCTTTGCAAACTTCTTATTTCTACAATCAGTGTTTCTGTCATCACCCAAATTCTCCTTGACTTCCATCTTCTCTTCCAAACAGGAAGTGAAAGCTCTTTTTGTTAATTCTCCTCCAAATAACCGTGTATAACCATCTAACAGAATCTGTGGTACCATCAGAACCTTCTGCTGCTCACGGGTCAAGAAGTTCTACAACCCAACTTCTAGTTTGCACACAGAGGCTGTTTGCCTGAGGCTTGGTTTTTACTCTGCGGTTCTCTCTGAAGTTCTGTCCTCAAGACAGATTTGAGTCAGTGGATCTTCTGTTACTCAACCAGGTCTTCTTTGTTGTATCTTCTCCATCATGGCCGCTTCCACAGTTCCTGTCAAATTTAAATAATTGTATCTTGATTTGAAGAACTCAGTAAAATTGTCGGAGATGTTTAGGTTCTGAAATCCAGAAAGGACAAACGGGAAGAGGTGGAAACATCAAGAAATGGTGGGAATTGCCATGGCAACCAAGATCTTCTTTTCTGGATTTTTAAATACCCAGCATGCTTTTCTTCCTTCTGTATTTCTATCATGTCCACCCTGTGGTATTTAAAGGTTCTGTGGGGTCAAATTATTTCATTTAAAACTCCCCTGCAGCATATGATCACTCCAAATCAGATCATTCTTCCGTCCGTCCATCCATCCATCTTCCATTTATCATCCATCCATCATCTTTAACTGCTTCTTCCTTTTCAGGTTGCAGGGGTCACTGATGTCCATATCCTTCATTCACTGTGAGAGGTGGGAGACACCCTGACAGGTCTCCAGTCCATCACAGGGACACATAGAGACAAATGAGACAAACAACCATTCACTCTCTCACCTAGGGACACTTTAGAGTTACCAATCAGTCTAACATGCATGTTTTTGGTTTGTGGGAGGAAACTGGAGTACCTTGAGAAAACCCACACTGCATGTGAGAACATGCAAACTCCACCCAGAAAGGCCCCCTAGCTGGGATTTGATCCAGCAACCGTCTCACTGAGAGGCAACAGCTACACCAACTCAGAGACCATGTTGCCCTTCTAACTAGTTGTTGTCCAAATTATTATCCATTATAATTTGAGTTGCTCTATTTGATTTGATTTGATGTTTATTTATTCATTTAAAAAAAAATACAAAACAGTTTCATCAGATACAAAAATACAAAAATAGGATAAAATGAAAGGAGCAGAAAGAAGAAGAAATCTT
>JARVGV010000280.1:4305585-4318187 GCA_031762435.1 Hypsolebias longignatus | reverse complement strand
AAAAAGACGAAGAAAAAGACGAAGAAAAAGACGAAGAAAAAGACGAAGAAAAAGACTAAGAAAAAGACGAAGAAAAAGACTAAGAAAAAGACGTAAAACTCGAAAAAGAAGATGAAGAAAAGTCAAAGAAGACGAAAAAGTGAGCCCATGTAGGAGAACTTCTTCAACACTGGTTTCACTTGTTGTTGAATCACTGACAAAGTCCCCACGTGCACTCACCTACCTCCTCCAAACAGCAGCACACGTGCACTTCAGTCCACTGAGTAATGATTTTGACGTCTCAGCTGGGGGGTGGGCACTTCAGCGACAGGAGGGATGTTCGGGGTTATCTGGTGTCACCATCATGGAAAGAAGCCCCGATCCGAACACCTGCAGAACCTCTGGAAGGAGATCCTTCATGGAGAGTGAACGCAGCCTGTGATAAGGATCAGGTGTTTCCCCACAGGGCAGCAGGACCAGAGCGTTCTGTTACTTCTTCTTCTTTAAATGATTCATGTTCTCCGTTCAGATAAATAAATGTCTCTACTCAGAGACACGTGGGGTAAGAGGAGACGAAAAAGACTTTTTACTTCACAGCCTGGCAAAGAAAAAGAACCAAGAGAAAGCACAGAGATATCAGGAATCCGGCAGGCGGTGGAGATCCATGAAGACAGAACTTCTTCAACCTGTTTAAACACAAACCAACATATCCAGTGATCGGGTGGACCTGGCAGGAAGCTCAACCTTCTCATGTCTTTGTTTCTGCTGATTAAAGACACAACACGCTGCAGAGGAATGTGTCATCTGGAGGAGGCCCTGTGGCCATGAGTGCAGGGGTCAACCACCGGAGAAACACCGGACAAATGCCGGAGGAGTACCGGAGAAACGCCAGAGAATCACTGGAGAAACACAGTAGTGCTGAAGAAACATCTGAGACTCACTGAAGAAAGATCAGACAATCACCGGAGAACCAGGAGATCAAACTGACAGTCTGTGGGCAGCAGACTGGACATGGACAGAGGACAGTGTTTGTCCTGATGTCTCCTGTGATGAAGCGCTCAGGGAGAAGGGGGCGGAGCTTCCATCAGTGGGAGGTGGAAGAAATGAAAACCAGCAGCGAGGGGGTGGAGTTCAAACCAGAGTAGCACTGTTATGGATGGCTACAATCATGTTTAAATACGAGTTCAAGAAAAAGTTTCTGTAAGCAGGAAGGATTTTATATACAATGATGTTTCCTGTGTGTTTGTTTGACAGTCTGTTAGCAAAATATCTCATCACTTGACAGGTTTGGATGAAATTCCCAGGACGAGTCTGCCCGATTCAAGATGGCCACCGCAGCTTATCGAACTTAGCAAACGGACAAGTGGCTGGAATTCAAAACCCTTTGAGGGTTTAAAAAGGCCCCGGCAGACCTCAGAGCTGAGTCTGGGGGGGGGGGCTGAGGGGGAGGCCGAGGTCACTGGGGGGGACCGTGAGGTGATGGTTTACTTTGTACAACTCCTGAGGATTAGAAGCTCCGCGTTCGCCCGGGAACCCTAATAATTCAAAGTCCTGCCTGATTGATGACCCGACGGGATCACACGGCTCCTCCGGAGAGAAAACAGGAGGGAGCTGAGGAGAGGAGGCCCAGTGAGGTGGGGGTGGGAGACTAAGACTTGGGAGTGGAAGGAAGAATGGGAGTTTAAAGGAAGTTGTTACACCAGGAGGAGGAGGAGGAGGTGTCAGGTAGAGGTGCAGCGTTGACATCAGAGTTAAATACTCTAGAGTTTAACTAGAAGTAAAATTAAAATACAATTATGATATAAACATAAATTAATATCATATGTATTATTTAAAATATAATGATTAGTTAATTGTGTCAGATTCTGAGAACCTCTGGTCCGGGGGAAACCGTCACATTGTTAGAAGTTTCTGCAACAGTCCACACGAGCTCTGTGTTCTGGAAACAGCTTCACTTGACTACTGTCTTTTTTTTTAAAACACTTTAACTAATCGTTGGAAACATTTTGCATAAAACGGGAGTTTATCCTGAGGACAAAGCCCGAGAGTTCCTGTCAGGTAGTCCCGGTACCTCTGGGCTACACAAATCTTTTCTGGTTCAGAAAATAAAAGTAACTTTTCAAGTAGAAGTAAAAAAAAAGGGGCAAAAAAAATGTATGACAACTTTTCCTAATCAGCTGTGACGGTTTAATCTGGAATAATTCCTGCTCAGAGTAAACTTTTAAACTGACACCACTCTGATTGTTGTCTGCTGCAGGTAAGATACTGACTCATCAGAGAGTCTCCATGGAACCCCACTTCCACACATATTCCCTTTTTTCAATCCATCTTCCCTTTGTTTGCCTTTCTTGCTTCGTCTACCTCGTGATTCAGTTGTTTTTGCTGCGCTGTCATCTTTTTGTTTGTTTGTTTTTGCATTTTAGTTTATTTTTTCTAAGAGCCTCTGCCACCTCTGCCATTTGTTTTTTGATTAATTAATTAATTATTGTCATCTCATCCTTCTATCAATCTTCGTTATTAAAACTAAATTCAGTTGAGTAAATCCAGCTGAACTCGTTCGGTTAAAACCTGTTGTTGACTATAAAGATTGTCCCGAGCTGCTCAGACCTGACTAAATATTTACATTTCTTCATCGTGAGCAACATTTGGCTGTGAGAACTGACTCAACAGCGGCTCATGTCACTGAAATAAAAGCAAACAGGTGAAAATCTAACATAAAACACAATATAATATAACATAATAAATAATTTTTCATCATTGAACTTAAATAAAATTCTCCTTTTGCACACACGCACACACATGCACACTGTGAACAAAAGCTCCTCTGTGGCAAAACACTCCAAAACACAGAAACCCGACTCCGGTCTGGGTTTTTATTCCTCCGGAGGAAGAGTTCAGCAGGCGACTGCAAACAAAAGGCCAGAAGTGAGAGTGTGTATCCACCCACAGCACACTCTGGGTGGGAACCAGGCCGTATCGGGTTTTGTGGAGATCCGTTTTCAGCCCTGAGGAGCCTGCCACTCGCAGGACTCCCGTTATTTTGGGAAAGCACCAGTTTGGGAGGATAGAGAGGAAGTTGGTGTCGCAGTGTTTACAGTCTCCTACAGAGGATGACTGACATCTGACCCTGGCTTGAAATGCATGAGTGAATGATAAAACCCCCACGTGCACACGCTCACACGCACGCCCAGCTGATCAGAGAGCGTTGTGGTGACACACAGACTGCGCTCAGTAAAACAAAAATCTCATTATGAACCTGAAGGTATGAGAGCAGTCTCTCATCTCCACTCATGGCCCAGAATATTAAAAGCTTTGCTGCTTAACCCCACCCCCCCACGACTCCCCCCTCCACCCATGCATACATACTGAATCCTTCCATTTCCATTTCTGCTTGCCTCTGGGATCAAACGGGCTCTCAGAACCCCAGGGGCCCGAGCTGCAAATGAATTGCATTTACAGTCCTCCTTTTCTCATTTCATCGGCGTCCTCATTCTCTCTGGTTCCTCTGCTCCCCGCCTCCTGCTGGATAATGTGTGTGTGAGGAGCGGGTTAAAGCTGAGAAGATTGTGGCTTTAGTTGTTTCACGGTACCAGCACCGTGCAGATCCACCAGAACACCATGTGATGCTGGACTTCCTGTCCAGAGGCCTCTTCTTGCACCTCCAGTGAACTCAACTCTTCAATCTAATGATCAATCTGCGTGACGAAGACGGACGAAGCAGCGTTTCTATTTGACTTCAGTTTTCTAACCAAGTTCTGAGCTGCTCCTCAGACCACTTAAACAACTGCACACGAAGAATTCACTTCAGAACCTGCATCCGGATCAGGAACTCTGACTTGGTGGCAGAACATCCATCGACGGAGATTAAATTCTCTAAAAGCTGTAAAATAAAAATCGTCCATCAAGTGTCAAACCTGGTCCTGTTCGGATCTCCAGCTCGGACTTTACAGAACCATGAGTCAGAGTTAAACGGGTCGCAGGAAGTTGGATTTTCCATGAGACTGAACTGCTGTTTCTACACAATCACAGCTGAACGTGGAGTTCAACTCAGACTGTCGACCCTTCCAGTGTCAGCGTTCGTCTTCTTCCTCTACAGCATTTTATTTTTGCTTCTTATTTAATTAAAATTTTTCTTCATATTTTATCTCCAGCCACACGGCGTGTGTCTCACTGACTGATGGTTTTCAAACGACTGTTTGAGGTTTCGTTTATTTTTTTTTTGCTTGCCCCTCCCCCTGCTCCTCACAAAAGGTGGGAGTCACCATGGCAACCAGTGACTCAGCAGATGATCTTCTGTTATTTAGCACATTATGCTTTTCTCGGTTTTCCAACATGTGTGCCCCTAGAAAACAATGTTGTCCTGATTCAAACATTTACATGAAAGAGAACTATTTGTAAATAAAAGTTTCTGTTGAATTTAAAATAAACCTAAATGGCAAACAAGAAGACATTTTAACTTGAAGTTTCAAAACTAAAGTCATAGATACTTGACAAAATAAAAGTCTGGCTCTGTCCTAATTTAGATTATGACAAAGCAAGTCCAAAAGTCCTGCTTTAGAGAAGAGAAGGACAGTGGGATTGAGGCTCCCCTTATCATTTCAGTATGTTTTGTTTGTTTTGGGGTTTTGCACGACTTTCATTTACAAGATGTAAATTACAAGAATAAAAACACCAACGCATCATGGCTCCGTGTTTTACAAGAACTACTGCTGCTCGTTTGTGTGCTCTATTCACAGACAACAAAGCCAAGGTGCTCTTCATCAAGGCTCCGCTCCTCGTTTGTGCTTTAAAAACAAGTGAAGCTTTGTCTGCAGCTTGGAAAGTTGCTCTTAAGTTTGAACAAATCACTAAGCGTGTTCGCGTAGGGACATTAAAATGATAGTCCTAAAATGTCCCGGAGGTAAATCAGAAGTCAGTGCAGTGTTACAGGCATTCTGTCACCTGTTATCCTTGAATGTGGCATCATGGGTGATGAAGGTAAAATCAGACCTCATTTCTAAGTCTTTGATTGAGGTCAGCGCTGTAGGTTTGTCTAAACGAGTACCAAATACACATCCCTGTAAAAAATATATATATTTTTTTATTTTTCTAACACATGTTTGAAGTTGGATTAGTTTATTGGACTTATCAGGCTTTATAAATGAAAATTGTTTGGTATCATCAGCATCAAAATGCTAATTTATCTCATGCTGTTTGATACCTTAATGGAAGCAAAAACCAAGTAATGAGTACTGGTCCAAGCACTGAGCCCTGAGGAACTGCATGACTAAACATTTAGGGCAATACTTGTATATCAACAACTTATTATTCAAATGTAAAAATGTTTATTCACATGCTAATTTACCACTCTCTAACAATTATTAAACTATTCTAACTATTAAAAACTTTTTGGCAGTGAAAGAAAGAAAAACTCTTTGATTATTTTAGTTTTGACATCAGAGTTTCCTCCTTCCTAATTTAGAGAATAAAGACGTGAGTAAAAACAATCTGGAGGATTTATGCATTTATATTATTAACCTTTCATTAATCAGTAAAGTCCCACAAATAGGAAGCATTAATGCAGCAAATTTTAAACTATCATCATACAAGAAAAAAAAATCTTAATAATTCTAGAGAAGAAAACACAAGTGTCGAGAATTTTCATGATTTCTCTGAGACGTCTGTAAACAGATTTTGCTGCTGCGATAATTATTAGGGGTTCATAGATTATCATAAAAACACACCTTGGCTTTACATTAGGTCATTAAGTCAGTTCCAGCACTTGTTATAATATCAATAAAGATATAAATGAATGATTCCTTAACCCACCAGGCATGAGTCAGCAGAATCACAGACTTAAATCAGCTCCGTCATGATCCACTTCTGCACGTTTGAATGAAACGTGCTCCAAGACCTTCAGATTCCTCAGGTGTCCTGTGTAGTTTGGTCAAACACACACACACACACACACACATTTGTTTTGCTATCTTTATGGGGCCATTGCATTAACTTCCATTCATTTTTCATTCATTTCTATAGCCTAACCCTGACCTTTACCCTAAATCTAACCATTACCAGTACATACCTTACCCTAAACTTAACACATCCTCAATTCACACCATAAACCTAACCCCTAACCCACCACCGCGACTTCTTCTTATGGGGCCTGGGCTTTGGGCCCCAGAAGGAGCATTGGGTCCTCACAATGTAGTATAAGTTGGGATAATGGGCCTTATAAAGTAGCATAAACAAGGACACACACACACACACATTGAAGCATGGTAAGATATATTATAATAAAGCTGTGTTTGGTTCTAAACCAACAGAACAATAAAGAGAGTTTCATGTTTTCCAAAACATTTTAATTTATTCCTTTTAAGGTGCAAATGTGTGTGTCGGGTGGGGCGCGGGGGGGGGGGGGGGGCCAGAATTTGGTGAGCCTATTGATCCTGAATAACGGCAGTGGGGTTCTCTGATCTCAGTCAGACCCATGGACTCCCTGCAGGGAGAGCTGCTGCCGTGACCGTTCCCATGGCAACCAGAGACATCCTCACAACACCCTGGTTTCCACGGAGGCGGGGGTGGATATGCATGGGTAGGTGGATGTTGGGTTGGGACTTGTCTACAAATGTAGCATCGTTGTCCTCCACCTCTGCCAGAACCTGCTGCTGGGTTTGGTCCCTCAGCGTGTCTCCGTCTTTGAAAGACCTGCTTTGTTTTCACTTCCTCCTCTGTGAGGAGAAGTTTAAACGCTAAAGAGTTAAGAAACTGATCAGGACTCGAGTGTGTTTGTGCTCATCGAAGGCTGGACTGAACAGAACCCATCACTCATTTCATGAAATCTGGAAAGACTGACAACAAGGTGACCTCACGAAGAGGACAGCTGGACACAGCTAAAATAAAAATCACATTCTGCGTACCGCTCGCCTCATTTCAAACCAAAGTTTTACACTAAAACTTTGACTCTCAGCCACAATTGCACTAAATTTTACTTCGCTATCTGTAAAACTGACTTAGTTTTACATTTTTCCTACAATTGCTTAGCTTGGCAGCCATCTTGAATTAGAGTGACTTCAAACGGGAAACAGTTGTTGATTTAAACTAGGTTATATATATTCTGTGAGTTTTATCAAAGTTCATTGGTTTATTGAATATGTTGCTTAAACAATTTAACACGCAAACAATTACCGGTACATCATCCCCCACTTTTTAGCAGCAGGTGATAATATTAGGCATCTGTAAAAACTGATTTATATCACACCTGCTAAACACGCTGCTGTGGACTGCAGATCATCCAGAACACGGCAAAGCCCCCAAAACATAGAAATCATAAGAACTGGACATCTATAGCTCTCTTTTTAATGGGGGCAGGAGGCACTGACCTGATCCAAACTGATTTTAGCCCATTTTGCGGACATTTCAGACGTTTCGTCAACACCAGGATGCTCAGAGGGATGTCGCAGATTTGAGTTTAGTCTTAGTTTAACTTAATTTCATTCAAACAGCACCAAGTTCTCTCAGATCAGTTGAAAGAGTTCCTGTGAGCAAACACTTGGACAAACTCATGTTCCTTCATTTTAACTGCACTGCACTGAAACAGACAGAACTGGCGTCTGTCAGACCAATCAGTAACGAGTGAAAAACAAGAACAGCATCAGAAACAACCTAAAGCCGAGGCAGAAACATGCAGCTCCAGAACCAAAAATACCTGCGTGAATATGCAAGTAAAAAAAAAAACCACAAACTACTAGAAAGACAATGTACACGAAGAGAGGATAAAGATCTGACTGTGGGACCAGGGGAAAGTTTAAAACTGAATCTTCTAGGTGGAGTGGCTATTGGACTCTGGTTCCACATGACAGAAACCTGATAGCTGAAGGCTTGTATTTAAATATCCAGAAGCCACGAGAACACCTGCAGGGAAGAAAACTATAATGTCGTTCTCGATTTGATAGAAAACTACAGAAAAGAGCAAAAATTGGAGAAATGTGGTTTGACTCACTGTTACCAGTTTGATGTGGTTTGTGTAAAAACAAAGTTACACCACGTGTTTCAAAAAGGTTTAGGACAAAAAATAATAAAAACAATTTTATTTATAGTTATTCCAAGAAACCAGCCCATGATTCAGGCCTTTAATATTTCTTTTAGATCTTATGACAGACTGGGCATATAAATAAATCAGAGTGTCATCTGCATAACGACTGACACTTTATCAATTTACAAGAACTATAAAGTAAATGTAAAAAAAAAAAAATATGAACTGAGCATAGAACCCTGTGGAACTCCACAATACATTTCATGTGAGTGAAAGACGTACTGTCTTTATAAATTAATTAAACTCATGTTTATAAGGAATATATTTTGTCCACCACATTGTGTGTCAACACATGAATAAGATCATGCCCTTATCATTTGTGCTCAGAGTATGTGTTGGAGATGACTCTCAGCTACTACCACAACTGGTGTTAGCTCAATATCTGTCAAACACCCTGAGTTAAGGCCATTTTTATGTTTGTAAAGGTTCAATAGCTGTGACAGCCACGTTGAATTGTATTGACCCTTAAAGTTAAATGGTTGTAGGAGTATATTATTGCTTAAAGTCTGAGATAATTCAAATTCATTAGTGGTTCATGAAATATTTTGCAGACAGGCACACACAAACACAGCTGATTACACGAATGTCCTTTTGTTGGGTGGGGGGGTTCCTCTTATTGGACTGTTGTCTCTATTTTACTTATTTACATAATAGAGGTACTTTCTCATAATATAAATTACTAATTTCCTGCATTCTTGTTAAGGATTAATCACTTTTTAACATTTTATACTATTTATTTTAGCTTCTCATCTTACTTGTTTGTTTTATTTATTCCACCTTTATACTTTGTTTACTTTGTTTTTTTATAATACACAATTTACAGGAAAACGCATCAATTAAACATTTTATTTTACTGTGACTACATCTGTGGTACACATAACAATAATCTATCTTAAACCGTTTCTGGCAGTGAGTGAGTCTTTATTAGAATTTCAAACCTTGTTTGGACTCAGACTTGTTAACGTTTAACATACCATATTTTTCAGCCTTTAAGTCGTGTTTTTTTTTTTTTTGCATCATGCCCTGTACGCAAAAGTGACATATACAGTATATGGATTTTTTTCCCCATATTAATAAACCAATTAATAAACCATTTTTTGACTGAGATATGACCATTTCCATTCATTTTAACTGAAAATATTGAACAATACCATTTTCAGCCGCTAGATGGCACTCGAGTAGTATGGCATGCCGTTGTGTCATGTAATAGGTACAAGTGGCTATCAATGACACAATTGGCTTGTCATAGCCTGCCACCTTCGTCCAGCTTGCCTGAAGCAACCATCAAATCAGCTTCATTTCACTGCGCTGCCCCGGAGAAATGCAGCTAATTTGACTATTTAAGTGAATTTATTAAGGAAAAGTTCAACTGACACACCTTTGCTATAATGTCGAGCAAACAAATACCGGTATTTGTTTTAGGTGCTTATCTTGATAAATTTCAATGAAATGTGAAGCGTTCCTTCTTCATTATTTCTTACCTCAGAGTGCGCTCCCAAAGCACTGAGGTACGACGGTGCTTTAGGGCCACGCTCAAAAAAAATTTTTAAACCACAAAATTACAAGAATAAAGTTGTACAAGACTTTTTTTTTTTTTTTCAGCTCTCGTAGATTTTTTTTTTTTTTTTCACGAGTCGGACCCACAACACGACCTGTCAATCAATTCAGTAGGTGTGCCAGCAAATGACCAATCCGAAGCTACGTGCCTGCAGAGAGCTGGAACGTACCACCTTACTGTAAGCAGGTTAAAAGTCCTGATATTGATAATAATCTGTGCTGATGTGTTACACAGTTTTTCTCACAGAGCGCTGTTTTCAAATGGAAACAAAAACAAAAGTCATGACATAATGACGTCACGTATATGCATCAAACATTCTTCATTTTACCACAGCTAAAGTTTGGTAAACGCTGCTTTATCGTGTTGGAGGGCAGATAATATTACGACTCATTTAGCTTCGGATTGGTCATTTGCTGGCATGCCTACTGGATTGATTGACAGGTTGCGTCTTGGATCCGACTTGTGTGTGGGGGGGCCTTGTACTAAGGCAGGGAATACTTTTGAAATGCAGCTGATTTGACCGTCAAAGTGCATTTATTAAGTAAAATTTCAACTGAGACACACCTTTACTATAATTTCGAGCAAACAAACAATTGTTTTAAGTGTTAATTGTGTGAAATTCTTGTTAAAGTCCTCCTGTGCACGCTCCTGCAGCTGCCATTTGGCACAACACCGGTCCACATTGTCGGGTTGTCAGCGGTGACGCATAATAGATGCGACTTATACAGTGAAGTGACTTATTTATGGATTTTTCCACTTTATTAGATATATTTGGACTGATGCGACTTATAGGGCGGTGCGACGTGTACAGCAGAAAATACGGTAAATCTAATATAAATCGAATATGAATCATGTTAGCGCAGTAACTTGGCTGAGTTTTTCTGATGAATGATCATAAATTCTGTAGTAACTGTTCAAAAATGACTCTTTCAGGATGTTTGATCTTGTTCAAAACTTCTCGCTCAACAGGAGGATTTAGTTACTAGTTAAACAGAAACGTAATATTTCGGTTTTTCTACAATTTTTTTAATCATCGTTTGAGGTTTGTCGAGCGTTTCTTTTGTAAAACAACCTCCATGTTGTTTTTCGTCTTCTTAGAAACAAGTTGTTGTCTGAAGGCCTTTGTTTGATATTCAGCACAACCATTTTTCTATTTTGCTCAATGTTCAGCTCCAACAGTTTTATTCAGACGTCCACAGATCTCCTCACAACCTGCACAGGTATAAACACACAGCCGGTAACAGAAGACTTTAAGTGGTTGTGAAAGTCTCTCTCTTCACCTTCACTCAGGTCTTTCTGCAGCTCACTGTTGGTTCTTTCTGCCTGATGGAGAAGTTCAAAGCAGGATCAGGGCAGAAAGCCCTCACAGCTCAGCCACCACGCTCCATTTACAGCTCGCACGTGCACACTCACACATGCACTGTAAAACTTGTTGGTACACTCAGAGTTTTTCATTGTTTCTGCATAACTGCAAGAGAACAAAAAGTGCAGGAGTGAAAAAGTCTGCGAGGTTTCATTTGTCTCCTGCTTGTCCTCGTCCATCAGACCACGCTGTGTGTCCACATCTGATTCTTTTAACAGTTTTTATTTACGGTGTCTTTGCGTGTGTGAGCGTGTTTATTCCAGGCTTAATGCACCGCTGCCGCTGGGAGCTTAAATAATGGCTTTTTACTGTTGAAACTTCCACTGAAAACAGGTGTTTGTGCTTTGAGTTGGCACAATTAACTCTCTGTGAGGAATTTCATGGCTTTGTCCCAAAATCTTTCAAAAGAATCACAAGAAAAGCAACAAGCAGACATCTACTGTAAAGAAAAAACAGGAGGCTCTGAGAAGTTAAAGAGAGCTTTCTGTTCAGCTGAAATATACTCAGACATCCCATAAAATCAGATATCTTTGAACATATTTCCTTCAACACTTGCTTTTTTCAAGGGCGGACGTCTCCTCTCCCTCTCCGCTTTGCTTTTGCTGTGTCCTGTCTGTGAAACTGCTCAGAGCCTCTCTTCTACAAATCTTCTGAATCATAACTATGGGCTTGGATTTGGTCTGTTGGTCCCTCAACACAGTTGGTAACATTTCTTCGAAGAGAAGACAGGCTTTAGGCGAACCGATTTGCCCTGTTGGCACGCACACAGCTGGATCGACTTGGAAGACTTGATGACGTGTCTATCTCTGCTGCCATTTGTGGATTTTAAGGACACATTTATAATTGGATTTATGATAACTGCTGCCTTTTGGATTCGGCTGGCTGCTGGTTTATCTACAAACAAGGAAGTTGTCGGCAGCGTAACTGGACCTGGTCAGGCTGCCATGCCTTATGTGATGACTTGGTTCGTGCCTCGAGCACCCAGACTCAAATGTTTTTGGCAGAACGAATCATATCTCTGGGATTATTCTCAGGCACGGTCCATTGGTGTGGCCATTTAATTTGAAAGTTTCTGAACCAAGTGGACCGACACAGACTCAAGGTAAATATCATTAAGTTCTGCCTGTCCCCAAAACAATCGTGCTTATCTTAATCTGGCTCCCTGGCTGGCCTTGACAGGCCCTCTTATCTCAACACGCCTGGAAGTTTTGTAAACTTGATGTTCTACCCCTCCCTCCCCTTCTACCGAGGAATTTCCATGGACTTTTCAGAGGGGCCCGACTGAATAAACATTCTGTCATCATTTCAGGACTCTTTGGATTTGTCTCGGGTCGTCCTCGGCACCCCCCCCCCCCGAGTGTGTACGGATCTCACCAGAGAGAACTATTTGGACTAAGTGATTTTATCTGAACTCTGCTGTGCCTCTGTGTGTTGTCTCTGGACATGCTCACCACCCTTGGTTTTTTTTCTTTCTTCCTTTTACAAATTAAATCACATTAATGAAACATTAGTGACAGGACTGACTGTAGAGATTGACTACCATCCTCCCATTAACAGGCACCACTCTCCTCCACCTGACCCAAAGTCCCACCTCCTACAACCTGTCCTCCTGGACCCCCCCCCCCCCC
>JARVGV010000280.1:4286292-4300464 GCA_031762435.1 Hypsolebias longignatus | reverse complement strand
CCTTTGATCAACTTCTGCAAGGCCACCAAGTCGTCCCCCACAGGAATCCCAGATATCACACCCCGTGAGCCTCTCACTTCCCCCACAATTCGCCTGTCCACCACAACCTTACCACACACTGTTTGCAAGCCCAAAGCCCTATCCCTCTGCTCCTCATCACAGCAAATGAGAAGTAGGTTACCATCCCATAGCACCTTAGCCAAGGCAACATCCCCAACAGCTTTCCGCAAACCTTTAGAAAAAGAAACAGGACTCACACCAAGCAACCCCTGCCCAACCTGAAATCTCAAAACAACCTTACATTGTTCCAACAACACCTTTTTCCGAACCTCCACACAGTCATCAACACCCTCAAGACTACGTTTGCCCGTAGGCAAACCCGTCAGACCCCCACTACTCATAAGACCAGAACTCCGTCACTTTTTCCCATCACCCGAAACAGTAACTCAAACTGAGATATCAAACAAGACTGTGCGCGCTCATTGCGGATGACTTGCCCACCCTCCGAGAGAACCAGTTTCCTCCAGTGCGGCTGTTTGTTTGGTTTAATCTTCTTAGGTCGTTTCCTGATCTGTTTCAGCTGGTCTTTAGCTCCGCCCCTGCACACCTGTCCTTGATCCACTGGTCTATATAGTCCCCAGTGTTCAGCTGGTCTTGTTTGGATTGATGTCCTTCTGTTCAATCCACTTTATTTCAGTTCCACCTCATCCATGCTCTGGTTCAGAAAATAGAACTACAGTAATTCATGAAGCTGTCAAAAACAAAGAAAAATCTGGATAATCTGCAGGGATTATAAACCTGACAACCAACAGAACTGAACCTCAGAACTCCTCTTGTCTAATCTGGGTTAGTCCTGATGCCTGAATATATTTTGGACTAACTCTGGTCCAAAAACCAGGTATCAGACTTGCCACTAAAACCAGAAGTTTTTCATCTTGATCAATAAAGTCGAACTTGATTATTTGAAGTCTGGATTAAGGAAAGTCCATGATTCCCATCTTGGGTTCTGACAGGTCTGCACTGGTTTCCTGTTAAATTCAGAATTAAATGTTAAATCTTTGACCAACCAGACCACATGAGACCTTTAAGACTCATCAGAGCCCTTCACACTGCAGATTATCTCAGTTACCAGATTAAAATGAAAACTTTAAGGTTTATGGATCAAATTACTGGTTTTTACCTGTTGAATACCTGGTTCTGGTTCTGAATACCTTCTGGTGTGGAACTGAAGTCTGAACCAGATCAAAGACAGTTTCTGTGAAAACAAACTTTTTTTTCCAACCTCTTGTTTTGTCATTAAATAAAACTGGTCAGATTGTTTCTGATGTGATGACATCAGGGTGCGACTGAGGTCAGATTTATGAAGTGATGACATCATCAGGGTGCAACTGAGGTCAGATTACGTTTTTGACTCACTGCCTGTAACAGTCGGACATTTTGAGTGTTTGTAATCCAGGTTCGGATGTTTTAATCCGGCTGGCATCAGGACGATGTCTCGGCTCTGACTGGACCTGAGTCGCTGCAGGATTATCTGCAGAGAGTTCAACTCACCTGAAGAATCTTTTCTTGACGCTCCGCACGAATCAAAAACAGGATTTATCCTGAATGTGATCAGATCTTGTCTGGTCCAGTTTTTATGCAGCAAATCAAACGTCCTGGTTTAGTTGTTCGGTGCTGGGATTAAAAATGAGTTCACCTGTCGTTAAATCTTGTGTTAAGGTCGTGGAAGATGTTTTGTCTTTGTTGCTCTGGGGGACGCTCCAGAGGTCAGGAGCCTGAAAACCTGACTGAAGAGAAACTCTTGACCGCACTGAAAAGATAAACCTCTGAGACGCTCCTCAGCAGAAACTGAGAACATCGAAGAGGAAAACGTGGAGCTGCTCATCGCAGAGCAAGGAGAGAAGATGGACAGCCATCATCGGTCCCTGCTTCCTGTTGCTCCGTCAGCCACAGCCTCAGAAACAGGAAGATCTGAGGACAACGTGCTTCCAAGTGATGAATCTGCAGCCAGGGGCTTTAATATCTCTAACACTTGGAGCTGATGATTGGGGTGGGGGGGGGGTAATGATGAAAAACTATGACAGGAGATGGTTCGGCTTCCTCAGGTTTACTCTGATTTTTTTTTATGAACTTTAAAATCTGACTGCAGCAGAAACAGCAGCTTTTTGTCTGTTTATCACCAACCAGGACCAGAACCGTTCCTGTTCACCTGGGCTTCCGGTTCCTCCCACAGATCTGGACATCCTAAATGAAAGCGAGTCAAAGCTTCAGTCAGGAACAGTGAGCTCTGACAGCAGAACGTCACACGGCATCATGAAAACCTGAGAACTGGCCCCGTAGACGTCCACCGAGCGATAAACCTGGTCCTGTCTGGATCTCCAGCTTCAAAACCATCACTGAGTTTAAACAGGTCAGAAAGTTGGGCCGGTCCACAAGTGAGCCTCTTGTTTTCAGAACACTTTTTACACCAACGCAGGCGAACATGGAGGATTTTACTTCAGAATGTTAAACTCTAAAGTTTCAGCTGTTTAACTTTTACAAACTTATTTCCACATTTCTTAAACTTCCCTTTATCCTGGAAACTTCAGACTTTGTGTCTCCGTCCCTCCAGAGTGTCTCTGCTGCAGGACTGATGGTGTCCTCCCAGAGGTCACTCAAACTCCCATTGACGTCCATTTATTTTCAAACAAGAAGTGAGGGCTCAGTTTAAAACTTTAACCATTCTTAAATTCATATTTTTTTGTTGTTCGGTTCTTAGACCCTGTCTTGACTCGTCTCCTTCTGGACTCCGCAGGACCTCTGAGGATCTGCTGAGAGGTCTTGATCCGACCCGTCAGGAGCATATCCTTCAAGTCCTGGAATCTATGATGTTTGGTCTCAGTGGATCAGACCTGTTTGTAAAGAAAATCTCAGACGCTCATTTGGACTGAAGGTTTATCATCTGCAAGCGAGCAAAAAGAACCGGTGACCTAAGTTTGGTTCTAACCCGAAGCCAACCGCCTGACCGTCCTAAACGGACCGGACCCAGCCAAGAACGCTAGCCGAGCGGAAGCTTGGCTGATCGGCGCTGTGGTTTAGGATTCTTTGGCTTAAGAGATGGTTCTGGTGATGAGCTGATTGGGTTTGCCTGCTGGGTGAATGTCTCTGCCGGGCTTTGTTCTGGCAGCTCCTCCTCCCGACTCACAGGCATCGTCCAAGAAAACAAGAGTGACTCACCGGCTTAAGGGTAATTTGGCCCTGATTACTGATGGGGAAACATGATCCGGTAATCACGCTGTCCATATGACATCAACCGAGCTGTGGTCCATGCAGCAGACAGAACCTCGAGGTTCTGTTGGTTTCCATTAGCCGTTATTGTTGGAGCTGCAAAAATACAGAAAGCTATGATGATGCTGTTTCTGGCAGAACCAAGGAAACATCAGAAACCTATAAAACATGACCTGGGCGATCAGGAAGGTTCTGTAGTCTCTGTTAATAAATAAAGGTGGGATTGTGTCCCTCGCTGCGGAGCGAAGAAAAATACCGTCCAGCCATGCATCTATCCATCCATCCATACATGCATGTTGTCAGCATGATAACTTCAAAAACAAGTGAGGTACAAAATCCCATTCTGGTGTGTGGTTGGGTTGCCAGGTCAAAATCCAAGATGGCCACCATTAAAACTACATATACAGTATGTGTGTAAAACTGTACTAGTTTTTATATTGCCTGAAAGTTTAGTTTCCTCCAACGATCGGGCTGACTGAAGAGTGATCTGTGATGAGCGACGCCACCAGCACCAGACCAGGGTCGACTTTGGTGCAACGTTCTAAACCAGTGTTGGCTTCACGTTGGCTCCTGTTAAATGTTCTAGACCAGTGTCGGCTCCGGTTTAAGATTTTAGACCAGTGTCGGCTCAAGTTTAACATTCTAGACCA
This sequence comes from Hypsolebias longignatus, assembly GCA_031762435.1. Lineage (NCBI taxonomy): Eukaryota > Metazoa > Chordata > Actinopteri > Cyprinodontiformes > Rivulidae > Hypsolebias > Hypsolebias longignatus. The sequence continues at coordinate 4,296,547 of JARVGV010000280.1, read as the reverse complement.
GTGTCTGCTCCAGTTTAACGTTCTAGACCAGTGTCGGCTCCAGTTTAACTTTCTAGACCAGTGTCGGCTCCAGTTTATCGTTCTAGACCAGTGTCTGCTCCAGTTTAATGTTCCAGACCAGTGTTGGCTCCGTTTTAACATTCTAGACCAGTGTTGGCTCTGGTTTAACGTTCTAGACCAGTGTTGGTTCTGGTTTAATGTTCTAGACCAGTGTTGGCTGTGGTTTAACGTTCTAGACCAGTGTTGGCTCTGGTTTAACATTCTAGACCAGTGTCGGCTCCGGTTTAACTTTCTAGACCAGTGTCGGCTCCAGTTTAACGTTCTAGACTAGTGTCTGCTCCAGTTTAATGTTCCAGACCAGTGTCGGCTCCGTTTTAACATTCTAGACCAGTGTTGGCTGTGGTTTAACGTTCTAGACCAGTGTTGGCTGTGGTTTAACGTTCTAGACCAGTGTTGGTTCTGGTTTAACATTCTAGACCAGTGTCTGCTCTGGTTTAACGCTCTAGACCAGTGTTGGCTCCAGTTTAATGTTCTAGACCAGTGTCTGCTCTGGTTTAACATTCTAGACCAGTGTTGGCTCCAGCTTAATGTTCTAAACCAGTGTCTGCTCCAGTTTAACGTTCTAAACCAGTGTCTGCTCCAGTTAAATGTTCTAGACCAGTGTAATCCAAATTAATATTTTAGACCAGTGTCTGATCTATATTTAATATTTTAGACCAGTGTTAGCTCCTGTTAAACGTTCTAGACCAGTGTAATCCAAATTAATATTTTAGACCAGTGTCGGCTCCGGTCTAATGTTCTAAACCAGTGTCTGCTCTAAATTTAATAATTTAGACCAGTGTCTGATTTTATATTTAATATTTTAGACCAGTATTAGCTCCTGTTAAACGTTCCAGACCAGTGTCTGCTCCAAATTAATATTTTAGACCAGTGTTTGCTCCGGTTTAACGTTTTAGACCAGTGTTAGCTCCTGTTAAATGTTCTAGACCAGTGTTGGCTCCAGTTTAACGTTCTAAACCAGTGTCTGCTCTAAATTTAATATTTTAGACCAGTGTTGGCTCCAGTTTAACGTTCTAAACCAGTGTCAGCTTCAGTTCAGTGTTCAGAGCTCTGCAACAACTTGTTTTGAAAACGTCAGAGTTGTCTCCTATCTTTAGTTGGTGGTCTGGGGGGAACCCAGACGTCCTCTCCCGCCTACAGTCCTCAGCTCTTGTTGGCAAAAATGATGACATCACAACCAGAGGATGGGTTGGTGAAAAGAAAACGCTGCAGAAGCTTCTGATGCAGATCCTGCAGGCCCGATAGCTTTGACAGAAACTGGAAGGAGCGGGTCTACAGTCCATTCAGACCGGAACTCTGATCTGTGATCGTTCTCTGAAACAAGACTGGGACGAGGATTAATCTGTGATCGATTATAATATAAACCAGATCAATAAATCTGTAAAACCTGCTGAGCTGCATGAAACATCCAAAAACTTTATTTACTCACATCAGAGACACAACGCAGACAGCGTGTCCATAGGAAAAACATTTTATTGAAAAAAAGAACATTTTCAGTTTGTAACAGACTGGTGGAATGTGTCATTTATCCTCTCTTTGAAATTAACTTAAAAATTCTGTTTTTATTTTCTCAGGCTGGCCAGCATCTTCATCATCATCATCATCATACTGCGAGGAATGGGAGAAGAGGAGGAACTGTGACGTGACGAAAGAAAAACGATGCAAATATAATACTGTTACTTACAAACTGGACTGAAAGCAAATCCTCAGAACATAAAACAAGAAGGAAAAAAAGCTAATTCAATAAATATTTATGGTACACACTTATGGCACAAATATGCAGCAGTCGGTTTGGCAACTTTTCTTTTTTTAAACCAAATTACCATGGAAACAGTGCAAAACGGGAGGAAGTGGGGAGGATGTGGGCTTTCCATTGAGCGCTAGCTAAAATACATAGCAAAAAATTCAAATTTTATACAAAACATCTTACTTTAAGAGTTTTTAAAAAATGTTTTATTGGGTTCTGGTCAATATTTACATAAGCTATTTACCAAAAAAAGTAGTATGCTCTGTTTTTACCGAAGTGCGTTTCACTTGTACTTTTTTCTTTGTTTTCGTTCACTTTCCTACAAAGGTGAGTAAGGCTATCGTAACAACCCAGGATCCATATACAATACAAACACTGATGTATTTACAGGTTCTTTACCTACAGAAGTACGGTGCAAAATTACTGAGTCAAGTGACCGAGGGTTTACCATACGAGCAAGGCATTTTACCGTCGCCTGAGGTGCTTCTCCCAGCCAGGTGTGCTAAAGACTCTCACAGCTTCGCTACAAGGGTTTCACCAGCTTAGCCGGTTCTGACTCAACGCTCTGGACTTTAACTGGTGCAACGTTTCACCAGGCCTGTCGTGATAAACAATAAGTCAATTAAGTGCATGATAAATGAAAATTATCAACCTCATTTTCATTAATTGGCTTTATCCTTTCTTCGTGTCTCTCGTTCTACAAAGTACTAAAGACACTGGATGGCAAAAGGCTCAACTCCAGTGCTCCTCACTGACCCCTCTTATTCTCTTTAAAATCTGTTTTAACCATCCAAAATCGTGTTTTTGGATCGTTAAAAGCAGCTAAGCTGAAAAGCTAAGCTACGAGCTAAGCTAACAGGCCGACCTTGGGGGCGGAAACAACCTCCGTCTTGTCAAAGCTCCAAAATTCATGGTGGAAACCCGTGCATTTGTGTAAAACGTTTTTCTCAGCAAAGAGATGCTGATAACTTGTTTACTGATTTTTTTTTAATTATTTTTATTAAAAGCTTTGTGTGACAAATGCTATGCTAAAAAGCTCAAACCACACCTAAAGTCCGCCATTTTGAGAACCGAAAAACTGGAAGGAGAGACGGCCCACGTCACGTCAAAGGGCCTCCCTCCCATTTTTCTTGCTTTCTCCCTCACTACCCATCCTTCAGTTCAAACAGTCTTATACTGCCATCCAGTGGTCAAAAAAGGTACTACATACAAAAATAAACACCTTCTTAATTTGGCAATAATTAGTAATTATTGTAAAATTTCAAACAATATTATCATTTATCGCAATAATTTCTGAGACGATTAATTGCCCAGCAAAATTTATCATGACAGGCATACGTTTCACACTAGGTCCAGTTCCAGTACTGCGTTTTCTTTTTTACAAGCAGAACAAGCTAAAACATTTCAGAGCAGAACCGGCTAAGCTGCATCATTTCCGGGCCGAACCGGTTCCGTGTTGGGAGAGCTTCAGTGAAGCGGCAGCTAAGAAAAGGACGCCAGATTGAAAGAAACTAAGAAGATTGTCAGATTGTGCCGCAGACAGAGCAACTAAAGAACGGTCGTTAATGTCCACCTGGACTGCCTGTCCAGGTGCGTTACATTTGCTTTGATCTCTCACAGTTTGTACTTCGGCACCAAAACGTTCAGGAACCAAACGAACAGTAGAAGGGTGAGACAAACCTTTCTCTTCTTGGTTTGTTGTTACATCTTTCAGTGGTTAAGAACACTTTCCATAGGTGTTTTTTTTTTTTTTTTTGATTAAAAAAATAAATAATAATTGCATATTTGCAGATTTTGTCGCCTCTTGGAGGCACGAACCTCAGATCGGACAAGGCTTGGCTTTTCGGTGAATTTTGATGTTTGTGAACAAATGAAGATGGGCTGATGAACGCTCGGGTGGAGGCCTATAGTTCACGATGTTAATGAGGTCACACACACACGCATGCATGCATGAGGAACATGGAGTGCATGAGGAGAGTTGGGCACACTGGGTGTTCATGGGAACTTTGGGAGAAACAGCTACTCTGCACGTGTTTTTACTAATGCACGTTGTTTTTTGTCGTATTTTGGGGGGTATAACCTGCAGCCGGAGCCGGGGCCCGGGCCGCCCTCCCCTGGTCCTCCTTCCAGGACTGAGCATCAAACTTCCAGACTCAGCGGCTCCAAATACATCAAACCTAGATTGCATAATGTGCACTTATACCACTTTATATATTAAAATTAGCTTCTTCTTCTTCTCCATACTGCCTGACCACACCTGTGCTCTGTCTTTCATAAATAAATTCTGCTTTTCTTCTTATTTATTTATTTTTTTGTACTTTTTATCTTTTAATGTCCTTTTTTTAAATGTACATCTATTTAGGTCAAAAAATGAGACTCTGAAAGGAAATGCTAATGGAGACCGAGAACAGTGACAAAGTAAAGTTCCTGTGTTGAACTAAAAAAATAATAATAATTGGAGAGCACCGGTCAGGCTGATTTTTGGGCCCTTAGGGTACCCATAGTCATCACTAGACCCCTGGGGGTAAACGTTACAGTACCTAGAGCTGTTTCAGCCAGCTACACTAACCTGGAGCAGATTTTCTTACAGCAGTAAGGCAAACTGGATTTCTTATTGCCCCAAATGCTTTCAGGTCTCCAAACATCAGAGTCTCTCTCTGTGGACTGGAGAGGAGGGTGGAGGGACTAAAGAAAACAGAGGAGGGGGTAAAAGTGCTGCACTATGAGAGATAAAGTCCTCCACTCTGCAGAGTCCACCTGGGCAGAACTCCTCCAGGTTCTTTCCGTCACTTTGACGGGACACTTCAAGCCTCTGCGGGGTCGTTTGCGTGAACGATCGGGACAACAAAAACTCCATCTGCACTCGAACTCTAGCAGAATATTCAAAACGACAGATATGATTCAAAACAAAGGAGGAAATAATGACACAAGTTTCTTAAAGCCTTCATCTGAAGGGACAGTGATGAGTTGAGATGATGTGATCAACAACACTCCTTCACATGGACCAGTGAGGCGTTTCTGTGCACGTGGATGTGATGTTAATCATGTGGGTGAACGGGTGAGTTGATCAGGAAAAGTCCCAGAGAGTCCCTCTGCGTCCAGCTGCTAAATCCACTCGGTGTCCGTTCCCCGTGAACGTCAAAGGAGCCGCCCTGTGAGTTCACCATCGGCAGGTCTCCACAAATCCTCTCCCACGTCCAAACATCCGTTGTCCCGTCAATGCTCCCTTCGTCCTGGTGCACAAAGTAAAACGGCGCTCTACGTCCCAGAGAGCAGTGGCCTTATCTACTTGTCCCAGAACCGGAACTTTGACCGGACCGCAGAGACCAGCAAAACGTGGAGAGGAAAGAAAAGGTGACGACACGTCGGAGAGGAGGAGGAGTTGACCGAGAGAGACGGAGAACGACGAGAGTCCGCTCGTAGGCCAGGAGCAACGTGCCCGACCCATCCCTCCGCTCTGCCCGTGAATTCGTCCAGGTCCTGCCTTTCCATGGCCCGTCTCAGACTTTGTAATAAATGTTGGCCGGGCTTTGAGGCGGCATTTCCTGGACTATGTAGACCGGGTGTCCATAGTCCCCGCTGACCTTCTCGTAGTGCGGACAGAAGACGCTGTCAGCAGTCCTGAGCGGGATGATGATGTCGCTGGGCTCCGAGCCGTTGTTGTTGCCGCCACCGCTCCGTTTGGGTGTGGCCAGCGTGCTGAGCGACAGCGTGGCCGTGTGCTGAGGCGAGTGCTTGCGATGCCGCCGACGGTACTTCAGCAGCAGCAGGACCAGCATGATGATGATGATGATGAAGATGACGCTGCCCGAGGCGATGCCAACAAAGATGGCCACCTCGGAGCCGATGGCGCTGGAGGATTTTCCACCGCTCTCCGTGGTTCCTTTGTCTTCTCTAGATGCCAAATCTGCAAAGATGGAAATGTGGAAAACTGAGTCAGAACTGTTTCAGTTACAATCTTTGAAATTGTTCATAAAAACAGAGAATACAGTGGTCCCTCACTACTTCACGGCTCAACTTTCGCGGACTCGCTCTTTTGCAGTTGTTCAAAGTAAGATTGGACAAGACGCGCAAATGGCTGATTGATGGAAGAGCCGCACGATCGGCATGGATAGTTTATTTAAAATAAATTATTTCAAATGATTTAGCACCTGTGTGCAGGGAGAACCTCCCTCTTGCAGCCTGTCATGATCTCTGCTCTCTGCCACCTGCGAGCAATTGCAGCAAAGTGGGCATCCACTCTGTGTCCGTTCCCCGTGCTGTGCTCTTTTAGAAAGTTTAGTTTAGAAACCTTGTTTAGAATGTTGCAAGAGTGGGGGAAGGATTTAAAACACCATTATTTAAATATATAAACTACTACTTACTACTACTATTATCACTCGTACTACTATTCCTACTTCGTGGTTTTTCACTTATTGCGGTGGGGCTGGGAACGTAACCCCTGCGATAAATAAGGGACTACAGTAAATCAAATAAAACTAAGAACTAAACCAGAAACAGGAAGTGAAAAACCAGTTCCACCCAGGAGCTGCTGATCATCAGAACCACTGTTCTAGAGACAAATGTGAGTCCTCAGGTGGACCTTCAGAGATCTGAGCAGAACCCTCCATGAACAAAAACCAAAAGTCATTTTTATCGTACCTGGTGGGAACGATAAGAAGCGCCCATTCCCGTCCACATTGTGCTGACTAACGTTAAAAATGTTTAAAACAGGCGATCCAGCCGCCTCTCTGCTGCCCTCCCCTGCAGTTGTCTTTGAAAAAAAATCAAATAAAAAAACTTGAGAGCAGGCCAGCAGTACAGTAGCTCCGAGCGCAACAACATATCTGCAGAAAGCTTTTGTGCAAAGGTCACATCTGATCCGTGGCTATTCAAATTCAGCCAGCAAACACTACAACCTTGAAAGTAGGGCAATCAGTGCCTGACAGGAGATACAATGGCTGCAGAGATCCAGGCAAACGGCACTTAGATAAATTACATTCAGAGACAGAAAAAGTAACTTCATTTTCTGCCTGACGGTCCCGGAGGGGAAGAAAACAGAAATATTTGATACGTCACGAAGCATCAATTATGGAAGGCAAGCTGTGTTCTGACTCCCAGCGATGGACACTCTGGTTCCAGTCCAACTCGGAGGGGGGGTGGGGGTTCTACCCAGGACCGGAGCAGGCAGGATTACTGCGTTCTCCACTGCCACTGCTTCCCTGTGGGCCTTTAAGTGCTTTCACTGTGGTGGGAGGAGCGGGTATAGAATGGCAGGCAGCCCAAAGCGAGGACCCTTCATTGTTGAACAAGAGGATTACGGTGCCTGTAGTTCTCTGAAGCGCATGTGCTCTGCTAGCAGCTGGGAAGGAGATGTAGGAGGTCCTGGTAGAGGACCGAAAGACGCAAGGGGGGAGAGACGGAAGGCTTGAACGGGTCCCATCTCCATGGCTTCTGGAAGTGCGAGGCCACGCCCTTGGTGAACCGAGGAGAACCGTTGCAGTTTATGTAGGTCAGCGTATTTGTATTCCTGTTTGCTGCAGAAACCCCTGGTCCTGACTGTCTTACAACAAGCGCAGACGCAGAGACGAGCTGTGCAAACGTCTTGATTTGGCTCAGGAACCAGCGTATTTTAGTGCTACGAAGAAGGCAGACGGCGATCGGATCGTTTTCTTCAAAACTGCCTCTTAAGCAGCAGGTTCAAACTGAAATGTGAGCAGCCTGGAGATATCTTAGAAGTCCTTGAGGGGCCAGAGATGCCCATCAGTTTTATAGACAACATTCAATTACCGGCTGACGAATCGCTGACCTTTTTTTTTCCCTGCAAACACACACATATCTCGGTGCTTCTTGCACACTACTTAACGCTATCTTGCTCCTCGCTGGCTGAACTACCAGACACTAAAAAGCCACTTTGTTTCAATAAATCCTCCATTCGGTTTCATTTTTCTCAGAATTGGCGCTTTCAAAGATATGAGCCCACCTGGTTTCTCCAGAACGTCGTTCTTCCTGTTGTCCTTGTCGCTCGAAGGCTTCGTTGGGTAGGTTACTCTGGTTGGGTTGTCTTTGGGTGAAATTGGGTCAGAGGGATCTGGAGGGGGGAGCAGATAAGATGTTCTGGGATTAGCAGGTTTGTTTCATGTCGAAGGTTTAAAATGTTTTAATCGTACTGATGGTTGTCACCAAAGAGTCAAACCTCAAAGATTAATGTGGACCCAGTGAGTCGGTCAGATCATTCTGTCATGCTTTGTATTTTGTTGTAACAATTGGGTCCACTTGTCCAGTAAGACCCATGGACATAAAGTTCAAATATGGAAATGAAAAATGGGCCCAGTTAGATCTAACTTCAACGTTGGACACGTTCCGCATGCCTAGTCTTAGCTTGATTTGCATGCTGGGATTAAATACAACTTAGATTTACAATTTAGATTCTTGGTGTAAAAGAAAATCAGAATTAGATGCATCTGATTTTTTTATGTAGCTTATATTTTCGAGTTTAGGCTGTTCTAGTCCAAAATGGGGGCTGAGATGGAGTAGAGGCAGGGCAGCCGACTCGGGACCCGAAAGTCCCAGGCTTGATCCCCAGTAATTGCACATCTCGTGGTGTCTCTGAGCAGGACACCCTATCCCCAAATTGCTCCCCGACGCCCTCAATAGCTGTCCACTTCTCCACCTAGTGGTGGATGGGTTAAATGCAGAGAGCCAATTTCGCCATTGTATGGAATCATACAACGGTGACAACACATATGGTAACTTTATTATTATTATAAATGCATGAATTTCTGCCATAAATGAGCCAAAACACAGCTAATAATTTGTTAATTTTTTCTGTTTGTGTTGGTTTATTTTAGACAGTTTTATTTGCATTTGAGGGCAATCAAAGTCAGATGACATTTGGGCTTTATTTTGCTCATCCACATTCCAGAAAATGTCACCACACAACACATCTAAAAATATAGAATTGTCCCATGCCACATAAGTAATGTGCGACCTGTTTTTAATCAATATGAGACAGGGGTTTGTCCTATATTCCTGAGTTGTCCTGAATGCAGCATTATTTTATCCGCATTAGGCATGAAAACACAGCAGGATTGGGTCAGACTTGCAGGATCTGAGCCAGCCAGAGGCAGAGGACGGTCGTTTGCTGCAGGGTTGGTAGGAATCGTTAAATGTTACCACCTGCTGCCATAAGAGGCAACTGATCATGTATTGGACTATCTTGAACCAGTGGATGGATTTTAACAAAACAAAATTTTAATGTACTTCTACAACTGGTTAATTTTTGGAGTTTAAATCAAAATGGCAATGGATGAAAAGGAAGAAGCGGGTAAAGATGATGGATGGATGGATGGATGGATGGATGATTCCACAGACAACTGTTCAGGACCTAAAAATAATCAGGTTGTCCCCTCTGGGGGCCAGATCCACAGATTGAGAACCATTGCTCCTGAAATAACTGTTTGTTATTCAGAATAGTGTGTCAGTATAAATCCATAGACAACAGATAAATATAATCAGCACTATAACTGTCCTCTATTATAATGTAAGATTCAAATTTCATATTTTAAATTTCTCTAAAAAAAATTTTTTTTATTTTTATTTTTTTATGTTGTAACATTTTTTTTTTCCATCTAAAACACAACTTATAAAGGAGAGGGGTAGTAACGTTTTGGTAATAAATATAAAAATATCCAAAATTTCATGAACGTTGACATTTTTTAAATTTGGCAACACATTCTCTGATTTTAGTAAAAAGAGGTTTTAAATCTGCGCATGAGCCACTTGTGAAGCGTCTTCTGGTTAAAGGAAGCTGCTTCATCTACAGACTGAACCTAAAATTCTTCCGGTGACTGTGGTGTAAAAGTTCTGACGGCCCGACCCGTCTCACCCTGTAGACACCAAATCAGTGCATCAGAACTCACTTTGTCCCACTTTCATGACAATCTTCATGGACTTGGTTTTGCAGACTCCTCCCTCCTGGTTGTCGATGCCCTCCATGGTGCCGTTAGACGTCGCTGCAGGAGGAGAAAACAGGAAGTTAGAGGAGACAGAACCACGTGTGAGACAACAGAACCACGTGACATAACAGAACCACGTGTGAGACGACGGAACCGAGTGTGAGACGACGGAACCGAATGTGAGACAGAGTGTGAGACAACAGACAATGGAACCGAGTGTGAGATAACAGAACTGTGTGTGAGACGACAGAACCGAGTGTGAGACGACGGAACCGTGTGTGGGACGACGGAACCGAGTGTGAGACAGAGTGTGAGACAACAGACAATGGAACCGAGTGTGAGACAACAGAACTGTGTGTGAGACGACAGAACAGAGTGTGAGACAGAGTGTGAGACAACAGACAATGGAACCGAGTGTGAGACGACAGAACTGTGTGTGAGACAACAGAACCGAGTGTGAGACAACAGAACCGTGTGTGAGACAACAGAACCGTGTGTGAGACAACAGAAC
>JARVGV010000280.1:4252693-4267719 GCA_031762435.1 Hypsolebias longignatus | reverse complement strand
ACACAGAGGGCTGTGGTAGCTCAATGGTCTGTGGTTGTGTCAGGAAGTACAAGTGCATTAAAACAATTGCCACGTCCTCGTGTGACTAGTTTGCTGAGGTGACCCCTGACGAAGGGAGAAGCCGAAAGAAGAAAAAACTTCTTTTTTTTAATATTGTTGATATTTTAAGATGCAATCAATACAGTAATGTGAACGTGTATCATAACGTGAAAATATAAGTGAACGTGTTGTGAATGAGGACGCTTGTGGACTGGGATTGTTTATTTATTTATTTAAACATTTTATTCTAAAGAAATAAGTTTGGCTTGCAGTCCTTCAGGATTCTGCTTCCTGGATGCTTAATCATTAGAAATAAGTAATAAATTAATAGGAATTAATTATCAGTAAAGCAACTGTGATTAAGTTGTAGAATGGCTGTATACCTGAGTTTATCCTGGATGTATCTGGGACTTCATTCTCATGCCTGGCCCTATATGAGGAGGTGGATTAATTTAAATACGAAAGCTCTGTAATGTGACATTTAACCTGCAGAAAATAATATGAATAGTAAACTAAGAGTCACTTTGAAATTAATTTGAAGTCAGACAGATCAAGTGGAAACTCTGAGAGGAACAGGATGAAACAACAAGGAAATCAAAACAAATGCCTTATATTCATATATGAGATCCAAATGGTCCCACACAACAGAAACATTTCTTTTGGTTTGAGGTTGCTCCATAATCTTGACCTATTTAATGATGACCGGCAAAAGATCAGAGTCTTTTGGCAGATGCATCCCTTTGACAGATATGCTTCCTTACAAACACAGTTTGGCGTGTAAGTGTCAGTACGAAACAGTTCCTGTATTGGTCACATGACTTTCTAATAGCAGTATGCGCACAGACAGGTTTTGCTCTATGAGCTTGACGCATGTGCCGAAGTATCGATGTTGCCGGACCATCACTAGAAACCGTGGAAATACTGGAAACCTTCAGGCCTCATCCTCCAAGCCTGAAAAGAATAATTTGACACCAAATGAATAAAGATTTAGGATTACAAGATACTTGTCCTATCTTCCGCTCCTCAGATCCCTCTGCTTTAAGCATCCATCCATTATCTTTAACCACTTCTTCCTTTTTGTGTCACAGGGTTCACTGGTGCCCATATCCAGCAGTCACTGTATGAGAGGTGGGGGACACCCCAGACAGGTCTCCAGTCCATCACAGGGCCACATATAGAGACAAATGAGACAAACAGCCATTCACTCTCTCACTCTCACCTATAGGGACAATTTAGTTACCAATCAGTCTAACATGCATGTTTTTGGTCTGTGGGAAGAAACTGGAGTACCTGGAGAAAACCAATGCAGCACGGAAAGGACATGCAAACTCCTCCCAGAATGGCTCCCCAGCCTTGATTTATTCCGGCAACCTTCTTGCTGCAACACCAATTGCGCCACCATGCCATGCTTTAAGCACCCTTTCCCTGTAAATAAACATTCTTACCTTTTTTATGTCTTGAGTCGCAGAATCCTTTCAGTCTTCGGAAAACCAAACTCTGTTAAAATAAACCTTGCTATTTAGCAAAAAGACAAGTACACATCATGTCATATTTGTGGGAGTTGACTGCTTCATAAAATACATTGAAATAGCTTATATCCCTATCAAATCTGTTAATACCAGTGAGTCTGAAGATAAGAAATGTGATTACAGTAGGCCACAATTAACCTCTACTGAGTTTTCCTTATTTACTCAAAAGTAAGGCTTCAAACATGTCTATAGTAGCCCTAGACACCTATAGATCAATGGGGAATCTAAAAGAATGGTCAGAACAATGAATTCTTGATAAGAATCAAATAAGGGCAATGTAAACATTTGATTAAGTATGAAATATGTTTTTGTACATTAAATGAAAAAAAAAATTTTGTTTGTTTTTATGTTTTAGCTTTTGTTTAATTGTAATTATTTTTATAGTTGTACGTTCTGCCATCTCTTATGTACAGTATGTACTAGCTTGTCATTCCAATTTATTCCTTTGATGGATTGGATTAGTTGTAGGTTGTGATATACCATGGCTTCTTTGTCCCCAGTTTTCACATCATGGCACCTATTGCTTCACACCAATGGTTCCAAGCTTTTGCCAAGCACCAAAACCCCTGCTGATGTCTCTGCCACCACCACGCCTTCTGACCAGGTGTCTGCCATGACCAGCTGGCCCGGCCAGGTCTCTGCCATTGCCCCAACTTCTGTCCAAGATTCTTCAAGTGCCAAACCCCTGTACAGGTCTTTCCCACCACCAAGTTCCCTCACAGGTCTCTGCTACTGCCACAGATTCTACCCCGGGTTCTGCACCAGCCATGGCCTCTGTCCATGTCTCTGCCAACACCACGCCAACTTACAGGTCTCTACTTTTGGAACGACCCATCCCAGATCTCTGTCTGTCACATCTCAAAGTCATGTTTCAATCAGTGTCCAAGGAGGTTTGAGAAAATTCTTCATTTCCTAAACCTGAAGGAATCTAGGGGATGTACTAACCCAGATCCAATTGTCGAGTTTGTCGGGGCTCTGAATGATGACACTTTGCTTGTTCTTTTTCCTGAGTGGGTTCAGGAGAACACCTCTTACTTTCCCAAGCCCAAGGGGGCCCATGTTGACACTTCTCTTCCAGATCCAATTCCTTATCCCAATGAATTCCAAGAGAATGCCTCTCACTCAGATTCATTTCCCAAGCCTGAGGGGGTCCCAAAGGAAGGCTTATTTAAACCTGTTTAGTTGAGGTTTTATTTATTTATTTATTTTTTTATTTGCCTGTTTGCTTCTTTGGGATACTTGCAAACCATAACTCTCACATTGCAATCTGATCAGCACATTTCTTTGGGCTTTCTTTATCTGTGAGGTTTATATTTTATTTGGCATTTCTTGTTTGTGTCTTTTATATATGATATCTGTGTTTTCTGTAGGTTTTGTTTTTACTTTGTGTACTGTCAGTTTAGATTTGCTTGGTCAGTTCTCCTGTTTATTGCCAGTGTTTTAAATGGTTTAGATCATCTGTGTTGTCTGTGCTGTTTCAGCCAGTCGGTTGTCACTCCAGCACCCACACTCATCTTGCCTCATCTTTTTGTCTGTTTTCTTAATGCTTTGTTGCTATATGCTCATTTATGCTTCTAAAATAAAGCTTTTTGTATTACAGTATACCTATCCGGCACATGCACCCTTGGGTCCTCTACAATCTTTAGTTGTCACACTACAACATTCTAGTAAACAATATTGTCATCATTAATTAATGAAAGGTATGTTTATCTATTTGGGGCAGCATGGTGGCGCAATTGGTAGAGCTATCACCTCTCAGCGCCGGTTCAAATCCCAGCCCGGGGCCTTCCTGGGTGGAGTTTGCACATTCTCTCTGCGCATGCGTGCGTTTTCTCCGGGTATTCCGGCCGTAAAAAAAAAAAAACACTTCCTGGTTTGCACACGTCACACTCTGCCTCTTAACAGCGAAAATCACGATAATAACGTAACTTTGCACCTGTTAGGAGGTACAGGAGGGACAGCTTCACCGATACGAATGGTGATGATCACCACTAATAACGTCCATTTAATGGACTGACAACATCCGAAGCCGCTGCTGGGATTAATAAAGTTTTAAAAAGTTTCATATTCTTGTAAAACTCCAACTGGTTCTGAGTTCTGAACCTCGGAGCTCGTCTAAATATTCCTGGTTTCATGACATCCATCCTTTTTCTTTTACCCACTTCTTCCTTTTCGAGTCTCAATAGACATCTTCATGTTTTATTCTCAAAGAAGATGAAAAATGTTTGTTTGTTTTTTTCTTCAGTTGGTGAAGTTTTACTGAGAATAAATCAAATTTAAAAGCTGCAGGTTTTATATTTGATTTGTTTCATATTTGACTCCTTGATTCGTCATCGTGGTGGAGTTTGTGTGCCTCAATGATCCTAGGAGCTGAGCTGTCGGGGGCTCCTGTAGTGACAGGCCCGACCGACAAAGAGTGATTCCAAAAACTCATGGACAGGGAAGACCAAGGATCCAGTGTCCCTTGCCGGGACGTGGGTCACTGCGGACCCACCCTGGAGCCAGACCTGGGGTTGGGGCTCATGAGGACCTGCTGACTGAGTCTCTACTGATGGATCAGGCTAAGCTTGAATAAGCAGCATGGATTTGCCTATGGTCCACCACCTGTGGAAGGGCCATATGAATGCCTATATATGAATGAGTGACCTCTCTGAAGGAGCCTGGGCTTGTGTGTGAGGTTGAGAGGTACCGACCTCGACACACAGCATGAGCTCCACAACCGACCTCCTTGAGAGGGGCTGGAACTTATTCCACCCTGGGGTTGCCATGAGGCGCCGAGCTGGTGTGGGTCAACTTTTAGCCCCCCAACTTGGTGCGTGTGTGCTGGAGTTTTCCCTGGGAGATGAGAGGTGGCTTCCCTGCACCTTCGAGTGAGGGGGTGCTCTGACAGTTGTTTGTGTCTACGTGACAAACAGCATTTCGGTGTATCCGACCTTCTTGGAGTCCTTAGCGAGGGTGCTGGAAGGTGCGCCAGCTGTTGACTCCTTTATTCTGCTGGGGGACTTCAAAGCCCATGTCAGTTTTGACAGTGTGACCTGGAGGGGCGTGATTGGGAGGAACGGACCCTCACCTGAGCAGTGTTCTGTTGTTGGACGTCTGTGTCCATCACGAGCACCGTGTTCGAACAGAAGAGTGCACTTGGCACCAGGACGCCCCAGGTCATAGATCGATGATTGACTTTGTAGTCGTGTCATCTGATTAGCGGCTGATTGTTGTGGACACCCCGGTGAAGAGAGGAGCTGAGCTGTCAGCTGATCACCACCTGGTGAGTTGGATCAGATGGTGGGGGGGAAAGGCCGGACAGACCCGGTAGACCCAAACGTGTAGTGAGAGCCTGCTGGGTTCGGATAGACTCAGCTGGCGTCGAGGAGAATCTTGCAAACCATCAGGTGACTGAGGAAGAGAAAGCAGCGTTTCACTATGTTCACTGAAGGTGGGGTGCTGCTGACCTCCACCAGCGATGTCATCAGGAGGTGGAAATACTTCTATACTTCTTGGACCTTCTCAATCCCACTGGCATATCTTCCATGGAGGAAGCTGAGTCGGGGGACTTCTGGGCATAACTCTGGCTGAGGTCAACGAGGTGGTTAAAAAGCTCTGACGGCAGGCCTCCAGGTGTGGATGAGATCTACCTTGATTTCCATAAGGCTCTTGGTTGACACGTTGTTACATCATAGTGTGGACATTGAGGGCAGTGCCACTGGATTAGCGCAGCCCCGTTAGTGTGGAACGCTGGACCAGCTCTTTACCCTCACTAGGGTCCTCAAGGTGTCATGGGAGTTTACCCAACCAGTCTACATGTGTTTTGTGGACTTGGAGAAGGCTTTCGACTGTGTTCCTCACACTGTTGGAGGTGCTCTATGAGTTTGGGATTGGGGGCCCTTGATACGGGCGGCTCGACTCTTATGCAAGCGGTGCAGGAGTTTGGTTCACGTTGCCAGCAGTCGACTTTGTCGTGTTCTGGGTTGAAGTGTGTGTGTCGGAGAAGAGAGAGTCCACACGTACACAGATGCTCAGGACACCCTCGGAGCCGAGTCTGGAAAGGATCTGCCCAAACTGCAACCCATGGCGAGCTTGGATGAGGTCTCCACCTCATCAAGAAGGTCACTTTCCTCTCTGCATCTACAACTGAGGAAGCTCCGATCTGGTAGGAAATAAATTTCCTTCCATCTGGCAAACGCCACCTCAACGTGCCAGCTGAGTTCAACTTTAATTTAGTCCGTGGATCTCAGACAAGTTGTACAAACTTCTTTTAAACTTAGTCTAAATTTAGATAGCACTTCTTCTCAAAGTTCACAAGCTCTTTTACATCACCTTTTTGTTTAGTCTTATATCGCTGTTTTGACATAGTTACAACAAAAAAGGTTGAATCATGTCATCTGAAGTCCAGATGACATGATTCAACCTTTTTTGTTGTTATATACCTGGATGACTGAGAAAACAAACTTTGTGTTTTTGACATAGTTATTTCAATAAACGTCACATGCATGGTGTTTTAACATAAACAAGTGTTTCAATGTAAAGAAGATGAAAGAGCTCGTATAATAAGTTGAGTTCTTCTTTTGAGACTTGATTTTAAACCAAAGACTACAATTCCCTTAAAAATAAGGGTGGTGCCCCGTATCATTAATAAAATTATAAACATAAATAATAACCCTATCCTCCACATGTATTTAGATTATTTTTGAGTACACAATTTCATTCCACCTCATGTACTACATGTGATGTGAATGACAATAAAGAACCTTGTAAGTGGGAAGAATGGAGCCGAGATTGACAGATTGGTGCGGCGTCTGCAGTATTGTGGACTCTGTGTCGGTCCATTGCGGTGAAGAGGGAGCAGAGCTGTAAGACAAACTGGTCGGTCTATGTTCCTACCCTCAACTTTGGTCGTGAACTCTGAGTAGAGACCAAAAGAACGAGGTCGCACATACAGGCGGTTGAAATGAGTTTCCTCTGCAGGGTAGCTGGACTCTGCTTAGAGAGGGTGAGAAGTTCTGTTATCAGGAGAGATTCGAACTTCAAGAGGAGCCAGTTGAGGCGGTTCAGACCTGAAGAAGACCCAGGACACACTGTGGAGACCATGTCTCTCGGTTGGCTTGGGAACACCGTGGGGGTCTTCTCAGAAGAGCTGGCTGTGGAACGAGATGTCTGGACCTCCACCACCCGACTTCAGAACAAGCAGAAGACAACGGATGGACATATTTAATATTCAACTTGTTTCATATTCGAGTAGTGGACATGTGATTTCCATTAATGTGACAAAAACTGATTTACTCATCTGGCCCGTCTGCAGCTCCTAAGAACTTTTTGATTATTGTGACCTGGATGGAAACGTCCACTCGCTTCTTCACGTTTGGTTTGAGAGAAAAAACAACAAATGAGACTTTAAACAAAAACTTGCTACCAGCTGAAAGTTCTAGGAGTGGAACAAAAAATAAAGTTTGATGAGAAACATTCAAACCTTCCTGTAATTTCCATTTGTACAGTGGAAATAATTTGACTTCATAACTTCTTGTTTCCATCAGGAGTTTCATTTGCAGCAGCTCTGCCAGCGAAAGAGTCACTAAAAACTCTGAAAATGTCCTCACAAGGGATCAAATCAGGCCTGTTTAGAGGTCAGAGGTCACACACTAAACCCACTGACCTCCACTGAAAACCTGAGATTTGAAACAGGAAGTGAAATCTTCACCTGCTCCAGAAATAAAACGACCGTCTGAAGCTTCTGCCACTCCGCTTTAACGTTGACCGTAAAATCTGAACGTTTCTCTTCAGACCAAACTTTTGTGTCAAATACTTTTCTTGGCAAAATAAAGTTCTGGTTCTGACCGTAAAGAATGAAGACATTTGTGGGCGGATCCATTCAATGAGTTTATTGATCTGTTCAGTCCCTTGACAAACAAATGGAGGGGTCAAAGTTCACATGACAAATTTAAGATTCCACAAAATAAAGTTAATATACCCACCTGAGGTCAGACACACATACACACACACACACACGCACGCGCACACACTCTGACCCGGTCTTACCTGGACAGGTGTCTCCTCCGACTTACCGAGAGCGGCGCCAACTTAGTTTACTACAACATGAGTGAGGGACAGAACCGTCTCTTCAAATTAAACTCCAGTTTTTCATGGATCAGTTTTACAAGACAGAGGATGGTCCACATGAGACGGACCTCTCCTCGGAGCAGAACCACAGGCAGCTCAGGAGTCCAGACCATCTCTTGTAAAGACACCGAGCTGTCAGACGAATCCAAAGCTTTATGTGCTTTGCTTTTATTTTGAAAGAAAGGAGACAGGAAGATGACGGGCCGACGGACTCCTGAGCTGCCTGGGACTCTTTACACGAAGAGGACAGCAGGAAGACCTCCATCAGGTCTGGGTCTGCTGATGGTACTCAGATTAAACTCATGGATCAGGAACATCTACATGAAAAGTCCCTAAAAGTGAAATAAAAGCAACAAAACCAACAGGAGCTGTCTGTGCAGTCTGGGAGAAAAAGGAGCTTCGTCCTCCTCTTCAGGACCAGGAGCGTGCACGAGTCTACTCCGTGGACTCCTGTACCAAACTGTCCGTTAGCACTTCCAAAACGAAGCGAGAGTTCCGCAGTGAGCGACGAGGAGCGGGGGAGAAGGGACGAGACGTTCAGATGAAGAGTGGGAGGTGGGGGGGCGAGTCTCATTCTGTGGCCTTCAGGGAGAAGGACAGCTTGGGTCTGGACTTGCCCCGGCCCAGGATGATTTTCTGCTCCTCCTTCTGCTGCTTCTGACGGTCCTGCTCCAGCTTCATGCGCTCCTCGTGGATCTTTCTCTGCTCCTCCACGATTCGTAACTGCTCTTCAGCCTGAGGGACAGAAGGATCTCAGAGACCAGGTGGAACAGCACACCGTATTTTATAAACTATTACTTCAGCTATAATACAAGACTTAAAAAATACTGTAGGCTACGTTTTTACAATTTTGTAAAAAAAATAAATAAATAATGATGGGTGTTGCCATTTTTATGCTGCAATGCATTCTGGGGGGAAAAGTAAACAAGTTGCTCCAGAATGATTCAGCTTGAATGTCAATTATGAACATTTTCTGATGTTCAGCCCTTTAATTTGAGCCAGAGCGTTGACAAAGAATGGAGAAATGACTCAGTTTTCACATTAGCTTCACAGCTAAAATATGTGATGTTAGCTCAGGAGCTAAAATATGATGTTAGCTCAGGAGCTAAACTGTATGATGTTAGCTCAGGAGCTAAACTGTATGATGTTAGCTCAGGAGCTAAAATGTATGATGTTAGCTCAGGAGCTGAAATATATGATGTTAGCTCAGGAGCTAAAATATGATGTTAGCTCAGGAGCTAAACTGTATGATGTTAGCTCAGGAGCTAATATATGATGTTAGCTCAGGAGCTAAAATATATGATGTTAGCTCAGGAACTAAAATATATGTACTGTATATGTCTTACCGTCATACAAAACATGAAATTGTCAACATTATCGGTCATTTCTCCTAGTTTTATTTCCATTTAACTAATTCCTTAACTCTGAACATACCAGAGGGACAAAGTTTCAGTTCCTGGACTGACCAGAAAGCCGAGGACTAAGAGCTGAAATGTGTCGGGTCGTACCAGCTTGGCTTGAGCATCAGCAATCTTGCGATTATTCTCCTCCAGGATTTTTTCAAGCTCCTCTCGCTTTGATTTCTCTTCTTCCTGGATGGGTGACATGGTGACATGTTATGAACAAGTTACAGCCATAGAACACACTCTCACTCACTCACTCACACTCTCTCTCACACACACATACACACACACACATAGAAACACACATACACACAGAAACACAAACACTCTCAGAGCTCACTCCACCCACATCACTCCCAGCAGTCAGCCTGAACTCTTTCTTACAAACTGTGCAGCTGATCTCAAGCTCTGCTCCTGATCTGGTCAACATTTATTCTGAACACACTCATCCACTCAGAGGTGAAGACATGACAGACTACAAGACAACAGTTCTGCTGCAACTCCATTCAAACAGGACAACAGTTCTGCTTTAACACCATTCAGAGAGGAGAAGAAGAAGGAGGGAAGAGTTTTGGCTCACCGATGCACGAATACCTACGGACTTTCCTTCACTCTGTACCTACACACCTGCTGAAAGCATTCAGCGTTTAACGGATGAATATTTACTGTCCGGTCCGGACTGTGGCCCCTGCAGAGACAGAGAGGGGCTCCATGTGGGGGTGGGGGGCTCCTCTTTACAAGTGCGAGCTGTCTGAGTTTGGTGGGGTTTTTTTAATTCATCTTTGCAGAGGGTCAGTGGAGTTACACCACTATGTGTGTGTATGTGTGTGTGTATGTATGTATGTGTGTGTGTGTGTGTGTGTTGCGGGAGGTCCCGACCACGGCACACTTACAGTACAGGACACACGGCTGCAGGCCGGCTCGGGTCAAGAGCTAGTTAGGAGGAGGAGCAACAAACAGACATAAAGAGTGACCCTGAGCGGCCGCCCTGAGGGAGAACAAGTCATCATGAGAAACATCACAGGGACAAACTCTTCATCAGCCTCGCGCTGCGCTGCTGACGAAGACCCTGTTAAACAAGCAGGTCAGTTTACACACACAAGCTGCCGGGTCAACCCGTCTGTGGATCAAACAAACGTCATGAACATTTCCACACATGGAGCTGAGGCCACAGCTTCAGAGACAGATGGACCCGAGGAGGAGGCGACGTCAGAGACAGGAGACAGAACAGGAAGGAGGGACACTTGGACCGGGCTGATGGCGGGCCAGTCTAATTTCTGACTAAATATTACTGTATATAGGAAACAATGAGGGAAGGGGGCACAGAGGTCTGATGGTGTCCACTTTATTTCCTTTAGAGCAACAGAAGAGAAAAACTGGGAATATCCCTTTAAACTGAGTCTGACATTAAACCTGTCGGCGTTAAAACTTGATCTAAAGACGGCCGAAAGACGTTTAAATCAGACAGAAAACATGGGACTTTAGTCAACACAGTCATAAAAATACAGCTTCCTGTCTGAGGAGGAGCGGGATCAGAGGTCACTGGATCCGGTGGTTCTTTTAAACTAACGGTGAAAACATCTGTTTACAGACTTTTAGCTTCTCTGAGACGTTTTATTTCACATCACAGCATCTGCTGCTGTAAAGACAACAACATTTAATCTCCTCTGTGGGAGGAGACCCAGCTGAGGAGGTGAAAGTCCCTTCAGCCTCTCCCTCCAGATGTTCTACAGTTGACCCATACAGGACTCCATACATAAATAAAGTTTCTGACAGATCCCTCTACTGGTCCAGTCAGAGCAGGAGGGGGATTGGGGGGAGGAGGGGGCTGCGTTCCAAACGACCGAGCGTTACCTCTCTGGCTTTCTGTGCTGCCAGCTCGGCCTGCCGCTGCCTCTCCAGCTCCTCCAGCAGCTGACGCTCCATGATGCGTTTGGCCTCCTCCACGCGCCGCAGCACCTCCCGCTCGATCTCGTCTTTACGCTTCTCCAGCTCCTCCTCCACCCGCTTGGCCACCAGCTCCTCCACCCGCCGTGCAGTCTCCTCCTCGATCAGCTTCTCCTCGATCTCCTGCTGCCGGCTGCAGAGAGAGGAGTGTTAGGGAGTTCAACAAAACTTACTGATGATGTCATTTTAAATTAACGATAAACACAGTTCAAGACTAGAAACTCCCGATACCTGACCCAGTCCTGGTCCAGAAAGTACTGCTATCTGACCCAGTCCTGGTCAGCTGACCTACCTGCAGGTATGAATCAGAACATACCGGTAGATAATAAAGGAGGACACCAGCAGTCTCTTGGACCTTCAGAGGTGGGAGGTGTCATCACGTGACTCCCACAACTACAAACCGTTAATTCTTTCAGCAGAAGCACAAACGGGCCCGAGTTCCCACGTCTTTATCTTCATGTTCACACCTGCGCTCCTGGAGGAACGAGCCATTCAGGAGTCCAAGTGTGTACCAGATGTTTGTGCCTCCGGTCAACACACACACACACAATGACAAACAGACTGTGGCGAGCACCGGAGAGCTTCAGATGAAATGATGGTTATTTTTCTACCACAGCCCCCTTTAGTTCGGCGCTCAGTGCTGCGGCCTTGTAATCCTGAGGCTGTCCGTTCAAGCCCAGGTTGCATCAGGAAGGTCATCCAGCGTTTAACAACTGCCAAATCTTTCATGTGAGTTCTCTCACTGTGGCAGCCCCTGCAGACGGGAGCAGCTGAAAGCAAAACAATCCCAATCTGCACATTTCACTAAACTCTAATAGGTTTTTATTTTAGTCAAGTGGGGGCTTTTTAACATCACCCACAGAGCTGTTTGGTTATAAACAGTTATGAAGATAAAAAATAATAATATTTTTAAATTATTGCTGCTGAAGCAATAAGAGAAATGTGAGGCGTGCAGATGAAACTCATGTTTGAATGGACAAACGTTTTATTTCCTGTTGGCTCAGAAGGACAGTTCAAACCTTCAGCCATCTTTAACCACAGGTCAGGTCTCTGACCAACCTTTAATTTAAAAAATAAAATAATAAAATGAATTAAAATAATAATTTAAAAAAACCTAAATTAGCCTGTTGAGAGAGCTCTATTTCTTATCTAAACCTAAGAAACATCTGTAACTGTGTCAACTGGTTATTCTCATCCTGAACAATTCATTACATTGTTGACCTTGTGTTAACCTGCATATGACAAATAAACAAGCATTACTGATCAGGTAAAATCAGTTAACAAGGCAGAGATGCAACCTCACCTTCTGCATGATACATAATCAAATTTCAGGCTTTGATGAGCAATTATGTTATTTTTATATATGTTTCATCAAATACTAAGGATGTAACAGATGTTTCTAGTTTAAAAAAAATACAAGGTAGCTCATGGAACAGATTAAGAGAGTGTTTGCTTGATTCTCTAGTTTTTTGTTTTGTTTGTTTTTTTTACAATAAAGTCTGACAGTATCATAAAACACTAACAAATTTACATTTTTCTGGTTGTTTTGGTCCGGAGACCTCATTTCTTTAAATAAATTGTTAAAAATGAATAGTTTTCATCTACCATTTCTATCTTAACATGGGATTATTGACCTGCCATTGTGTATCTGTTCCTTCTTCCTGGTCCTCTCAAACCCAGCTGGTCAAATTAGAGGACAGCTTGTCCTGAGCCTGGTTCTCTGCTAAAGGTTTCTTCCTTATGAGGGAGTTTTTCCTTTCCACTGTCGCCTTCATGCTTGTTTAAGAAGAGAGTTCTGCTATGGCGTTAAATTCAAAGCAGGCTGCTTCTCAGATAAATAGTGTTAGCTCATTATTTTTATATTTGTTTCTGTTCAGTGCCCTATGAGGACTTCTGTTGTGACTTGTCGCTTTATGAATTGAGATGAAGCTGTAAACATTTGGAGTAAAAATCTGTAATGCGTCAACAAGCTAAAACTTGGGCTTTAAAGCGTTACTTAGTGTTTGTTAAAATTTTTACAAATCCTTTGTATAGCCCAAGTCCTGTACAGCCTAAATAGACCGTTAGCGTTTAGCCCGTTGAACTGAGTGACGGTACAGTTAGCATTTAGCTCGTTAGCATCGGCCCGTTGAACTGTGACAGTACAGTTAGCATTTAGCTCGTTAGCATCGGCCCGTTGAAATTAACGCGGCCGGCCTAGCTGTTAGCTTAGCCCTCATAGCAGCACAAGTACAGTTATGTAACAACAGTTCATATGTTTCTACTTTTTACCCACATTTTCCTCTGCCTCTCCATCTCTGCCCTTCTCTCCTCCTCCTCCTTCCGCTGCTTCTCGTCCAGCGCGGTTCTCTTGCTCAGCGTCCGGCCGAACATGTCGATGCGCTCCGGCGGTGACGCTGCTCGCTCTCTGCGGGACGAGGCTGTGTTTGATCGGGAACGGGATCGAGACTCTCTGCGCCGGTTCCTTTTAGCCTCCCGGGATTTAGACCGTTTCTTGGACCTCTCCTTGTCTCGGGACCTAGACCGGCTCCGTTTCTTGCTGTGCTTGCCGCTTTTCGAGTGTTTGGACCGAGACGAGCTTCGGCTCCGTGAGCGGCCCATGACGAGCAGCTCCGGGGTAAACTCCTGTGTTCTTCAGCCGATATGTGCACAATAAGAAGGTCTTCACCCGAACCCTCCGTCCCTAAACTCGCTTCTTACAAGAACCGATCAAACGAACCTGCTGAAACTGGTCTTTTAAGTTGAAAAACACATTTAAAACTGTATCTTATTTTGCCCTAAAAACTCGTTTTAATGAAAGATGGCGGATTAGCAAAGTAGCTATTTCCCAGCATGCATCGGAGCCTTCGGCCTTTTCCGTAGATTTACGGAATTATCCGATTCAGTTCAATGCGGAGAAGAGTCGAACAAAATACTGTACAGTGTCAAGTAATACAGTATTTATGTGTCAATAGGTTTTTGATTGTTTTATGAAATTCAAAATTATATTTATTCTTCATTCATTCATTTCTAAGATTTAAAAAAAATTCTCTAAATTAAAAAAAAATCTAATTTAATAAATCTAACCAGGTTGAGTTAGGTCCATATTATGTTATCTTTTACTGTATTTCTTTAAATGTTATGGGGCTAAAAAAAACACGTAAAACATAAAGCAATTTTTCTTTTTCTGTAAGGGGCAAAAGGCTAATTGTGTTTTTCTACAAGAGACTCATTCAGCAGATGCTGACACCAAATTCTGGAAAGTACTGTGACTTTGAAATTCATAAAATTCTTATAAAATTAGCTAGTTTCCACAAACAAGTGTTTTGTTTCTGGAAGATGTTTACCCATGACTTTTCTCTCCATATGTCAACCTTATGGAATAGATTGATAACTGTTAACAGAAAGTCAATATTTAAAAGAAATTGGTTTGACTGTGGTAGTTTGTATCTGAACTGCTAGACTCAAATGGCAATTTGTTAGATTTTATGCCCTTCTTAAAGAAACATAATTTTAATTGTACACAAAAAGAATACCGGCAAGTCTGTAAGGCCATTCCACTGGCTTTAAGGCAGTTAATACAGTATACAACACTATGCTATTTTCAGTTGTCAAACCAACACTACCTAATATAAAAATAGAAAATTATAATATACTATATTAGATTGTAAGTTTTATAATAAAATTAGTACAGTAATGCTAAATTTAAGTCTTTTTTTTCATGATTATAATTCAGGAAGGCATTTAAAAGCTTTTAATGGGGATCAGCCTTACATGGAAAAAGCTTTCTCCAAATTTGTGAAGTGGCCTGTCTCTCCAAAACTCAAAGAAACACATATCAAAATAATTAATAACATTTACCCGGTGGCTGAATTTCTAAGGATAAGATTCAAATTTGAGGTAGACCTGTTCTTTTTGTAACTCAGCGTGTGAAACAACACAGCATGTTTTTTTTGTTTTGTTTTGTTTTTTTTTTTCTTTTTTTTTTTTTCCATGTACTGTATCAGAAAATTTCTGG
>JARVGV010000280.1:4206982-4220744 GCA_031762435.1 Hypsolebias longignatus | reverse complement strand
AAAATCGGTTTACGCGCTTGGTAAAACAGGTACGTCACATGTATTTACGTATGTTCCGACTTACGTCAAATTCGGTTCACGACGCCACGTGAGAACGGATTTCGTCATATGTCGAGAACTACCTGTATAGATATAGATATAGATATAGATATAGATATAGATATAGATATAGATATAGATATATAGATATATAGATATAGATATATATTATTTACACCAACACAAATAATCTTCTTTCTATGATGTACTTTTTGGTAATAAAACCCATCTGTAAGGATCTAAGATGCTCTGAGGAACATTGCTTCCTCATATTGTCAGATGGGATCAAAACCAAATTCTTCAGTTCTTGAGCTGTATCCAATCAATTTGATAAGTTGGTTAAATTACCAAAAAAAAAAAACAACAAAAAAAAACCATTTAGTCCTGCTCAGACAAAGATATCTGAAATAAACAGTCAAATCAGATTGGACGGTGTGGCTTTGTTGCTCAAAACCAAGCAAGCAGGCATGTGGTGAGTCAAAGATATGTCTCTGCAACAATAAATGAAGCACAGCCAAACATGAAGCTGACACATCAGTCTCTGCTTGAGCTTGATCGTGACTCGTCAGTTCAAGAACACAATATGGTAAACAGACCAAGACAGTCATGATGGTTTGCACGCTGTTCAAACTTCATCTCCGTTTCCAAAAAAAGCTAATTATAGTGTGTGTGTTTGATTGGTGGACAGGTGAGAAGATGGATGTGGATTGGTTAACCAGCCGCACGTCTCATGATGTCACATCTGGTAGAATAATAAGGGGCTTGAATGAGCTGGCATGTATTTTGTTCCTTTTTTGTAGACTTATGTTAGTTCAGTGTATAAAATGTTCTATTTATTTTATACGAAACTCAGAGGGTTTTCATTGTTTTGACCTTAAAACATCATGAACTGTGTTACAAATATAGTCATGAATTTTCACAAGAAAAAAAATCACATATCTTTGGCTGCCTGTAATTTGGAGAAAATGAATCACTTTTATTTTATGTCAGTCACAACCAGACAAAGCAGACTCTTATTTATGTTTGTTGCAAGCTTTAATTTTTTTCGAGATAGACTAGACAAAACAAAGTTATGGCCATAAATAAAATAAAAAACTTTTTAAACTTGGGTAACAACAAATGTTTGGATTACTATTTTTACGTTTAAAGGTGTTGAACAAATGTTTACACACTAATAAATTGTTATTCTCATTTTAATTTCTGAAGGAACCACTGAGTTTCTTTCGTTTATATTTAGGTATTGTCTTTTATGTCTGCATATTCTCTTTAACAATTTTTACAGACTTATATCAACTTTGACCCTTATATTTTATATTTCATGAGCATTTTTCATTTAAACCTTTACCAATAACCTTAAAGTAGTTTAATAGCAACTATTGCTGCTAAAAATGTTTTATTTTTTTTGTTTGTTTAAAATTGAAATAAACTTAGCTATTAATAGTGTTTAAATTGTTTTGTTAAACCAATGTCTTCCTTCATTTGTCTATTAGTGATCTAAAAAGATTTGTCCGTTGTATTATACATTACTAAATACCAAAAGATGAGCAGGAATAAAAATTGGTTTATTTTTCACGACTGGCTGCTTTTATAGCATTCAGGTCTCAGCCCCCTGGTTTGGAGCAGAATCTGAGGAGGGACTGTGTCTGATGGACTTAGGATGAAGGAGCAGCCTTTCTAAATTAAAAAGCTGAAATACTGACACATGATGGAGGACAGAAGACGGCTGTGCCAGCAGTGAATCAGTCGAAGGAGCAGGGAAAGGTAGCAGCGAACAAGATGAGAACGACGCCGGCGTGTAGAGAGGCTGGAAGAAGAAAGGGAAAGAGTAAAAACTCAAACGAACCGGGGGGTGATTGCATCGTATGAGCTTGCTGCTGGAGTGATGCAGGGCCTGCAGAGTGAGGAAGGGGAGGAGGAGGAAGAACGAGGGCGAAGGGAGGCTGATTAACCAACGAGAGATTGGAGCCTCAGTGGCTTGCTTGCATTCAACCACACTCTGCCTTTGATGAGGGCTGGATCCTTAAACTCAATCAGTCCCACATGAGTCCAACTGTGAGGAGACATGGAGGCCAGAGAGACTGTTGGAGGGAGACAGAGGGGGTGGCAAGGATGGAGAGAGAGATCCGAGGAAGAGGACGGAGGAAAAGAAAAGAGAGAAAGAGAGAGAGGAAGCATTAGATTTAATGGAGCAGGATGAACGGAGGAGACGACAGCCCACAGGGGAAAGAAAGAGTCAAACAAATAAACACGGGCGACGGTCCACGGAGCGCAGAGCACAAACAAACAAACTTCTGTCCAGAGCGAAGCTGTTTTTATAATGCAAAAATATTTGTGTGGATACACGAGTCATTGTGAAGAGACGTAAAAAAAAAAAAAAAAATGTTTGTGACTGTGCATAAATTTGCAGCACCTTGAACAGCGCTACTGTGAGCTGGATGTTTGCACTCCTGTGTTGTTTCCTGTGTGTTATTTTGTCAGAGTGTGAATGTGTGTCTGCATTAAACTGAGATGAGGCGCAGCTTGAAAATGGATCAAATCCAGACAGAGGAACCACTGTGACCAACATTTACTAGTGAGCTGAGGAATATGTTTAAAACGGACAACACCGAATGCAACAGAAGATGGACGCCTTGGAATAACGTCATGCTTTTACTAAAATCAGTGTTGAAAGAGTGGCTTGTTTGGCGCGTTCTATAGATAATAACGTTAGCAAAATTTCTCCAGGCTTTTATAAGGTTTTTCTTTAACCTTTGGCTCCTTTTGTTTTACTTATTTTTAATCCACTGGATCCATTTTAAAGTGATTTAATTTGTCCAGCAACTAAATTAAACAATTCAATCTAATTCAAGTTGGCTGCATCAGCCAATGATAAACACAAAAAGTTTTTAACAGTGAATTTTACAGATGTTGACCAAGAATTTGTTTTGAGCTGACACTGATCCCCAAAACATTTTCTGAGCCCCTATCAGACAATTTTTTTTGTCACAAAGCGGTTTAGTTTAGTTCAATAGTTTTGTTAAATTTTATAAAATATGTTTTACCTGCTGTGGACAACAATTAATACAGGCAGTCCTCGGTTTACGTTCAAGTTCCGTTCCTACGCATTGAACGTAACCCGATTTGAACGTAAACTGGAATTGATCGCACATGGCGATCGTTAGTCCGGATTTTGCCCGTAAACCGCGAAAATACATGTAAATGCATGCTAACGCTGCGCCGCACACCCATTTATCGACATGGGACTGAACACGTGTACAAACTGTTCCATAAAACACACACAGAACTTTATTTACAAACAGTTAGCTAACACATTACACCACACATTCATCTATAAACACATATAATTATATTCAACGGGGGTCGAACGTAAGTCCGGAAATTCATAAACCGGATGATTCGTAAACCGAGGACTGCCTGTATATGTAAAAAATATTAAGTACAGTACATATAAAAAAAGAAACAGTATACAAGGTGACATGCACTAAACGATAATAAAAGAATATGATGAGGTATTTCAGCTAAAAAAAAACTTCAGTTTAGCCTCAGAGCTTTAAGCTCCGCCCCCTCAGCTCCCAGCCCTGTTGTGAAAGCTCTCTGGTCTGACGGTGAAACGTTGAAGAAACAAACGGGCTCAGCAGAACCTCTGAGGGCTGTCGTCACGACCTCTGACCTTTGGTACCAGTATGTGCACACAATGCTGCGCACGTGTGCATGTTCATGTGTGTAACCTGCAGAAGAAGAAGTGGTGGTCAGGGGAGAAGGTACGGTTCTGGTTCTGGGTCAGCAACAGGAATATTCTCTGGTCAGAGGCTTCACCATCAGAAGGTTCTGGTGACTCTGCTCCAAACATTTCTGTCCAGACGGAACTGAGTCAGAACCGAGACACCAGCAGGAAACAGAACCCTTCTTCTGTTTGAGATGCAGGAGAGACGACGTCCGACTGGAAAGAAGAGACGTTGGACATTTAAATTAGGATATAAACAGGAGGCCTTTACAGAAACTGACAGGGTCTGAAAGAACGGACGGAGGTTCTGATCCAGTCCTCGGTTCTTCAGAATCCCTTCCACATGATCCTGACTTTGTTCTCATCCATTAGAGGTTAGAGGCCAAGAGTTCTTCGGACTTCTGTGGACTTTGTCTGATGAACACAAGTTATTAACCTCCTAACAAACCAGTTATAAACCAGCTTTAAACCAACAAAGTTGTCAGGTTCTCAGGACGAGTTCTTTGTGTTGAGATGTTTGGTTTTTCATCCAAAGGACTTCATCAGTCAGAGGAGCCACAACAAACTCAGTCCCACAGGCAGCACACTCACATAGTGGACCAACCAGTTTGACGGTGATAAGATGGTTTCTGGAGTCCGCCCTCTCCCCCGTCGACTCCTCTGAGGCATCCATGACCAAAGTGGTTCAGAACATCAAAGTTCATGCTCGATAATCCAGGTATAACAATACAACAAAGTTCAGTCAGGTCCTCTGGACGATTATATTGTGTTGAAAAGTTTCATCTTGACTGGATGACCCACTAAGTGAATGAAGGAGCTATTTACAAGACTGGGTTTGTTGTGGCTCCTCAGTCTGATGAAGTCCTTTGGATGAAAGACGAAACATCGCGACACAAAGAAGCAGTCCAGAGGACCTGACTTAACTTTGTTGGATACTTTACCTGGATCACTGAGCATGAACGTTGACAGTTATAAACCAGTTTAATATATTTTTATAAAACTGTTTTGAACCAGGTATAAATCAGTTTATGAACAGGTATAAATCAGTTTATGAACAGTTATAAACCAGTTTATGAACAGTTATAAACCAGTTTTTGAACAGGTATAAACCAGTTTTTGAACAGTTATAAACCAGTTTAATATATTTTTATAAAACTGTTTTGAACCAGGTATAAATCAGTTTATGAACAGTTATAAACCAGTTTATGAACAGGTATAAACCAGTTTATGAACAGTTATAAACCAGTTTTTGAACCAGGTATAAACCAGTTTATGAAGACGTCTAACAGAAGGTTTTGGTTGCAGGACTTGAACAGTTTAGAAAAGAGTCCCCATTGAGACTCTGAACCTTTCTCCTCATGTTCTATTGTTTCCTGCAGAATTATGACTTCATGCTTTTTATTAATCTCTCATAACAACGTCTCCTGATGAGGACAGACTCAGGACTTGACTCAGGACTGGGCTCAGAACTGGGCTCAGGACTGGGCTCAGGACTCGACTCAGGACTGGACTCAGGACTGGACTCAGGACTGGATTCAGGACTGGGCTCAGGACTCGACTCAGGACTGGGCTCAGGACTGGACTCAGGACTGGGCTCAGGACTCGTCTCAGGACTGGACTCAGGACTGTGAAAATAAAACTTGAACCCAGTTTAAGTTTGAGGATCTGATGCGAGTCCTGCTCGGTTCTCACCGCAGCAGCTCCGAGCCAAACAAAGGTCCGAGGAATGTGTCCTGCTCGCTCCCAGGCCATGATCCTTGGGAGGAATGTGGAGGAGGTGAACCCAGAGAAAGGAAACGAGGAGGAGGAGGTGTGTTTGTTCTTCATCTCCTGTGGTCACAGACTGAGGCCGACCTGTTTGTCTCGTCTTCGTGACCTCATGCTCTGAACGACAGGAATGACGGAGTCCTCCTGGGAGCCTGCCTCGGGTCTCTTAGGGTTTGTGTACATGCATATACGTTTTGGACCATTCTTCACTCTGACCCGGCTTGACAGAATCTGGAGGATGTTCCTGAGAGACTGTATAAATATTTGACCAGATCGATGAACGGCACCTCTTCACAATGATATCTGTGTTCTGGACGGGCCCGGTTCTGACTGAGTTTACCTCTCATTGTCTTTCTGCTTCTCTATCTGAGTCTCTGAGCAAACAGTCGTCGTTATCAGCAGCACACGGTGAACCCTGCAGGTGACCTCAGAGCTGTACCTGAGCCTGGCTGCGAGGGGCGGAGTTAACTCAGACAGGTTGGATGTTCCAACATGGCGGCGAGATGACCCGGTTCTGGGAGGCCTCGGTGCTGCCGGCTCGCTCAGGCCTCACAAACACAAAGTTTCTATGGCCCAGCTCCTCATTTGGGACCGTGCGCTCCTCACGTTCTGTCAACCTCCTCGTCTTACTTCATGAAGACGGTTCTGAGAGCAGAAGCTCACCTGCAGGAGCCGATGGAGGTGTGTTAGGGGGCGGAGTCTCAGTCATGGGGTTTGCGTTTTGAAGTTCCTTATGTTCAGTTTTCCCCTCGACAATCAGAACCTTTTTATTTGAACATTCGTCTCCCTCTCCGAGTTCTGGGCTGAACCGGTTCTGTTTGTCTTCTCGTCTTTCTTTGTTGGGCTCGGGGGTCAAAGTTCAGCTGCAGGAGAAAAGCCGGGTCACATGGATCGATTTGGCCCTGTGACCCGGGCCCTGGGTCAAGATGAGGAGGTGAAGGGTTCTGGTTCTGGAGGAGAAAGACCTGTTTAGTCAGTGTTGCCGTTTTCATGTCTCTGATGGAGATTTTCACTGGAGGGAGGATTCAGAGGTACCAGAAGCTGGACCAGGAGATGAGGAGCATCCTGCTCCGGAACCATTGCTCCTACAGACCTGGAGCTGTCAGGTCTGCTGGTCCAGAACCATCGGTCCAACAGACCTGGAGCTGTCAGGTCACCTGGTCCAGAACTGTCAGTCCAATCACTCTGCATTTAGGTCAGGAAGTGGTGCGTTTATGGGTCGTGGGACGAACTGAGACTCATAACAATTTAAAACAAAATAAATCAGATTTATTCCTCCAGAGAAAAGTTCTAGTTTTCTGTCAACTCGGTTTAAAAATGTTGCTTTTGTTGATTTTAAATCAACTTTTATAGTTTGATACTGTGGGAGTTCCTGTGTTTGGTCACTAGAGGGCGCCATACACTGACACCTGCGGACAATGTGCTCCTGATGAGGCTCCAAGGCCTATTTGAGGCAGCTGAAGATGCTCCTTCCACGCTGGAGCATTACCCTGCCTCTGGGTCGTGCTCTTAGACCTTTGTGTACTTCAAAGTCTTGCGAATTCTTTTCTCGTATGATCTTTCCAGTGAACCTCCTGAGACTATTTGGACCTCCTCGTGAACTCCTGCGCACCTTCTCCTCGTCGTCCTGTGCTCTCTGGGTCTTCTCATGGTTGTAAGGATTCTGGAACCTAACACATTACCAACCATACCAGTAAGGGACCTGCAAGTTCTGAGTAAAACCCCTTTCCTGACCTCTGGACCTGGTTCTGAACTGACTAGTGTGTCTGAGTTGTTCACCGCTCTTGTGACAGTTAACCAGAAATTCAGAAGTTTTTGTTTCCAGCAGAACCTCTTCTTTTTATTAAGTTTATTGTTTGAACATATTTAAGTCGAAACCGTCTGAACCTGTTCAACGACTAAAACATGAAGAGTAAAGTTTAAAAAGTTCTGGATCGGTTCTGTTTTGTTTTTTTTAACTTCAAAATTCTGCATCAATTAAATAATGTGAGATTTTTATAAAGTCCGAGCTGATTCTGTTCCATGAAAAATAAAAAACGGTAATTTAATGAAAGTATTCAGAATTGAATAATTAGCTTTTTTGAACGTGTGGACTGAGCTCCAGAATGATCTTAGGAGTTCATTAAAATACTTCAGTATAAAAACTTTGTTTTTATTTTCTAAAGCTCAGTTTATTTATGTGTCAACATATTTATCTGATAAAACTTTCATAAATCACACCGAGGCCTTCCTTTGTTTCCTTCAAACACTTTTTAATGCTTAACATTTCAAACGTTTCATATGACATTTGAAGGTTTGATCAAAATGTATCTTTTAATTATTATTAATAAAATGTTTTAGGCTTAACAGTTTTAGTCAAAGTCTCGTCTCTGGTGAAAACAAAGTTTGTTTAAAAGATTCATCTGTAAAAACCAAGTTAGAGTTCTGACCACATCTGTCAGAATCAGAGAATCCAGATGTGTGAAGGTTCTATAACTGGGTCGGATGTTCTGCTCCGACAGGTTCTGTTCACCAGAACAAGTACTGGTCCAGCAGTTCTGGTTTTAAAATCACCTGTTAGTTCCGATGTGATAATTAAAGTTCTTCTGTTTCAGAACCGGTTCGGTTCTACTGTCTGAGGTTCTGAAGGGGGGAGGGACATCACTTGGTGAACGCTGCCCTCCTGTGGTCAGGTGGATCAGTACCGAGCTGCTGTTGGTTCTGAGGCCCGGTTCTGACCCAGGTGAACACTGCCCTCCTGTGGTCAGGTGGATCAGTGAGGCCAGGGTTCTCTGCCTCCTGTGGTTCACAGGCCCTCACAGAATGTGTTAGTGAGAACCCTCAGCTACTACCACAGCTCAGTAAACTGATGTGGAGCCATGTTTGGATCAGCTGTGGCAGCCATCTTGAACAGTGCTGGTTCTGGTTGTAGAGGTTCGGTTTCATTAAAGCAGAACTCGAGACCCCATTCTGGAGAACTGGAACCGGCAACATGCACAAGTTCAGAACGGTCTCGCCAGCCCAGCAGAACCTGTCTCCTGGTGGTGCTGGTTCTTCAGACTTTGTGACACTTTGAATGAAAACAAACTTCCATTTAATGTTTGGACTAAAAAAACTTATTTACACAAGAATTAATGAACAAAACAAGGAGCAAACCCCAAACAGAGAGAGAGAGACTGAGCTGTGAACACTCGCACAGGTCCTCCAGGACTTCCCTGGTCCTGGTCCAGGTCAGGCCTCCTGAAGGGTTTCTGTCTGCTGAAACTTTTGGTCTTGAGAATACTGTTTTGATATAAACCATGACATATGCAAAAATAATGCAAATGATGGCTTTAAGCTTCTGCAGAGTTTCACCTTGACCAGGTGAAAGTAGCTGAAGTTTCATCGACAGCAGCTGAAGTGGGCAGAACCACCTGACCGAGGCAGCTCGACTCAGCTGAAGCTCTCGTGTGAACATTTATGGAGCATTCATTCTACTGGGATTTGTTTTTCTTCTGTACGTTGTTCGGCCTGATTCTCGTCCCACAGTTTTCAGCTGTTTCAACAAATTATAAATCAAAACGTTCAGCTCTTTCAGGACAATCCTGCTGTGACTTTTGGTGCAACTTCAGCTTTTTGAAATGTTTAGCGTTTTCTGACTTTTTTCCCCCCTCATAGAAAATGAACTGAACTCATTTTACATCCTTCACATCTTTTGATGTGTTTACAATATTTTACTGCTCCATTCACATTTTGTTCTGCTTCAGCTTCTTTGTTAATTAAATTTTTTGCAGCTATTTCCATCTGTTTTTCCAGCTGTTTTGTGCTCCCTTCAAATTATTTCTGCTAACATTTTTGTGCTTCTTCTCACAACTTTCAGCTTATTTCTGTAAGTATTTAGCTGCTTTTATGCTTATTTCAGTTTTTTTCAGCTAACTCCACATTTTTTAGCTTTCATTTACCGGTAAACTTTTTTTTTTCAGCCTAATTCAACAAAAATTGCTCTCTCATCTTCCTTCTGGTAATCTAAGCTTGTTTCTGTTTTGTTTTCTTCCTAATTTCAGCATTTTTCAGATAATTTCTGTTTTAGTGCTCATTTCTGCTTCTTTCAGCCTAATTGGGCACAAACATGTTCTTTCTTCTTTACACTTCTACCGTTTCACATTGTGTAGTTAATTCCAGCTGTTTTCAGATAACTTAAAATTTTCTTGGTAATTTCTGCTTTCAGCCTAATTTACCTCTTTCTGCTAATGTCAGCTTGTGCTCCTTTCAGCTGTTTTCTGCTCTTTCAGTTACTATTTAGCTCTGATTCTACTTTTAGCTTTTTCAGCTAATTCCACTTTTTTTTAAAGCTCATTTTGGTTGTTTCAGCTTCCTTCTGGTAGTTTAAGCTTCTTTTTGCCTTTTCGTCTATTTGTTTTAGCCAATTTCCCAAATTTTGTGTTAATTTCTGCTTATTTAAATCAAATTCAGTAAATATGTTCTTTCTGCTTTCTTCTGCTAATTTAGGCTTGTTCCATTTCAACATGTTTTAGCTCATTTCAGCTGTTTTTCATAAAGTTCTTCTGCTTAAGCATTCACACTGCATTTTCACAGGAAATGCATTTTCTCTGGTTTGATTTGTGTCAACACAGTAATGTGAAAGTTGCAGACAGAAACCAGATGAGACAAAAACGCGTGCATGCGTGCACGCCTTCAGCTGCTGCACGAGCAGATGTTTTTATTAGAAACAATCAGCAGCACGGTGTGTAGATCCAAACACCACATTAACCTGTGTGGTCCCTCACACTCTCCTGTCCCTGAGCAACATGAACCTGGATCAACAGTTCCCACAGGCTGGTCTGTGGACCTGCAGCTCTTCTTCTTGGTTCTTCTCTTCAGCATCGAGCTCAGTCAGCAAGGAGCTGAAGTCCTTCAAAGGAACTCAAAAATGACTGAGAGGGTAGGATTTAAATATTTTAGGATAAAAATACGGTTGACTTTTTTTTTAAAATAATGTTTGTTTTTGATTCAGCCAAAAATAAAAACTCTTAAAAGAACTTCTGAGGTTCTGGAGAAGCTCTTGAACAGAACATCTGGATTGCAGGAGGCAACACAGGTTTAAAAAGAAGATGGGACAATAAAGCACCTCCTTCCTTTTATTTTAT
The DNA here is from genome assembly GCA_031762435.1 of Hypsolebias longignatus. Classification (NCBI taxonomy): domain Eukaryota; kingdom Metazoa; phylum Chordata; class Actinopteri; order Cyprinodontiformes; family Rivulidae; genus Hypsolebias; species Hypsolebias longignatus. Next base: position 4,210,109 of record JARVGV010000280.1, on the reverse strand, counting down.
TTCTCCTGTTGACAGATGTGGAGATTCTGAAAGTGGTTCCAGGAAGAAGAACCGAGTGTTCTCGCCACGTTCCTCCTCCTTTTATTCTCTTATTCCTGCTGGAGTCTCAGGAGGAAACATCATGTTTGAACCACAAGGTGGCATCAAACAGAACCATTCAGACACTGGCTGGTGGACTGGTGGGAGGTGTTTCCCAGAAGAGGAGGAGAGAAGAGGAGAAGAGAGAGGAGAACATGGACCGAACGTCTGCAGCAGAACTGACACATCGGATCAGAGAGGTCTGCTCCTCAACATCAGAAGGTAAGAACTCACTTTGCTCCTCCTGTCTTCTTCCTGTCTCCTGGTCCATCCTGATCATCTGTCTGTCTGTCTGTCTGTCTGTCTGTCTGCCTGCCTGTCTGTCTGTCTGTCTGTCTGTCTGTCTGTCTGTCTGTCTGTCTGTCTGCAGACACGTAGCTGAGGATTTGCAGCAGACGCATGTAGAAGCTGCTCTTTGCTCAGGAAGAATCCTGACAGATCGACCTGCTGACAAACACCAGAACCTGTGAACCTTCACGGTAAGTTCTGCAAACCTCAGGTTTACGTCCGGTCCAGTTCAGTACCAGTTGACTGTCTGCAGACCAGAGCTTCTGGACCAGTACAGTAAACTATAGACGCGTAGTTTGGGTGGTCAGAGGTGAAACTGGGTAAAACTTGTTGACTGAAGTCTCTGAAGCTGTGAGGACATCAGAGATGAAAGAGTCAACAGGAGGAAGACGCAGCTGGACCCAGTGAGGAGGTGGAGGAGGAGGAGGAGCAGGAGGGAGGCTGTGGTGGAGCATGATGTCACAGGAATTCTTTGAGCCTCGCCTTTAATAAGCTGAGAGACACATCCAACTGCTTCCACCGGATAACGCCTTCTGGTTCTGACCCGTTTGATTCAACAGAACACCTCAGAACATGGCGTACAGGTGTGTCTGGTGGGCGGAGCCTCTGTAAACCAGCAGCACTGAGCTCTCAGGTATTTACAGCCAACACATCATGGAACCACAAACAACCTCATCACATCCAGTTTGTTCCATTCAAGGTTCTGATGGACCCGTCATGCCCTCAAACTGTGGTCCACATCCAGTCCAAACTGACCCGAGCCCTGTTCTAAAACCAGCTGCTGTGAATGTTTGGTTCTGGTCCCGGTTCTTTTCCAAACAGTCAGAACGAGGCCAAATGTTCCAGAGACTGAGATCCAGATGTTAGAACCCACTGAAAACTGGTGACTGATCCAGTCCTGGTTCTGATGACTGACACAATCCTGGTTCTGATGACTGACACAGTCCTGGTTCTGATGAATGACCCAGTCCTGGTTCCGAGGTCTGACTCAGTCCTGGTTCCGAGGTCTGACTCAGTCCTGGTTCTGATGACTGACACAGTCCTGGTTCCGATGAATGACCCAGTCCTGGTTCCGAGGTCTGACTCAGTCCTGGTTCCGATGAATGACCCACTCCTGGTTCTGATGAATGACCCAGTCCTGGTTCCGATGAATGACCCAGTCCTGGTTCTGAGGTCTGACTCAGTCCTGGTTCTGATGACTGACCCAGTCCTGGTTCTGATGAATGACCCATTCCTGGTTCTGATGACTGACTCAGTCCTGGTTCTGAGGTCTGACTCAGTCCTGGTTCTGATGAATGACCCAGTCCTGGTTCTGATGAATGACCCAGTCCTGGTTCTGTCTGTTTGGAAATGACATGAAGGATCTGGGCGGCCATGATGAAAACAAAGGAGGAATAAAAGCATGCTGGGAAATATAGGAGACCCACAATCTGCTGAGTCACCGGTTGTCATGGTAATAAAAAGGGGAGGGGCAGCACTTCAGGCAGAAACACAGAGTAAAAATTAAGCCTCAGACAGAGTTTCTGTGTGAAAACTAGTCTGATGAAAGAACTTCTTGAAGGTTCTGATGGTTCCACGGGATTTTATTTGGAGGAGAAACTGCAGAAGAGGAGAGATTACGGAGGTCTGAGGAGGTGTCTGAAGTTCTGCTCCTGGTTCCTGGTGGAGTCGCAGGTTTTGTATTTTTATGGTTTAGATTTTTCAAAGCTTTCAAAGAAAGAGGAGCAAACAAAATTAAAGACGGAACAGACGAAGAATAAAAACACGATTCATGTTTTTATTCCAACAGGATCAGACTAACTGCTGGAAGTCCACGAGTGAAAACACACATTCATCTGTAAATAGTCAGAGCCTTAGGCTCCAGGTATGAGACTCTGCATGGTCTGAACCTCCTGGTCTGAACCTCCTGGTCTGAGACTCCTGGTTGGAACCTCCTGGTCTGAACCTCTTGGTCTGGACCTCTTGGTCTGAGACACCTGGTCTGAACCTCCTGGTCTGAACCTCCTGGTCTGAGCCTCCTGGTCTGAGGCTCCTGGTCTGAGTTTCCTGGTCTGAGCCTCCTGGTCTGAACCTCCTGGTCTGAACCTCCTGGTCTGAGCCTCCTGGTCTGAGGCTCCTGGTCTGAGGCTCCTGGTCTGAACCTCCTAGTCTGAGACTCCTGGTCTGAACCTCCTGGTCTGAACCTCTTGGTCTGGACCTCTTAGTCTGAACCTCTTGGTCTGGACCTCTTGGTCTGAGACACCTGGTCCGAACCTCCTGGTCTGAGACTCCTGGTTGGAACCTCCTGGTCTGAACCTCTTGGTCTGGACCTCCTGGTCTGAGACTCCTGGTCTGAACCTCCTGGTCTGAACCTCTTGGTCTGGACCTCCTGGTCTGAGACACCTGGTCTGAACCTCCTGATCTGAGACACCTGGTCTGAACCTCCTGGTTTGAGACCCCTGGTAGGAACCTCCTGGTCTGAGACTCCTGGTTTGAACCTCCTGGTCTGAGACTCCTGGTCTGAATCTCCTGGTCTGAGACCCCTGGTCTGAGAATCCTGGTTGGAACCTCCTGGTCTGAACCTTCTGAGACTCCTGGTTTGAACCTCCTGGTCTGAACCTCCTGGTCTGAGCCTCCTGGTCTGAACCTCCTGGTCTGAACCTCCTGGTCTGAACCTCCTGGTCTGAACCTCCTGGTCTGAGACCCCTGGTCTGAACCTTCTGAGACTCCTGGTTTGAACCTCCTGGTCTGAACCTCCTGGTCTGAGCCTCCTGGTCTGAAC
>JARVGV010000280.1:4158402-4172099 GCA_031762435.1 Hypsolebias longignatus | reverse complement strand
TCTATTACGAATAAAATATTGACATTTACCATCTCCACATCATTGCATTCAGTTTTTATTCACAATTTGTTTAGTGTCCAAACTTTTTTGGAATCTGGTTTGTATAACAACAATTATAATAAATAACAACAGTTATAATAAATAGCAGCTATAGTAAATATAATAACACTTATAGTTAATATAACAACAGTTATAATTAATATAACAACAGTTATAGTTACGGTAATATAACAACAGTTATAATAAATAACAAAAGTTATAATAACAGTTATAATAAATATAACAGCAGTTATAATAAATATAATAGCAGTTATAATAAATACAACAACAGTTATAATAAATATAACAGCAGTTATAATAAATATAACAACAGTTATAATAAATATCAGAGAGCAGAGTGTTTTGTGCTGCTCACCCTTTTTCAGCATGTTGGAGCAAAACTAATAAAATCCAGTCTCCAAAGAGACGATAGTGTCTTCACCAGTTTGGACTAACTGTCATGCAGACGCTGCATGTGCGATAAATGGAGCTGACATCAGGGTTGCCAGATAAATTTAAAATGTCCTATTTCCCCCCTCCTTTTCTGTGCACATGTTCAACAAACATAACACACACCTCATCTTAATATCTTTACTCACCACATGTGACAGTTTAGGTCAAAATACTATCATTTTAAAGCCACATTACTATAGTTCATAATTTCTTATCTGGCAACCCGACTGGCATAGAAAGGACAGTGTTTTCATGTAAACCCGCACATTTTTTTCTTCATTAGCTCCAATGAATAGAAAAAAAACACGTTTCCAGAGGTTGTTCTGTGTAGACGGGGCCTTATATCTGGGTGGTGTTAGTGGATGGATCACTTTGACCTGGTCTTTCTAAAAGGAGCTGCATGATGAAAAACTGGGCAGCCCTGATGTAGTCAGTGTTTACTCTTCCTCGTTTTCAACTTTTCCAAGAGGGTCAAGGAAAACCTCTTCCCTTCACATTAGTTTAGCTCAACAAAATCCACACACAGATGTTGAGAAGGTTGTGGAAGTCCTCCTGACTTGGGCCTCACATTTTCTTGTGGATTATGCTTCAGAATATATCAGACATTGTTCACAGTTATCTAAGTAGTGTTGAGCAGTAATACACAAACACTTTATTCCCTCCTGTCGTCACAGGTGTAACTGCGTCTCCACTCAAGTCTACAACCACTGTTGCGCCACAGTAACTCAGGTTCATGTGTCCAAAGGTCACAAAGCAGAGTTCACATTCTTTTCAGGCGGGGGTGTGAAGATAAGCCGTTGTTTTCCCATGTGGAGATGCTGGTTTATCTATCACATCCCGTCTCCTCCCTAACTCAAGGTCACCCTGTATCTGTAAAGTTGTTTTATTCATCACAGCAGAGTCGCACGTCTCACACAGAAGGAGCTTCAAGGCTCATTAACATCATTCTTCTTACCTTGCTTATGGTTAGAATAAGCACAAAGGACAGTGTGAAGTTAATTAGCCTTTAAGCTCGTCCTGTGTGAGATGTACGACCCTGCTGAGATGCATGTAAGAAGCAGTTCTGTGTGTCCAAGTGTGCCGGGCTCAAACAGAACGCGCTGCAGGCTCAGATCGGTCCAGAACATTAAAGCTCCATCCCTCATGAGTGGTTCGTTTTTTCAAATGTGATTGTTTTTTCAAATGTTGTTCATTTACACCTTAGGGCCACAATATCCAGGAGCTGGACACTGACGATAAGAGTTTCACTCTCAGAAACCTGGAGGAAGGAGTAAAGTTCTGCTTCCAGGTCCACCTAAAGATCCTTACAAACAAAAAAACGCAGCCGTCTGAGTGGACCTGCACCTTCAGCAGCCCCGAGGTACCAGAAAAAGGTGAGTGGAGCCCCCAGAACTGATCTGATGGAACGCTGTTAAGGTTTAACGGTTCTGATTAATGTTAGTACCATGGAGAGAAGAACATCTCTCGTGGTGGTCTGATTGCAGTTCCTCTCGTGTTTTCTAGTGTTTCCTAAAATAAAGTGAGATGGTTCTGACCTTGGTCTGAATTATGAGCACTGACAGAATAAAGTCCTGCTTCCTGTCTGATGGTGTCCATGTGTCTCCAGCCCTGTTTGTTCCAGCTGTGGTTTCTGCTCTCCTGGTTCCTCTGGTCATCGTGGTCCTGGCGGTGGGGATGGGCTGTCTCTGCTACACTGGATTCATCTGTAAACTGAAGAAAGTGATGCCCCGAGCTCTGACGGTGAAACACGACTTCATTTATCTGAACCTTCATTTTGAAAACTGTCACCAGGAACCTTATGGCCACCTACCCAAGACCAGCTCAGTCCATCTTCAACTGATAAAACCCTGACTTATTGTGGTCTCCTTAGGACCCTCTGAAAGGCTCCTGGGGACCTTCTGAAGGACTCCTGAAAATCTCCTGTAGGGTTCCTGAGAACCTCCCAAAGGGCTACTGGGAACCTCCTAAGGGGTTCCTGGGAAACTTCTGAAGGGCTCTTGAAAACTTCCTGAAGGGCTCCTGGGGACCCCATAAAGGGATCATCGGAACCTCCTGAATGGCTCCTGGGGACCTCTTAACATGCTCCTGAAAAATCTCCTGTAGGGTTCCTAGGAATCTCCTGAAGGGCTTCCGGGGGGACCTCCTAAAGGCTCCTGAAAACTTCCTGGGGACCCCCAGAAAGTCTCTTGGGTGCCCCTGACATATCCTGTGAAAATTTAAAGGCCTCTGGAAGACCTGTGAAGGTTCTTCTGATGACCTCTGGCAGATCCTTTGGCTGAGGGTCTTATGGACCTCTGGGGTCCTCGTCTGGTATCTGGTTCTGACACTTTAGAAGCAAAGTCTAAGTTATTGAAGGTGTGAGGTGGGACATCTATGTTTCCAACTTTATGGTCAAGAACAACCCACATATGCTAGACTGGACTGAGATCTGAAAATCTTTTTTTCTGTTAGTGGTCATAATGTTCTGGCTGGTTGATGTAGCCTCTTGAGTTGGAGAACCAGATCATTTGAGAAGTTCTACCAACCAGAGGTGTTACCATCCTTTAAGGTTTATCTTCTCTTTGTTCTTGTTTCCTGTTCTCAGATCGATCTGTGGAAGAACTCCATCCTGACCCCAGACGGGACCATCTCAGACCAGATCTTCATTAGTCCTCCTGACACCAGGAGCCAGAGGAAACCGAAGCATCCCCCCGTGCCTCCTTCTTCCAGCGGGGACTCCAACTCAGAGGAGGAGGACGATGAAGAGGAGGACAACAGGATAAACCTGTACATGGACAGAGAAGCAGAACTTTCCTCAGGCCAAAGTTCCCAGCAGAACTCTGGGAACCTGAAGGATTCCAGGAATTTGGTGGAGAATCCCGCTGCAGAGACGATGGAGGAACTTCAGGCAGAACCAGATCTGTCTGACTCCAACACAGAAAGAGTTTGTTTGTTTCAGGAGCAGGGTCGGACCGGAGTCCAGGAACCGAGCACAGCTCAGGAGGAGGAGGTCCAGGACATCAGTGGAGACATCAATCTGTTGTCCGTCACGCTCTCGTTGGCTCCGTGTGACGAAGACGAGATGGACACGAACAACTCCTTCACAGACTTATTAAAAGAGTCCAGACTGAACATCTGGACGGACTCTAAACCTGAACTGGACCTTCAGGTGTTTGGAGAGGACTTCAGTGTACCCAGCAGGAGACCTGCAGACACCTGGATTCAACCTGAGGAGGAGGAAGAGGAGGAGCAGCAGGAGGAGGAGTTCTTCGGGTACATGTCTCACAGGTGAAAACATAAGACCTAGGGCGTGGAGGACTTTAGGGCTCTGTGAGTCCTGTTCCTAAGTGATGCAGGAGATGGACCAGAGTCTTGTCTGCAGTAGTGAGGATGTTGCTCCAGTCTGAAGGAGAACATGAGCTGGATTTGTCTGGTCAGGAGATCTGGATCAGGACTGAAACAACCAGATCCTGAATCCAAGTAGCTAACATGGTCTTTCTCTGTAGGGGGACCGGGTCCAGCCTTGGAGAGAATGTGAGGAGCTCAGAGGAGAGCTGCTGCTCCTCATTAAAAGGAATCAGCTGAGGAGGTTCAGACTCCCTTTGGAGGTTTTCTGGGTTCTGGGAGGAAACCCCGGAGCAGATCCAGATTTTAGAGGGGAGGATTCTGTTTCCTCTCTGGTCTGGGAACATCTTGGGATCCTCAGGTTCTGCTGGTCCAGATGAGCCTGAACTGATATTTCTGGATCGCGAACACAAAACGGTTTCGAGTTTTCACTGAACTTCTGTTGGCTTTAAAGATGGAGACATGCTGAGATTTCAAAATAAAAGCCAAAACAGTAAATGTAATAAAATGTCTCAAAATGTTTTTGAATGTATACATGGAAAAAAAAAAAAAAGTTATTTATTGATACATTTGAAGATTGTTCAGTAAAGATTACTCAGAATCCTCTTGTTGTTCAGTCATTTCTGGTGCTTTTAGAGACGTTTTTCACAATAATACTGTACTTTTATATTTCAATTTGAATGTTGTCACGTGACTTGTTTGACAGAAACGCCACGAAAAGAAACTAAAAATAAATAAAAACAAAAGTAATCTGAATTAACATCTTTTAATCTAGTAAATGGGATGTGATTTTCTGTTGATCTCAGTGTTTATATGTTTTTTTTTTTTTTTTTTTTTTTTTTTTTACTTTTTTGCAGTAAATAATAAGAAATGTAAGTAACATCAGACTCCGTTTGTTCAGGCCACAACAATGATTTTAATTTCTTTAAGGGATTTTAAACATTTGATAATGTCAATAGAAATATCAAAGCATCTTGATTTGACTGTAGCCTATATAACTTTTTTTTTATTTGATTTTATTAGTTTTTTGTTGAATTGTTGTCTGTGCTTTATATGTTAACAGGTCTCTTGTAAATGAGTCCTTGTGACTCAGTGAGACTAACCTGTATAACTAAAGGTTGAGTGAATAAACAACACAATAAAAACAAACTATAATTATACCTGAATTACAGTAAATTATGTTTAATAAAATGTGAAATTGTATAGTTATACTGTAGTGGCATGCGAGATTGTTCTAAGGCAGCTAGGGTATAATACAAATCACAAAATTTATAATTATGATTAAAAACGAGATATGCTTGAATTGTGTTTTGAGTTGCACAATTAAATTTTATTTTCTCGCCAAAGACGTATTTAGAAATCTAATGTAAAATTTAAAAAAAGTTGTGAATTAATTTCTTATAAAAGCTTCGCTTTGTCACATGACTTCCCATCAGAGTTGCTGCTTTCAAAGTCGTCTGACGTTTGGTAGTTTTCATCAAGTCTTCGCAAGGAAAAGACCATCAAATCAACATAAGCACCCGAATATTGAAACACAGTTGTAAATATTTTTATATATATATTCGTTCTTTTTATTTGTTTACCGCCGTGTCTGTTTCAAAGACGCGTTTCAATGGAATCGCTGCAAAGTTTAGAAAGTTCCCGGGTGTCCATGAAGGCATCAGTGCTAGATGCTAGGCAGCGGATGAACGGTTCCTCATGTCAGACAGGAAAGTTGTACCGGGAAGACTAACGGTACAACTTTTACCTCTACGTCTGGATTACAGTACCGGAAAACGTGTGAACGGACAAATATCGTTCCAGACACACAGTTGGAGTTTATAAGTTACAGCAGCTCTGCTTTTATGTGGTCTTAGTTGCTAAAACGATGCTAGCACTGAGCACGTTTCCGTTGAGCCAGCGCGTTTATTTTGACTTTTCTCGGTGTTTTCGGGACGGAACCGAATGATGCTGGACTTTTTGACCTGTCTGAGGAAACGGTGAGGCGGTGTCGAGAAGGAAAATGAAAGCAGCGGGGTCTGCATGCAGTGACGGTGTTTCTTAGAAGATGGTGTCCCGTCATGTTTGGATCCTCACCTGGCTGCCTCTGGTTCTACCAGGTGAGTACTACCTGTCTGGGTCAGAACACAGCTGACCGTGTTTACCTGAGAAAATGAACATCTATGTGCTTTCATCTCTTAAAGGAAATGTCCTGCCCTGACCTTTGACCTTAACCCTTTAATCAATACCCAGAGGTCATTGATGACATCAGTCTGCCCCTGTGTTTTGGTCCATGTTTATGATCTCGGTCCATCATGACTCATCAGGTCCATATCTGGATCCATCCAAGTCCCTACAGGTTGGACGGTTCTGCTTGTGTCCCAACAAGTTTGGATTATCAAACCATAACTGGTTCTTCTCAAACCAGTGGAGTGTTTTTCTGCTTTGAGTTTAGTGTCATTGCGCTCCATCCCAGTGTCAGGTCTCTACAAAGATAGACCTCTGTCCCAGTCTCAGATCTCTGGAAGGTGGACCTCCATCCCAGTCTCAGATCTATGGAGGGTGGACCTCTGTCCCAATCTTAGATCTCTGGAAGGTGGGCCTCCATACCAGTTTTAGGTCTCTAAAAGGTGGACCTCCATCCCCATCTCAGATCTATGGAAGGTGGACCTCTGTCCCAGTCTTAGATCTCTGGAAGGTGGACCTCAGATCTCTAGAAGGTGGACCTCCATACCAGTCTCAGGTCTCTAAAAGATAGACTTCCGTCCCAGTCTCAGACCTCTGGAAGGTGGACCTCTGTCCCAGTCTTAGATCTCTGGAGAGTGGACCTCAGATCTCTAGACAGTGGACCTCCATACCAGTTTTAGGTCTCTACAAGATGGACCTCTGTCCCATTCTCAGAGCTCTGGAAGGTGGACCTCTGTCTCAGTCTCAGGTCTCTAAAAGATAGATCTCCGTCCCAGACTCAGATCTCTGGAAGGTGGACCTCCATCCCAGTCTTAGATCTCTAGAAGGTGGACCTCCATACCAGTCTCAGGTCTCTAAAAGATAGACAGACCTCTGTCCCAGTCTCAGACCTCTGGAAGCTAGACCTCAGATCTCTGGAAGGTGGACCTCCATTCCAATCTCAGACCTCTGGAGGACACTGAACGTCTCCATCTTGTCTCTGTGTCTTTTGTTTTTTTCATTCAAACTTTATTTCTACAGGTTAATCCTGTTGAGCCTCGGGGACTCATTTACGACAGAGACCTGAATTTTAACAGAGTGATGACAACAGTGAGTAACAATAACAACAATAGACAATCACAAAAGAGGCATTTAAAATTATTTTTTAAATAAATTAAAACAAAACAAAATAGCAACCAAAAGGACAGTCAAAAAGAAGAGTAGCAAAAAAAAAAATAAATAAAAAAAAAATCCAGCTAGATTATTACCGGTAGGCGGTGTAGAAAACTAAAAACAGGAACATGTCTGCGTTGGTTCTTGCTGGAACTCAACAGATGTTTGAAGCCACTTAGAGAGGTCAAGGTCAAGAATTTTCATGTTGAAGTATGTATTTAATTTAATTCACTCGTCATTAAAAACACTTTCTGGGGTTGACTGACAGGAAGTGGACTCAGACGGTTATGAGAAGTCCAGAATCAGAACCTTTTTGTCTCCTTTCTGTTCTCTCATCTGCAGTAGTATGATTCTATTGTCCTGGTGGAGCTCTGACAGCTGATGTTCCTACATGTTTAAATTAAATCCACAATGCTCAGAGAAACTAAATTAGCTTGTACTGTTCACACAGAAACGAATGCTGGTTCTGGTCCACGCTGGAAGCTGCGCCCATAATTCACTCCAGGCAGCATGGAGGCTAGGAATAAGGTGGATAGTTTTTATGGACTTTAATGTTCTGTTCGGTTCTGTTCCAGCTGCCATTGAGCTCCCAAAACCCATTAATGTCTCTGTGACTCCCACCCGGTGGGGTTACATCTTGAGGTGGGACCCTGGACCAGGAACCCCTACAGGAACCTCTTACAATGTCAGCACCCAGACAGACAGGTGGGTGTTCACCTGAACCAGTTCTACTGTCAGTCATTACCTAAACTCCTCCTCCTTAACATTTCCTGTTTGTCTCTGAAGGAGCAACCAGGACTCAGTGACCGGCTGCCAACACGTCCAGAACCCACTGACCTGCAACCTGACGGAGGTGTTGAAACTCCCGTGGGAGAAATATGACTTCACAGTTCAAGCTCACCTGGAGGCTCAGAGCTCACAGCCAGCAGAGGTCCAGTACAAACCATTAGGTGAGCAGCTCTGAACCATAACACACAGGTACAGGTGGACAGGTACAGTTTTCAATCAAATTCAGCTGGTTTATGTAGCGCCAAGTCCCAACAGAAGTTGTCTCAGTGCAAAAACATCCACATACAGAAAAAGCAAATTTGTAAAGTTAAGGAAGCAGCAGATTGCGTTGAATCTTCACTTTGTCACAGTCTCCCATCCTGAGCAAGCACGAAGGAGACAGTGGAAAGGAATAACTCCCTCTTAACATGAAGCAGCCTTTGAGATTCTTCAAATTTGGTTACAGTGTTCTTTGGTAAACACCTACTATAACGATATTTACTGTTGGTGGCTGCACTCAGGTGTCAAGTCATTTAATGTAAACTCAAAGAAAGGTCAGACAGAACAGGAGTTTGAGGATGTATTACTAAGTTCTTAATCTCCATGCCATAAATCAGATCCAGATCAAGAGTGTGATGAAGAGAATGAGTAGATGTGCAAATATTTTAGGTAAAACGATTTGACTAGGGGTGCACCGATTGCAGTTTTCTGGCCGATCACCGATTTCTAAAAACCTGCCGATTCCCATTTTGTTTTATAAGCGACACTGTCAGGTGTTATAAGGTCACATTGCACCTTCCATTTTCCATTCTTGTTTTATTGAAAAACATACCTTGAATAAAATCATAGAAACAGTATAAACTTGTTTTAACTGACCATGAGGTAGTGCTCTGAAATATAAATTAAGTTCAGACAATTGTAGTTAAAACTTAAAAAAAAATCAGTAAAATCAGTTTCTCATGCAAGTATCGTCCGATTTCCCAAAATTAAAGAAATCAGGACTGATAAATCGGTCGACCAATTTATCGGTTCACCTCTAGATATGACTCTGCCAAATTATTAAAGGCTATGCTTGGGCTATCACTTTCAACATCTACTGGTACAAGAATATTGAAATCCCCTGCTACTTTGGTATTTTGATTAAAATTTGTCAATGAGTTCAAACCTTTAGTTAATCGCAGACTCTCAGCTGAGTTTATGTTCCAATCAATAACCAATAAATGGATCCATGTTCTCTCAGACCACCTGGACCTGCCGCTGCTGACGGCCGCACCCTGCCACAGTGGTCTGTGCGTGGACCTTCAGCCTCCACAACAACACCCCCCACAGTTCTACAATGGCCTGGATTACCAGCTTTGGATCAGGGCCGGTGATACAGGAGCTCAGGTAAGGTCCAGGACTCAGGTTAAACCAGTTTTCACCTTTGTGACCGGCACGTTTCAACCCCCTGTTGAAGAACCTTCAGGTCTTGTTTCAGGTACGGTTGGTATAATCAGAGAGCCCAAACAAATCTGTGATGTTTGTGTTTCCTGTAAACTACCAGGACGTTCTTTTAATAAATGTTGAGAGTGGAAACACAGTCACCTGTCAGAGCTGCGCACCTGCTCGTTGTTGCACGCTCACCTCAGAGCTGCAGGTGTAGATCCTGCAGCAGACCTCAGAGTCAGCAGAACGTCCTGTCTGCTTCAGAAACAGATCGTTGGTTCTTAGAAACCTCGGTCTGAAAACCTCAAAGAGGCTGCAGGTGCTCAGGTTTCACAGAGACCACATTCTCAGAAATAAAACACCACCGACCCAGAAGACCTGCTTGGTGCAGAACCATCTGCAGAAGTTAGAACCCAAACGGGACCTTCAGGGGTTTGGGACCAACATGGATCTCAGCTTCAGCTCCTCGGACTGTGGAGACGCATGTGGCAGGGTCTGAAGGAAACACAGGACATGTTGGTCCAAATCCCCTGAAGGTCCCATTTGGGTTCTAACTTCTGCAGATGGTTCTGGATCAAACAGTTCTGGTCTTGGAGTTTCTGGGTCGGTGGTGTTTTATTTCTGAGAATGTGATCCCTGAAACCTGAGCACCTGCAGCCTCGCTCGTGACAAATGTCCCCGGGTTTGTGGCGATGAGGTGACCCAGTGGGGAGAACCTCTCCTCTCACTGGGGAGAACCAAGTGAGAGGAGACCCCAGTGACGGGGGAACCCAGTGAGGGGGGAACCAGTGAGAGGAGAACCCAGTGAGGGGGGAACCCAGTGAGGGGGGAACCAATGAGAGGAGAACCCTAATAAAGCAGAACCCTGTTTTGCTCATCTGTCTCTAATAAAACTGTGTGAATGTTTTTGGTTCTGTGTTCTGGTCCGGTTTCATGTCTTTGTGTTGTTGTTTTTTTTTCCATCTGTACAGACTTTTAAGAACTTCAGGTCCCTGGAACCCCAGGTTCTGGTGGGCCTGCTGCCTGGCAGAGAGTACTGCATCTCGGTCCGGTTCTTCGACAGTCTGGTCAACAAAAAGTCCAACTTCAGTCGACCCGTTTGTGTTTCCACCCCTGGCAGTTTCTCTGCAGGTACACGTCCTGCTGCTCGTCAGAACCACGAGGTGGAACATTCCTCTGGTTCTGGGCCGTCTGTTCCACCTTGTGTAGAGATTCCAGAACCCTGAACTCATCAGTCCTGATGTTCTGAGTCCCTGTTCTCTTTGCAGATCCACTGATCGCTGCCACGCTGTCTTTACTGGCGCTGATGGTGCTGGTGGCGGTGGTTCTGCTGGGCTGGTCCGGTTTCCTCTGTCCAATTCAGAGCCCGATGCCACAGATCTTGGTGAGTCCAGTTTTCAAATACACAAACAAGTTCGTCTGCGAGGAGTTGGTTCAAACTGAATTTATTCATTAAAATGGCAGAAATCAATAATCTAACAGACTTTTGTAGAACTTTGGACCAGAACATGTTTTTATGTGTTAAAGGTTCTGCAGAACGGGTTAGTTTAAATCAAATAAGAACTTGAGGGGTCAGAAACTGAAGAACCTTCAAAGGTTTTCAGTATCTCAGTGCAGATTAAATTTGTTACCGTTGTGACACAAACATGAATAAAACGAAAAGATCAATTTAGACTTTTATCATTTTTAGTTTTATCTTTGGTTCCGAGGTGAAGCAGAACAACAGGAAGCAGCAACACGCGTGTTCTCTCCGACATGCAGAACACGGCTGCGGTTGAGTTGTGGTTTGAAACAAACGTTCTGCTTCCTGTGGACCTTCAGAACCGAGCCTTCAGAGAAGAACAGCCGAGACACGACGTCTACGTCTATTTATTTTATTTTATTTAAATTTGACATGTTTTTTTATTATTATTTATATTTGTTGAGTTAATAAATTATTTCATTGCAGAATTAAAATACAGTCAGTTTAGAATTTTAACTCCAGAGTTTAAATTTAAGATTTTTTTTTTTTAATGTAAATCTTTAAAGTTAATTATTTAAAAAAAAAAAAAAAATCTTTTTTTTATTTTATCTTTTATTTTATTGATGTTTAGAAAATAAAAACTTGTTTTTTGGGTGAAAAAGTTTATATCTGGTGTTTTGTATAAAATGTAAAAATCAGAGTCCTGACCGGTTCTGTTTGGTTCTGTCCATCAGACGTCCATCCCTCACCTGGAGGAGGTTCTGGTCAGAGCCTCCTCCTCCTCCCTGACACACGTCTGGCTGGTGGCACCTCCTGCAGGCGAGAAGACCAGCGGCCCGTCTTCATCAGAGGACAGTGATGAAGATGTCAGCACCTCCTGCATGAGCTCATCAGGAGTAGGAGGAGGAGGTTACACTGAACGGGTCGGAACCAACCTCCACTCCTCGTCCTCCTCTTCATCGTCGTCTTTGTCTTCTCAACAGAGAGCAGAGACCAGATCCTGCTCTAGAACTCCAGACGGGTTCCATCCGCAGCCTCAGAGTATAACAGGAACCCAGCCCAGAACGGAACCGAACGCTCCGAGTTCTCAAAGTTTGACCCAAGGAGGAGCAGAGGAGGACCATCAGGAGGTGGAAGGAGCAGTGGGTCAGGACGTGAACCTTCTCACCTTAACCTTCGGCATGCAGGAGGAGGATCAGGAGGAGGAGGAGGACTCTCTTGATCCTTCAGAGGAGAGCAGTGTTCCTCAGGTTCTGCCTTCACAACCTGCTGCTTCACTGTGGACTCTTGGTGATGAAGAGGAAACAGACGAGACCTGCGGGTACATGGTCCGTCCGTCTGCAGATGTTCTGCAGAACCTCCTGCCAGACACCTGAAGACTGAAGGTTAGAACATCCTGCAGAACCTCCTGTCAGTCACATGAAGACTGGTGGTTCTCACAGAACCTTTAGAACATCCTGCAGAACCTTTGATCTGAAAACCTCGGTTCTGTTTGGTTCTGTTGACAATAAGTTCTTTTATCAGAAGTCAGACTTTAAAGAACTCGGGGTCTGACGAGAACAAAATGATCTTTTAGGTTTTTCTCCTCGAGAACTTTGAAAAATGTTCTAGATGAACGTCACGAGAACCAGAACCTGTGCGTCATGAAGTTTGGGTCGTAAACAGGAACAGAACTTGTTGAAGTGACACAGAACGTTGTCGTTTCATACAAACGGACAGGAAGTTGTTGAAATGAGTAATTTCTGTGGCCCCAGAGCCGCAGGTTGAGAACCCTGCTCCACCTGGGTGGTTCCTGTTTCTGTTTTTCTTCCAGTGGGTGGAACAGTGTCAGGAACACATCAAGAACATCTCCTCAACCACACATTTAAACTTCAGTCATTTCAGTTCAAACAAATTCATAGAAAATGGTTCTGTTGTTAGAACCAAAACACCTGAGGGACACCTGTGGAACACTTGAAAGACACCTGTGGAACACCTGAGCAACATTTGAGGAAAACCTGAGGGACACCTAAGGAACACTTGAGGGACACTTGAAAGACACCGGTGGAACGCCTGGGGGACACCTGAGAAACATTTGAGGAACATCTGAGGGACACTTGAGGAACGCTTGAGGGACACTTGAAAGACACCTGGGGCACTCCTGAGGAACACCTGTGGAACAAACACCTGAGGGACACTTGAAAGACACCTGAGGGACACCTGTGTCCTGTTGTTGAGTCGAGGAAACAAACTTTTAATCTGAAACTTTTTAAACTTTATTTCTGAAGCTGAAACTTTTTCTAGTTGTTGTTTTTGTAACAAATGTTTTTATTGTTTTTATTTATTTTAATTGTTTTTATTGATTTTAATTGTTTTCATTGATTTTAATTGTTTTCATTGATTTTAATTGTTTTTATTGATTTTAGTGGTTTGTGTTTTTGTTCACTTTGAACATCTCGTGCAAAAGTCTTCAGCTCGTTTACATGTTTATATTTATTAAACCAGAGTTGAATTTCGCTCGTTCTCCGAGCTTCTCTTTGGACGTTCTCCTCATTCGATGGTTCCACACGCCTCCGTTCTGATGTGGTTCTTTCTCTGGGGAGCCCGACCCATCATGAAGAACATGAAGACCTGAGACCTGGACTGGAGACCTTCAGTTTTCTTTCACAGGAACAGGAGGTGGAGTCTTGGGTTTCAGCTCCTGCAGACTCAGGGAGGAACTTCAGAGGAAACAGAAACTCATCTTCATGACTCGTCCTCAGACCCCCCCCCAGCTCTGAGTGAACAGTAACCTTTCAGCTTGCTGGAGTCTGAAGAAGACGGTCCATGGAGGGACCATGCTGCTGCTGCTGCTGCTGCTGCAATTACAGCTGGGTAATCTGACCTTCAGGGGGGTGGGGGGGGGGGGGGCGGGTTGACCCGGTTGTGT
>JARVGV010000280.1:4093472-4120978 GCA_031762435.1 Hypsolebias longignatus | reverse complement strand
TAGTCATAATTACATTTAAGATATCTTGAATGCAAGTGACGTGAATCCGATTTTATGTTAAAAGGGCTTGCCATAGGGGGCAGTTTTTAAAACATGGAGGTGGAGTTAAAACTCTGGGGCGGGATTAAAAATTGAGGGCGGGGCTTAAATTTTGCATTAAAATGCTATTTTGAGGGCAGGTTGCTCCAGCGTCCACTCACAGTTTCACATCAGAGATCTAATAGAAACAGTTTTTGGATGTAACTCAGAACAAGAAGTCAGCTTTTATTTTGAAAGGGACTTGAAAGCAACCCAACCGCAACACCTCATGTTTGCGCGCACAACAAAACACGTAGACCACAGTGCTGCACGATGTTCAAATATTTATTTTTATCTTCCGCTGGAGGAAGTGGAACAACTGTGTTTTTCTCCCTGTACTGTTAGTAAAATATCTCGTGGACCAATGCTTGAACTTGTCTGTGGTCTCATCTAAGGGTTATCGTTTGTGGTTCTGGTCTTCTGACGGAGGAACACCGCGGTGATTTCCGAAAGAAGCGTTGGTTGAACCACGGTCTGTGATGTCTCAGTCCAGAGAACCGACTCTTTGGATCCAGATCAGAGTTCTAGGCTTCAGGTTACAGAACGTAAAGGAACCCTTGTGATGTTTTCTCTGTTCTCTGGTTCTTCTGGTTCCAGGATGGGCGTGTTTGAGAACTGCTCCGTGCTCCTGGAGCTCAAAGATTTGTCCTTCAAGGAGAAGAAGAAGCTGAAGTCTGCGGTGACGGCGAACGGAGGCAGCATCACATTCGTGGTCAATAAAAAGGTCAGAGAACTGGTCTGGGTCTGAAGGTCTGTCTGATCCGTGACTTTCATGTGTTCATCAGTCCCATGTCAGGACTCGAACCTGGATCAGTCCTGAGTTTGTTTTGTTTGTTTTGTTCTGATCAGCTGATCACATGTTTCAATAAATCAATACCAGCTCTGTCCAAAGGTTTCACTCTCTGATGACAGGTCAGTTTGTTTCCCACAATGCATCATGTTTGTCAGCTTCAGATGAACCTGACTGGATCTGGGTCTGGACCTGGATCTGGTCTCTGCCTCAGGCTGAACGAGGAACATGCATGTGAACACATCTTTGTGTTTCTGCCTACGTTTCCCACAGTGCTCTCTGGTTGTGACCAGCTCCGTGTCCGTGCTGAGCTCCAATCGTCTGCGCAGCATCCAGAAGTACCGGACCCCCGTGGTGGGCCTGGACTACGTGCTCAGCTGTGTGGACCGAGGCGTCCTCCTGCCTGTGGACGAGTACAAGCTGGACATCTCATCATCTTCACCTTCGTCATTTCTTCTTCCTCAGTATCTTCAGCATCCAGGTGCTGCAGTGTTCTGTTTGTCTCTTTTGAAACACAGTCACTAATTTGAACCTCACCCAGTTCCAACACGATGACTCAGATTACTCAGCCCCTGCCTTTCCCTCCACTCACCTGCCAGGTGTGTTCAGGTGTGGCTCTGCACACTCTAACCAATAAGACTTGAGCAAGACAAACGATAAACACAACAAAGAGACAGAAACAACCTGTTTCCAAGTAAAATTTTGTCTGACATAAAACTTTGCTATAAACAAAAACAACAAACAAACAAGAAATAAAAGTACCACTAGTTTAAAATGTATTCAACAAAGTCTGTAGATTAATAAATTGGACCAAAGGAACCAAGTTTCTACAGATTCTTCAAATAATTTGATTTTATGAACATAAATTCAGTTTTCACACTTCATTTTTAATATAGATCCATTATTTATAGACACCATTTCTCTCAGCCTGCGGAACCTCTGCCCATCTTTACTTCTAAAGTCCAGTCCTCTGACCCACCTGCTTTTAATTAACAGTTAATTACAAAATGTTCCTCCAGCTGTTTGTAAGCTGCCTTTTACAGCCTTTTGTTGTCCCTGGAACAATGTTTCCAGATGTGGTGCTTATTTTTTGCAAAACATTATAAAAAATATATAAATTAGTTTCAGTATCTGATATGTTTATTGTGTTCCACTGTGAATCAAATATGGGTTGATTTGATTTGAACTTTTTCAGAATTAGGGTTTTTGATGGAATGAAAGCACAGATGACAGAAAAAATGTTGTCGAATTGTGTCTTAATTTCACGCCACAAAAAAATATAAAAAACAGACAAAGTTCAAAATACAGTTGATGGGTCCATAAAAAAGGTCAGCTATAACTCTACTCAGAAATGGATTTACAAAATATTAACTGAGCAAATAAAGTACAGTATATACGTAAACCTAAACTGGCCAAAGACACAGCAGGTAACTTATATAATGACTTGGTCAAACCATTTGCTCTTAACAGGGGAAACAAAACTAAACATCTAAACTAACTGAGGAATAAATGATCTAACTAATCCTAAAACACCCCGCCCTGATAGCACATAGTCGGTCCCGTTGAGCTGGCTTTGTGCTTCAAAGTCCTCAGCAGTTGGCCACGCCCCTTCACCAACCAGGAAGCAGTAACCAAAGCAGGTAACTCAAAAAAGAGACATAATTAAGTTTTTAAAATTACACAGTGTGTGGCTCCCAACACCACTGCGAGGTTAAAGCAAAAATAAATGAATTACATTATAACACGTTTTTTTTTTCTTTATTCCTTTTTCGATGGCCTCCCTTCTCACCTTACATCCATCCTCTTCACACCATTATTGTTTTTTTATTTATTTATTTTTATTTATTTATTTATTTATTTATTTATTTATTTATTATTTTATTTATTTATAGAAAGAAAGGAAAGACAGAAAGAAAGACCACAAAACATTAAAAAAAAAAATTATATATATATATATATATACACGAAGAGAGCACAAGGCAAACCACCCGGCCACTGTCTGTACACCTGCAAAGAACATGACAAAATACAGCAACAAAATACATTATGCCCAAATAACTTAGAACATTCATGGCTTTGCGGTAAATTACTATAAATATATATATACCCATATCTACACATATACATGCACAAACATGTATACACAACTAAATATCTACATACAATACCTACATTTACATTTACATCCCTGCATCTATTTGTGTGTGGTTGTGAACATGCATAAAAGTATAAGACTTCTCCAATAGAACATTTGAAAGTGACTGTGAAGTAGCAGAGATCCGACCCCCAAGACCCGAGGCAGAAAAACTGCCATTATAACACATTTTAAACTCTGAGTTTATCAACGTGTGGCAGACACCACCACAGGGTTGTAGAAAACTAATTGAAACTTTATTAAAAATATATATTTTTTACATTTAGTTTAAATGATTTGATTAAATATAAACAACTCCAACTCAATCAAGTTCATATCCAGTTAATAACCCAACTGAACCTGAAGTATAAGTATGATGATGGATGGAAGTCACCTCTGATTGGCTGTGGGTAAAACCACAGCAGCCAATCAGAGGAGAGGGAGGGAGGAGTCAAACCTGATTCAGATCATGTAAAATAAACATATGTGAGCAGATAAGTGGTTTGACCAGGCAGTCAGTTTCACAGAGCTAGAAAAGCACTGGGATCGTCACTGACGATGCCACGAGTGTGTGCATAACATGGCAGCCATCTTGCTAGGTGCTATGTGGATCACTGCGTTCCGTTTCCTTCAGGAAGCCACATGTTGGTTATGTTTCGTGCAGCTGTATGCTGTCATCAGACTTTAGACACACAGCAATATACTTATTTTAATAAAATAACTTAATGTGGAGAAAAAAAGACTGAATGTTTGATAACAAGCATCCCGACAAGTCCAAAACACAAAACTGCCAATTTCTGAGCTTTAGTGTTTGATCTGTAATGATTCAGTTTAACGTTGGCCTGTTGCTACGGGCTGTTCGATTCATATACAAGAGGTGCGAGAGTTTGGTTTGCAGTGCCAGTAGTAAGTCGGACCCTTTCAGGGTGGGAGTTGACTCCATCAGGTCTGCCCGTTGTCACAGATTCTGTTCATACCTTTTATGGACAGAATTTCTCGGTGCAGCCAGGGGGCGGAGGGACCCCATTTCTGCGCCTTGCAGATGATGTGGTCCTGTTGGCATCATCGTGTCATGATCTTCAGCTCTCACTGGAGCGGTTCGCAGCCGAATGTGAAGCAGCTGGGATGAGAACCAGCACCTCCAGATCTGAGGCCACGGTCCTCAATCGGAAAACGGTGGATTGTTCTCTTCAGGTCGAGGGTGAGGATCTGCCTCAAGCGGAGGAGTTCAAGGATCTTGTGGTTTTCATGAGTGATGGGAGAATGGAGCCTGAGATAGACAGACAGATTGGTGCAGCATCTGCAGTATTGCGGACTCTGTGCCGGTCCGGTATGGTGAAGAGGGAGCTGAGCTGTGAGGCAAAGCTCTCTGTTTACTGGTCGGTCTACGTTCCTACCCTCACCTCTGGTCATGAACTCTGGGTTGTGACTGAAAGAATGAGATTGTGGATACAGGCGGTTAAGTTTCCTCTGCAGGGTAGCTGGACTTAGAGACAGGGTGAGAAGTTCAGTTATCCAGGAGAAACTCTGAGTAGAGCCGCTGCTTCTCCACATCAAATGGAGCCCGTTGAGCTGGTTTGGGCATCTAGTAAGGAGCTTCCTGGGCATCCCCTAGGGAGGTGCTTCAGGCATGTCCGACTGGGAGGAGACGCCGGGGAAGACCCAGGACACTCAGGAGAGACTACGTCTCTCAGTTGGCCTGGGAACAACTTGGAGTCCTGGAAGATCTGGAAGAGGTGGCTGCGGAAAATGATGTCTGGACCTCCCTGATCAAGATGCTGCTCCGAGACCTGAGTCCAGAACAAGAGGAACAGAAGGGATGGATGGATGGATGGATGGATGGATGGATGGATGGATGGATGGATGGATGGATGGATGGATGGATGTGCAATGATTTAGAGCAGTGTTGGATGGGACATTTTATGTTTTGTTTCTTACGTGTAACAATCCTTTTTAGCACCTGACAGGTAACAATTCTGTTTCAGGTCCTCGAGACTCACGTGTGACTGAAGAGAAAAACGATGAAGAAGAGTTCAGGTGAGAACCTGGTCTTCATCGCTCCACTCAGCGATTCAAATCATTTTTGATGTTTTTATTGTTTTGTATTTTGTCAAAGTTTGTAAAAGGGATGTGTTGAGAACTGATGGATTTATTTCCTGTTTTTCAGACTTCGTGGTTTTTATTTAAAAAATGTTTTTTGTGGGTTAATGTTTCTGATCCAGATCCGTTTTGTTTCTCAGGATTTTCACAGAACTGGACTCTGATGTTCCAGAGTTTCCCGAAGACTTCCAGGTGGCGAAGTACGCCATCTTTCAAAAGGTATATGTTTGTTTTTTTGTGTTTATTGTTGTTGCCTTTTCGAGATGTTTGTTAATAAATCATGTTTCTCTGCAGAGGAGCAGCAGCTGGTGCGTGTTGGAGCTGCAGAGCACCAGAACCAAGCTGGGACGGCGGTATCGGGTCGTCAAATACTGGAAGGACGACTTGGCAGCAAAGGTGTGATGTCACTGTGATGTCATCACCACGTGAGATTAATGCTGGCGTCCACCAGGATTGGTTTTATTCTTGTTTTTATCTTCGTTAAAAGTATTCTCTGTTTCTCTCAAACGTTCCTCCACATCAGTTTGACACCAGCCCATTCAACAGAACCAGAACATTTCTCCAGAGATCCATCAAGACTCGATGAGAAGAATCTGTTTATTCTTGTGTGAATTATTTTCTAGTCAGAAAAACCAGCAAATGAAAAGCCTCCAGTGATCTGGATCAGTTCTCCAGACTTCCTGAAAGTCTGTCAGAGGTTTTGTTTGGACCTTCTCTGCTTGATTCTCTGATTTAATCCCGGGACCTGATCAGACTCTAAATTAATCTGACAATCTTCCTCCTGTGTGTCTGACTTGTTTCTATGTGGTTTTTATAATCGTGGTTGTAAAATTAAAACAAAACCACCATCTCTTCCCTGGCCCTCTAACATCTGACCTCCAGCAGGCTCCGCCCCTTTCTTTTAAACTATTACGATACATTTCAGGAAATGTTTTTAGATTTAATTTTTTTCAAGCATCTCACGTTTTGCTGCTGCTAGCTCAAATCTGCATTTTAAAACATCTTTTTAGTTTTATTTAGTTATTTTAGGCCTAAAGAAAAGTGTGGCGTTACACCAGAACTGACAGCCTGTTGGCGAGCTGGGAGGGTTTGGAGGCGGAGCTATCGAGGGAAAGCCTCATGTCTCAAGACTCGAGGCTTTTTCATAAAACAGTTCTGCAAAGTGGCTGCACAGACTGGTCCGTCTTTCTACCTCTGGCCGTTCATAAATCAGATATCAGAGTTGAAGTGGTCCGAGCAGAACCAAAAGAGCCGTGGAGTCGAACTGAGCTGGACCGGACTTATTAAATGTGTATTGGACGTCAAACTCGTGTCATTTACTAAACTCAACAAACTTTAACGACCTACAAATCTGCTCTGTCCTCCCCACTGTAATAAATCTGTTGGTTCATCACGTCTGAGCCACGGCTTTTTCACACGTCAGCCCGTTGTTCGGCTCTCGTACTACATTGCTTGGTGGCACAGAGGAGCACCAGATGTGGGCCACCTTGATCCAGAACATCGCTCAGTCCCGGACCGAGGAGTCTTGTGAAAGAGCCTTCTGGCTCCAAAAACCCAACGTGGCAGCACCAAAATAAAAGAACGTTGTCTCTTCGGTTCTGAACAGTGGGAGGGAACACGTTGTCCATCCAGATTCTCTGGTCCTGCTGAGAAGTTCTGAACCGCCCCAAAGCTCACACATGTGTCATGAGACATTAGTGACCCAACGAGGACTCGTGCTTTGAACGTTACATGAAGACAAACTGTTCTTGTGTTTTTTTGTATTTGAATGAAAATCATTCGGTGAGAACCTCCTGTCTGGTTCGGTCCAACAGAACGCGGCGGTGAAGGATCAGCTGGTCTTTCTGTCCACATCAGAGAAAGCTCTGGAGGTCTACGAGTCTCTGATGAAAGGTCTGGACTCTTCTGGTCTGCAGAGGAGGAGCAGTTTTCCTCCAGAGGCGCTGCACCTTGGCTCCGCCCCCCTGCAGCAGGTACGACACACAGCAGGACAATATAGATTTTTAATTTTTGTTAGTTTTATAATTTTTTGATAAATATTCAGATATTTAGAGGAGTTCAGTCTGAAAGATCAGTTCTGGTCTGGTGTTTTGATTGGACTTTAATTGGATTTGTGTGGTTCTGCTGCCCATCAGTTATTGACAGGTCCTTTGTTTGATTGACAGCTGCTGCTGGAGGAGAAGCTGAACACAGGAAGTGTGTCACAGGAAGTGGCAGTGTTTGTGGAGATGCTGTGGACCGAGGCTTTGGGTCGTCTCGACACCGTCCTGAGTGTTCCCATCAACAAGCTCAGCCTGAACGATGTGAGGTTCTGATTAGTCCGCAGTGACCTGAGGCTTTATACATGGTGGTTCTGTGTGTGTGTTCTGTTGGTTCTGATGGGTCTGAGTGTGTGTTCAGGTGAGCCGGGCTGAGGGTTTGCTGCTTCAGGCTCAGAAGAACCTGCAGGAGGGAAACATCTTGAAGGCATTGTCTCTCCTGGAAGAGGTTTACAACCTGCTGCCCCACAAAGGACCCAGACTTTTAGAACCCGACATCGGGTTCCTCTCTCAGAAACTGGACCTCTGTCAGGTAACACAACACAGAACTGAACTAGTTGTTCTCAGACAGAAGCGCTTCCTCCGAGGCCTCGTCTGCTGAAGATTTTACTAGGAGTTGAATCTGTAACCTCCCAAAAAGGCAACAGGATTCAGAAGTCATGGACACAATTACACAAACACTTCTACAGCCTGGGGGGCTCAGGTCCACCCTGACGGACCTGTCAGAACCCGAGTGGGGATTCAGAGTCGGCACCAAAAACACTTCAGTGCACTACAGGGCTTGTTTCAAGCTTCTGGAGAGGAATTCAGCTGCAGACCTCCAGATAACTGACCTTAACCTCTAAATCTTAACTCTGACTAACCTATGACCCCTGACCTCTAACACTGACCTTAACCTATGACTTTTAACTTTGACCTTAAACTTTGACCTCTGGCACTGACCACCTTATCTTTGACCTCTGACACTGACCTTAACCTCTAAATCTAAACTCTGACTAACCTATGACCCCTGACCTCAAACACTGACCTTAACCTCTGACTTCTAACTCTGTTTAACCTTTGACCTCTAATTCTGACCACCTTATCTTTGACCTCTGACACGGACCTTAACCTTTGACCTTTTATCTCTGACCTTATCTTTGATCTCTACCACTGACCTTAACCTCTAATGCTGACCTTATCCTTTGACCTTAAACCCTGACCTTAACCTTTGACCTCTTACCTCTAACACTGACCATAACCTTTTACCTCTCACTCTGACCTTAACCTTTGACCTTGACCTCTAACTTTAGCCTTAACCTTTGACCTGTAACATTAACCCCTGTCCTCCTGTAGAGGTCACGACCAGTGTGTTTGTAGATCACAGGTTCCTCCTGGTGGTGATTGTCCAGCTAGACATTGACCTTCAGTCTTCTGATTGAAAGGCGTCATTGGTTGATGCCCACCTGGTTGATTTCATCTCAGATGTTTTTAGCATCTGGGCTGTTATGTGTATTTTTTTAATAATGACTTTATAGAATTACCACGGTTTATTTGTTTCATGTTTAAAGCATGAGCTCAGGTCAACAGATTTTGTTTTCCTCCAGTTAATCCGAGATGTTCTGAACGTTAGTGAGATGACTCTGAGGAGCCCCGAGCCGTCCTGCGTGGGAAAGTACCGGGCTCTCCGGTGCAGCATCGAGACCCTCCCTCCCGACAGCCTCGCGTTCCAGAACATCGCCGGTCTGCAGCAAGACAGGTTCTTCTTCAGAACAGAAAAAACACCCAGAATGTTCAGCACAGATGTTTCATCAAACCTTTACATGTTTCCCTGTGTTGCAGCCCCGTGCAGATCCATCAGATCATGCGTGTCAGCAGGGGGGCGGAGCTTCAGAGCTTTAAGGCTGAACTCGGGAACATTAGGCCCCTCCTCCACTCGTCCAGTCCCAGTAACTTTGTAGGAATTCTGTCCCGGTAAAGTCCTGACACCTCAAACGCAACATTTACAGACAACATGAAACTGAAGAACAGTATCCAGTTATGACTGATACCTGACGGCGTAAATTAAAAGAAAAGATAAATTATTATACAGTACAGTACATTCGTAAAATTATTACAAGCTTGGTCCAGTTTGTAACACAAAGCTTATATTTTTATATTACCATTGAGGCAGAGTGTGAGTCACTTAAAACAGCTCAGAAAACGTCAAAATAAACTTTGATTGGAGGTCAGAGTCATTTCTAATGTCTCGCTGCCAGAAAAAGACTAAAATTTGTATTTGTTGTAATATTTTTGTCATGTTTTGTAAAAGAGTTTGGAGGATGTTACTAACGACCTGATTATAAAGACAAAATGAGGTCCTTGGGTTGAGTAATCTTGAGGTGTAGAACAAATTTATAGTAAAAAGATTTGCATTTGCTTTAATCCCTGATAACAGTCGAGTGAAGCAAACACACTTAAAAAAAAAAAAAAAAACAAGTCTGAGTACACATCCCTGAAGAACCCCACAGGTCAGAGAACTACAAGAAGATACTTCATCAGCACCAGCAGAAAAAAATAAAATAACTCCCTATAAATATCAACCTCTGTATGTTTTGTTGCATTTCAGAATAAGAAATGTGAGTTTTATTGTGAAACTGCCTTCTTAGGGGCTTGCTGCTTCCTCGTGTTGGAGTGGAGCATCATGGGATTGAGAGAACAGACGCCGGGAACCTCGGCAGTGGGATCTACTTTAGTGACTCTGTGAGGTAAAAACACCTGTGAACAAGTTTGTTCAGCAATCTCTGACATCATGTAAAGTCTTTACATGAGGGGAGACATGGAAAATTTCTGAAGGACCAAACGTTGGGATGTCACCCATAAGTCCTACTCGTGTTTCCTGTCCACAGAACCAGTCTGAAATACTCCAAACCCAGTGAGACAGATGGATCCAGGCTGCTGCTGGTCTGTGACGTGGCTCTGGGACGGTGTAAGGATGTCCATAAGAGGGACCTGACTCTGAGCCGGGCTCCTGAGGGCCACCATAGTGTGCACGGGGTCCGCCACACTCAGAACCCACAGTCTGACTTTGAGGTAGGAGGTCGCCATCAAAGGTTTACCATGAACTCAGACATATTTATCTGTACTTACCAACGTTTTGTGCACCTGCATGCTACCATCTCTGTCTCCGTGTGTTCCAGGACGATGAGTTCGTCGTTTATTCTCCTGATCAGGTCAAGATAAAATACGTGATTCGGTTTAGTGTTGAAGGAGACCACCTGAAGGACTTCCACCCTGCAGTGGACACATCAGCTGAAGCGTGTCAGCCTGTCATGGACCAAGGTGAGCTCCAGAGACCTGCAGTTTCTCCACACCATGTTGTTCTGGTTATCGTCGGGTTCTAGGTTGTAGATTTGATCCAGTCTGGGGCTCAGACCAGACCATTTAAACAGTTTTAATGTCTTTGAAGGTTTAAGTCGTATGAAGAATCCAGGAGATCAAAGACCAAAGGTCATACATTAGGAGTTTTCAGACTTTTTATGAGTGTCTAACAAAAGAGTGAAAGAAGAAGCTTCTTTGATTTATCTTCTCATTTGTTAGTCCATATTCCATATTTTGTCTTCACTCCATTAACCCAGTTCAGGGTAATGGAGAGCTGGTATGACTCTCTAACTGATCAGATTTCTGTGTGCAGAGTCACTTCCTGTAGTAGATGATGACATGGAAAACCTTAAAAACCCTCTGGAGGACGTGACAGCTGGACTGTTGGACAGCTCGGGCCAGCAGCTTCCCCTGCAGGCCGTCCATGTGAAGTGCAAACTGATGGATCTGCTCTCTCAGGTGGAACAAGAAGATCCTTGTTTAGGTTTAGGACTCTTTAATGGTTTCATTTGAAGCTAAATGTGAGTTTTGTTTTCTGTTAGGTGATTATTTTCCAGAAATACACCAACCTGAGCTCCGTACCCATCGAGGCGAAGTATGTCTTCCCTCTGGATGATTCTGCCGCCGTGTGTGGATTCGAAGCTTTCATCAATGGGAAACACGTGGTGGGACAGGTAACCTGCTGGAGATTAAACTTTCAAATGACCGAACCAGGACAGGATTAAAGCCCACAGCAGAAACCTGTTCAACCTCAGACATGTCGGAAACTTGAGAATAAATTCACTCAGAATTATTGATTGATGCTAAACCAGTTATTAGTCATAATTAATTTGAGTCGTTGTCTATCAGTCTCTCTAATCCAAAATGGAAATCGGAAAGGACACTTTTACTTGTTGTTACAGTATATCGTCCACCAGACCCTTATTCTCAGTTTTTGTCTGAATTCTCAGAATTTTTTTGTCTGAATTATTATTGAACACTGATAAAGTCATAATAATGGGGGGGGGTTTCAACACCCAAAATGTCCACACATCCACTTCATGCTCATCATCACACTTGATCTGGTTCTGACTTTTGACATAGAGATTAGCTACTTATTAAAACATCTTCACAATCCTGTTCTGTCTGACCATTTTTAATAACCTTTTGAGTTTACATTAAACGACTGCACAGCCACTGAGAGTAAATTTCATTAAATTAGAGAACGCTGTAACTGAATTTAAAGAATCTCTTCTGTTGTTTCCTCTGTCTTGCAGAGTATTGCATCAGAGAGCAGTGACTTAGATGATCTGGTTGATAATTTTACAACTTCAATGCAAACTTCACTTGATAAAATTGCACAGCTGAAAAAGAAAGTACCGGTAATCAATCAGAGAAAGCTGGCTCCTTGGTTCAGTTCTCTTAAGTACTTTAAAATGGGCATCTAGAAAGCTGAAAAGAAAATGGTGCTCCACTAATGTGGAAACATTTTATATAACTCAGAGAGATAGCCTGCTAACATATAAGAAAGCTCTCTGTAAATCTAGAACTGTATATTAATCTTCAAATGCTGCTGCCAGAGTTTTAATGAGTTGGTAGGAGAGTTCATATCTCTCCAGTTTTAGATGACTCCCATTGGCTCCCTGTCAAATTCAGAAACAAATGGTCATTCTGTGTTTGTCTGTTTCTACTTCCTGTCCTCTCAAACCCAGCCAGTCAAAGCAGATGGTCGCTCGTCCTGAGCCTGGTTCTGTTGGAAGTTTCTTCCTGTTGAAAGGGAGTTTTCCTTTCCACTGTCTCCTTTGTGCTTGCTCAGGACGGGAGACTGTGACAAAATGAAGATTCAACACAATCTGTTGCTTCCTTTGATAGATAACTTTTACTAATTAGCTTCTTTATGTATATGATTGTTTTTGTTCAGCGCCCTGAGACCACTTCTGTTGTGATTTGGAGCTATAGAAATAAACTGAATTGAATTTAGAAAGTGGGTTTAATGTGTTTGGGTTATTTCATTTCTGTTCTTCAGATGTAGGATATTCTGATAATCATATATCTATGTGTTTTTAGGTGAAGGAGAAGGAAACGGCTCGCAGGGAGTACAGGCAGGCGATAGAGAAAGGTCATGGAGCGTACTTGATGGACCAGGATGCTCCTGTAGGTTCACCAACATTCTCATATTCTGACAGACTACAGAAGTTCCTCCTCCAACCTGTCGATATGTTTCCGTCCTGTCTGCAGGACGTCTTCACCATCAGTGTGGGGAACCTGCCTCCTGGAGCCACCGTTCTCATCAAAGTGACCTTCGTGTCAGAGCTGGTGGTCAAAGACGGCAGCATCCTGTTCTCCCTGCCGGGGAGCGTGGCGCCGTGGCAGGAGGATGCAGCACTCAATCAGACTTCACAGGTAGGAGGAGCCTGAGCTGATGGGGCGGGGCTTACACAAACGTCTGAAAAGTATAAACTGTAAATAGGAAGAAGCAAGATTAACTTTATTTTTCATGAACTTATTGTTGCACAAACTCTTTCTACATATGTTTACTAAAACAGATTTAAATAATTGTAATAATTTTTGTATGTTTAGTTGTTAAGAGATTTATTTATTTTTGGTGATTTATAAAATTGGTGTATTTCTGCCTCAGGTCTCTGTGCAGAAAGTTTGTGTGACCGATGAAGCTGCAACCTCGAGGTCAGCCATGTTATTTTCCTGCTCTTTGTGTTTATTTTCAATCCATGAGATCTTCAATATTCACTGAGAATAAATTGTAAAAAGACTCTTGTTTCTGTTCACAGAGAGACTGTTGTGTTTAGTCTCATATGTGCTCCTTATTTGTGAATGGTTGTGATTGTCGAGTTAAATAAAAGAGCTCAGATGGACATAATATTCATTTCTGTCCCTCAGAGAATTCACGTTGGACATGTCTGTTGAGATGCCCAACAAGATCTCAGAGCTGCACTGCATCACTCATCAAATCAAGATGAAGGTGATTTTACTCTTCATTAAACATCATGGTATCATCTGCATATCGTGACATATTTTTCAGATTGTTCTCTCTTTTTCTGCTTCTAGATCTTCAGTGGTTTGAGTTTAGATTTATCTATAACTGAATGAACATTTTTACTTTAAAACACTATGAACAGTTAAATAGTTACAATCATCAAGCAGTTTTTTCTCTTGTAACTCTGCTGTAAGTCTGAGACAGAAATCCTCGGTTTCTTTGTGCTGTGTCTTCAATGCAGAGGACGGACTGTAAGGCAGTGGTCAGTGTTCTGCCGGGTCAGGTCATGGGTCCAGATGGGTTCCAGCTTTCTGTTGGTCTGTCTGAGGTCCACCTGCCCAGGATGTGGGTGGAGAAACACCCCGACAAAGAGAGCCAGGTCTGTTTATCTGCTGTCAGCCTCCTTCTGTCACTCTGAAAGCAAAAGATTTTATTTTTGTTCCACATCAAACGTTCGGTTCTCTGAACCTTTGAAATCACAAACTGTTGTTTAAATAAAGTCTCTGTTCCATTCCTCTGACTGCCTGGATCTGATGAACAGTTGGGGTCAAAGGTTTTGCTCAGATAAAGCAAACAACTGATGTGGTTTCCATAATCAATAATATTTATTATTTTTTTCATTTTGGGTATTTTGATATAAATGTGTACAAATCATTTTAGTAACTGCTGTTTACAATGCTTTAGTCTGTGTCAGCAAAATATCTCGAAGCAGTTGATTGATTTTAAAGAACCTCAGAAGTATTCAGTAGATGTACATCAACATCTGTTTAGAGTCGACCTGATTCAAGATGTCTGCTACAGCTAATCATGTTTGATGTGGTAGTAGCTGGGAGTCATACACTGAGCACTAACAGATCATGCAACAATTTTTACCTCTCATCTATACCCATATGTACAAATAAGTGAAGTTGACTCTGATTTACTGAAGTTGACCTGTGGAGTACCACAAAGTTCAGTTCTTGGCCCTAAACCTTTTATACTTTTCATAAACTACATACATATATAATGTGTCTAAGATGATGCATTTACTTTATTTGCAGATGATATGACTTATGCTGCAATAGTAAAACTTGGAACAGCTTCTGGGTATAATGGAAGGGGAAATAAAAGTTTATAGAATTTTACTAGAACAAAATATTGCTAAATTATCAGGGAAATTTGAGTATTGAATATAAATTCTGTTAGAAGGCACATCAGTAATTTAATATTAATATTGAACAAAACTAAATATTTACATAAAAATCAGTTGTTGTTTTTTTGGTTCCCTTATAGTTTCATATATGACTTCCTGTCTGAAGGGCCTATAAAATAAACAAACACAAAGAAAAATCTGTTCATAAGCTGCAGAAAAATGTATTGAATGTTTTATTTTTTAAGCTTCTAGATTTTTTTTTTCTGGATCAGTTGTTGTGTTTGTTGGTTAAAGTATTTAATAAAGAACTGATTATGTTCTGGTTCCAGTTGACCTGACCCAGTCTCTTCTGCAGGCCTGCATGCTGGTTTTCTACCCAGACTTTGAGCTGGACTCTGGTTCTGAAGCTGATGAAGTGGTCCTGCTGTTGGACACGTCCGAGTCCATGAGGGGGGAGACGCTCCATCTGGCCCAGAGAATCGCCCTGCAGGTTCTGAGGAAGCTCCAGAACAGCACCAGAGTCAACGTGGTTCTGTTTGGAACAGGTTGGGTTTTAGAACACAAGAACCAGAACAGAACTTTTCTGTGTGGCAGAACTCTTGTTGTTACACCAAAGCTTCCTGTTTCTCACGTTTGTTGTCACACCAGAGTTTTCTGTTTCTTATGTTTGTTGTTGTCACATCAGAGCTTCCTGTTTCTTATGTTTGTTGTTGTCACATCAGCGCTTCCTGTTTCTTATGTTTGTTGTTGTCACATCAGAGCTTCCTGTTTCTTATGTTTGTTGTTGTCACACCAGAGCTTCCTGTTTCTCATGTTTGTTGTTGTCACACCAGAGCTTCCTGTTTCTTATGTTTGTTGTTGTCACACCAGCGCTTCCTGTTTCTCACATTTGTTGTCACACCAGAGTTTTCTGTTTCTTACGTTTGTTGTTGTCACATCAGAACTTCCTGTTTCTTATGTTTGTTGTTGTCACATCAGAGCTTCCTGTTTCTTATGTTTGTTGTTGTCACATCAGAGCTTCCTGTTTCTCATGTTTGTTGTTGTCACATCAGAGCTTCCTGTTTCTCATGTTTGTTGTTGTCACACCAGAGCTTCCTGTTTCTTATGTTTGTTGTTGTTGTCACACCAGAGCTTCCTGTTTCTTATGTTTGTTGCTGTTGTCACATCAGAGCTTCCTGTTTCTCATGTTTGTTGTTGTCACACCAGAGCTTCCTGTTTCTTATGTTTGTTGCTGTTGTCACACCAGAGCTTCCTGTTTCTCATGTTTGTTGTTGTCAGATCACACTGCTGCGTTCCTGAAAGCTCAGCCACTCTCTGAGGTTCGTCAGGCAGCCGAGAAATTCATCGAGGTCAGTTCAAAAGGTTTTCTATAAGGAAAAATTTTTTTAGTGTGTTTTTATGGATTTTTTTTTCACTCAGTAAATGTATTTCATTAAAATGTTCAGCTGCAAAACAAATAATATATTTGTTTTCTCAGTTTGCGCTCAGGTTCGATGAATAATTCTGACTTGTTTTCCTCCTGCAGCGCTGCTCTCCAGTGGGGGGTGGCACCGAGCTGTGGCGGCCCCTCCGAGCGCTCGGCCTGCTGCCGCCGTCCCGCGGTGTCCGGAACCTGCTGCTGGTGTCGGACGGCCACATCCAGAATCTGGCGCTGACTCTGCAGCTGCTCCAGGAGAACGCCCCGCATAGCCGCCTCTTCACCTGCGGCCTCAGGTAGAGCGGGGGTCAAAGGTCACAGCAGGGTGTGCTTATCCCTGGTGTGTTTGCTAATATTAGCTTTTAGATGGTTTTGGCTCTTAGTTTTTGTAATTACTTCAACAGGAAGGTCTGGATGTTTGGTAGGAAAAAGAAAGACGAGTTCTGGATCAGGACTGTAGTTTTTGTTCAAACCAGTTTTTTTTGTTTTGTTTTGTTCTTTCAGCCCGACAGCCAATCGCCACATGCTGAGAGCCCTCGCTCAAGCAGGGGGCGGAGCTTATGAGTTCTTTGACACAAAAACTAAGCACACCTGGGCTGAGAAGGTGAGAACGTTTGACTGAAGGATTTTGTCCATTTGAGTTTTAAAAACAAAGAAGAGCGTTCAGTTTAGTTCTTTTATCAAAACATTTGGCTCCATCAACAGATTGGTGCTGGGAGTTTTTATACTTTTTAAATTTACCTCCTGACTTCTTACACGCACTTTCCTGTAGAAATAAACAGAGGTCCCCACATGAAACCTTTTTTTAAAATCTTCTTCAGCTACTGGATTATTTTTTGTTCTTCCACAGTGTTTGCGTTTAGCTGTTGTTTTGCTTCTTTTAGCATTTGCCTAGTTTTTCAATACTTCAGCTAGCATTTCAGTTTTCACCTCTGTGTCGTGAAAAAAAAAAAGTGACCTGTGCTAATACCGGCTAATGCGTGTGTACCTGCGTGTGTGTGTGCGCTGCAGGTGCTGCGTCAGGTGAAGCGCATGTCATCTCCCGGCTGCAGCTCGATCTCTGTGAAGTGGCAGCAGTTCAACCCCGCAGCTCCTCCTCCCGTTCAGGCGCCGAAGCAGCTGAACGCCCTCTTCAACGACCACCACACCCTGGTCTACGGCTTGGTGCCTCACTGCACGCAGGTACTGGTTCCTGCTCTGTTTGGGTCAGGATGCAGAGGGACGGAGAACAGATCCATCATCAGGAGCCATGTTTAATAACCTGAGGGTTGGGCAGCTGGTCAGATACGTCGACCGTCAACAACTGGAGAACATCGGGCGAAAACAGCTTAAATTTTCTACCACGTTACTTTACCTCGTTTTATTTTCTACTTTGTTTTAAAATGAGGTAAATTCCATTTTAAAAGGCGTTGGTCTGGTCCGATGCCGGACACTTGTTTTTTGCTCAGCAAAGAGAGCCATGATTAATTGTTTTTGTTTATTTATACATTTTTTTTAATTAAAAATTATCTTCCTACACATGGAGACCTGATAAATATTTAGCTGATGGAAAACGGCAGCCCACCCCGGCTGAAGATCAGACTCTGTCTAATTAGTGTAAGAAGGTTTATTGTTTTTGATTTTTGATTTTTTTTTTTTTTTTGTTATTGATTTTTCTATTGAACTTATCAATTGGGATTTTAAACAAATGATAAGTTCAATAGAAAAATCAAAGCAAACATGTTCCTGTTTTTAGTATTTTACCTTGTTTTATAAGGCACCTGAATTTGATTTAGTTAAATAACACTACTTTTTATTTTATTTGTTTTTGTTATTCATTGTTGTCTGTACTTAATCTGTGGTTTTGTTTAAAACAGGTCTCTCTTGTAAATGAGTCCTTGTGACTCAGTGAGACTAACCTTCATAAATAAAGATTGAATGAATGAATTGTGTTGCAGGCGACTCTTCTCGGAGACCTGCGCGGTCAGGAGTTACAGACCATGGTGTCCACCACAGAGCTGCAGAAGACCCGAGGAACGGTAAGAACCCGTTTGTTGTCGCTCCGTTCAGGAATCAAACCGTGAACGCAGCAGACAGAGCAGTGACCCGTGCGTTGTGTTCAGTTTCTCCACAAGCTTACAGCGAGGGCGCTGATCAGGGACTACGAAGACGGGAGTCTGGAGACGACGGAGGCCGAACACGAGGTAGGTTTGTGGGCCCTGTCCCGGTCCAGTCCCAGGTTCTTGTGCTGACTGGTGTTTCTGCTTGTTCAGGGTAAGAAAGCAGAGCTGAAGTCCTTCATCGTTGAGCTGAGCAAAGAATTCTCCGTCCTGTCTCAGTTCACCAGCTTCGTGGCCATCGAGGAGAGGGTTGGTCTCCACCTCACTCACCCTAAACTCTGGATTTGTTCCAGTTCCAAATAAAACTGTGTCCATCTGTCCTGTTTTAGGACCAGCCGCTGGAGGACGGTGTCACCGATGTCCCGAAGCTGATCGCAGAGGAGGATGTGGACATCCTGCCGTACATCAGCTGGACTTCTCCTCAGGACACTCAGATACCAACAGTGAGGACATTTCTGTCCGGTC
Organism: Hypsolebias longignatus; assembly: GCA_031762435.1. NCBI lineage: Eukaryota > Metazoa > Chordata > Actinopteri > Cyprinodontiformes > Rivulidae > Hypsolebias > Hypsolebias longignatus. The sequence continues at coordinate 4,102,411 of JARVGV010000280.1, read as the reverse complement.
TCACGTCTCCATGTCATTATGTCTAAAATTATATTTTCAATGAAAAACAAACATTTAGATTAATTTTACTTTACAGTTCTGGGAACAGAAAGTCCCTCCTCCTGATCCAGAACACAATAAACCTGATCGGGTCTTTACCAGGTTCTGAGCTGATTTACAGTCGTCCCTCGCTCCATCGCGGTTCAGTTCTCATGGCTTCACTGCATCGCAGATTTGTTTTTTAATATCTTCCATATAAATGCAAACATGCGCTGACTCCCCCGTCTTTAAACAAAAGAAAAAAAAAAAGCTTATTGAACACGCTTTGGTTGAATTTTCAGGTCCTCCGCTAAATTAATTACATGGAAAGGTTAATAACCAAGTGAGAAGGGTTTATAAAGCTTTAAATAAATAAATATATATTTTGTATTTATATACTGTATTTATATTTTATATATATGTATATAAAATAAATATAAATCTGCAGATTTTCACCTACAGCAGGGTTCTCTGGAACGTAACCCCGCCCCCGATAGGTGAGGGATCACTGTAACTCCGACCTGATACAGGTTCCACCTGTCAGTGTTTATTAAACTGAAACTAAAAGCTGTGAAACTGGTTTCAGCCTCGCTGCTTCCACTGGACCCAAGAGGTTCAGTACCAGCCAGGAGCACAACGCAAAGGCAGAAAGACATCAGCAATGACCTCAGAGAAGCAGCTGCTGCTGCCCATCAATCTGAGAAGGGTCAAAGGTCATTTTCAAACTACTGAACTCAAATCATTCTGCACAGATGCCCTGATCCTGTTGTTGGCTAACAAGTCCAAACCATCAGCACTCCACCACTGTAATGACAGCTGGGAGGAGCTTGTCGCTGCATTGCATTCTGGGTAAACATTTGTTCATTGGTCTGGTTCTGGTCCAGAGGTCTTGTAGTTCCTTCAGATATAACATTCCTAAATCATGCCGTCACGTTGTTTGTAGAGAGAAGAGGGTGTGACCTTTGACCTGCTGACTGACGCCTGTAGAGTCTGAGATGGAGCTCAATGCACAGTCTGACCTTCGGGGTGAATCTGTTGTGAAGACTGGCAACTGTCTTCAATGTCTTCCACTTGTGAATTTTGTTTCTGTCAGTTGGGAAATGACCTTTGACCCTTCCCAAGTTGATGGGCAGTGCGTACACTCCACAGTAGAGGTGGTTCCGCTGATGAGAATCAGTTAATCACCTGAGCTTGGACCTCTAAAATCCAGTGGAAGCAGCAGGGTGGGGAACAGTTTTAAAGCTTGAACATTTTGTTTCTGATGAATTAATTAAAATGCAGTGGAATGTGTTGAGTGTTTTTGTTCCCCTCAGGTTAGAATCTTTTTGGAACCTGGTAAAGACCACATCAGGCTTATTGTGTGCCGGAACTGAAGAAGAACGGACTTTCTGTTTCCTGCGACTCTACGCCCACACCTTCCAACAGAACTTCAGACCCGTTTATGACAGATAACTGAGTGTATTCTCATCAGAACTGCTCTAATTCAAAAGAGGAAACACAACAAGACCACAGAACCTTGAGAGCATCAGCTTTAACATAACTAAAGAGTCCAAGTCTCCAGCCCTGAGGGACTCCACATGTGAAAATAATTTATTTAGGGATCAAATCTTAGAGACTTGTTGCTATGTGGGTGGGTTCACTGAGTGCCATACTGATTTTTACACTCAGTTTAAATAATTTATTACTGCATATTCACAGATTCGAATAACTTAATTTTACTTTTTGTTTTTGTTGTTAGGTTGAAGAGAACCTTTTAATGCAAACGTGCAGTTTTGATGACATGGTGAGTTGATTTGAATGATCAAACCTTAACATGAGAACATGCTGATCATCCTCAGTTTTATCACAATAACAGAATTTCATGTTATGTTTTACAGATGGACATTTGTGCCTACCACGAGGTTTGTCCTTTCTTTTTTTTTTTTTTTCACACTTCTGATCATATTCCTTTAACATCACCAAATAAATTAAACTGAACTCCTGTCATTATTAACTCTGGAAGGATTTTTCTGAAGAAAAGTGATCAACACTTTATATTTTTATAGTCTAAGTAAAAAAAAAAAAAATCCCTTCAGACGTGTTGACTGGCACCAAAGATCGGAGGCTCGGCAGGAAGTCGAGATTTCCTCTGAAATAATCTAACCTGACAAAATGGCCGATGTTTTGTCATAAATGCTGTAGAAGAATCTAAGCAGAATGAAGAAACAAAAGAAATGTTAAAGCTGCTGCCGGTGTCCTGTTACGGTCACCATGGTAACCCTGAGCCTGTCACTCCCTGACAGCACTCTTAACGAGACAGGCAGTTCAGCGTCAGCTGGGCTCAGGTTTCGTTGCTGCAGTGAAGTTTGAGCCTGTTTGTAGCTGACCGGGCTCCACGTCAGGAACATGTTCTTGTTGTTTGCTGACGGTATAAGCATTATATGTGAAGGGGATCCCCGCATTTAAAAAATTTCATTTGGAAACCCCCCCCTCCCCACACACACACACACACACACACATATTTACCATGAAATATAAGTTCACCCAGCACCTTCTGTTGCTTTGTGAATTAATCCATTCCACTTGATTAATAGGAGAATACTCATACTGCTAAAAGTCCACTCTGGGTTTTCCTGGTTACCTACACCAACTCTCCACACAGCCTGCATGAAGCATCACTAGGAAGACGTAACGTCAGTCTCACTCATGGACATATACCATACCATACCAATTTATTTCTAAAGCACTTAAAATACAACATATCAGCCGTCCGAAGTGCTGTACAAAGACAAAAAACAAGCACAAAACAATAAAAACAATCATATAAATAGTCAGAACATCACAAGTAAAAGAATACAACACCAAAACAGAGATGCAACTCACTCTAGATTAAAAACCAATGAGAAAAAAAAAAGAAGTGATTTTAAACGACTTTTAAAAACAGGGGCCGGGATGGTGTAGAGGCAGGGCAGCTGGCTCAGGACCGGAAGGTCCCGGGTTCGATCCCCGGTCACCGCATACCTCGTTGTGTCCCTGGGCAAGACACTTAACCCCAAGTTGCTCCCGGTAGGACTGGCTGGCGCCTTGCATGGCAGCTCACCGCTACCGGTGTATGAATGTGTGTATGAATGGGTGGATGGCTCGTACTGTGAACCACTTTGGGGCCCCTCATAGGGGGCTGGAAAGCGCTATATAAGTACCGGTAAGCTCCATTTACCATTTACCATAGTAGTAGTTTATTTTAGCATTTGCAGTAGTAGTAGTAGTAGTAGTAGTAAGTAGTAGTTTATTTTTAGTATTTATATACAGTTAAGGCTTAAACCCTTCCTACACTCTTGCAATGTTCTAAACTCTTAAACCTACTAATTTTAACAACATACTTATATGTAGCTACTAACTTACTTACCAGGCTCTTTAGAACAACAGCAGCTCGGTTCCGTCCGACCCCATAGATGACAAAATGTTGCGGTGCAGTATGATGAAGCTCCATCCAGATTGATGTGCGCATGCTGCCGCTCTAGGAGCAAAGCGGTCCAGGATTTAGTCCACCACCTCTGGCCCAGTCTGGATCAGCACCGCGCGACCAGAACCTGACTGAACCCTGCAGCCGTATGCCGTCTGCAACTCCCAGGATCCAGGTCACACTGATTCTGGATTAGCTGCAGTCCAGCTGCTCAGCAGTGAAGATACAACTTGAAGAATGAGTTCAGCTTCAGAATTATTTATGACTTTCCTGTCAGACCTGTGAGCAACAGAACGTACAGAACTTCTGACTTTGCTGCAAAACTTTCCCTCCATTAGCAGAAAGCAGCGGTTGGAAGCAGTGTTGACTTCTGGGAAGTGAATTGATGGCTTTTGGGTAATGTAGTTCTTTAGACTGTCAAAACACTGGATGCTTAATAAAAGAAAACTGCAAAATGGCAGCGCTTTTATTTGTTGAAAATATTATGTACACAAACCGTGATAGAGTGAGTTTGCAAAAGTCGAACCGCGACGTAGCGAGGGACTACTAATTGGACCTCTTCACGGTGAGCATTGGACTCTGCCAGGGATGCTCTTTGTCACCGATTCTGTTCATAACTTTTATGGAGAGAATTCCTTGGCGCAGCCAGAGGCCGGAAGTGGTTCAGCGGCCTCGGGATTCCATCTTTGCTATTTGTAGTCCTGTTGACGTCATCGTGCCGTGATCCTCAGCTCTCACTAGAGCGGTTCTCAGCCAAATGTGAAGCGGCTTGGATGAGGATCAGCACCTCCAAATTGGAGTCCTCAGTTGGAAAGGCAGGGATTGTCCTCCCTGGACTGGGAGTGAGGTGCTGCCTCAAGTGGAGTTCAACTATCTCAGTTTTTTAACGAGTGACAGAACAGCGTACAAGATCAACTGACAGATCTCACAGTATTGTGTGCTCTGTACCGGTCCATTGTGGTGAAAAGGGAGCTGAGCTGCAAGGTGAATCTCTCTGTTTAGCAGTTGGTCCTTGTTCCTGTCGTCACCTTTGATCAAAAAGTGTGGGTGACAGAAAGAAGGACATCTCAGATACAGGCGGTTCAAATGAGTTTTCTCTGCAGGGTAGATTGTCTCTTCCTTGTGTGAGTGTTTTAATGTCTTAAGGCAATACAGACTTGCAAGTATCACCATGTTTATCTGTAGTGTTTAAATAAATGCTATTGTTTTAGAAATAGCCTAACAAGCTAACAACCTTCTGTTCTCTTATATGAGCATATTTTGTTCCCATGTTTTTACTCACTTTCATCTCTCGTGCCAGTGGACTTTCTGCGTAATCTCTTCTCCAACACTCTGGGGCTCAGCTCAGCAGAGAAAGTTCTGGACGACCTGACTCTGGAGGGCGTGGCACGATACATAAACAGTGGCAAATGTGAGAACTGGTTTTTACTGATTTACTTCTCACTGGCTCAGGTTCATATTGATGAAGTCACAAGTTTCTCTGCATCCAAACAGGTAAAAACATTATCTGCATGGTTGGAGCAGGAATATCAACATGTAAGTCTCTCACATTTACTACTCAGTTCATTATGATCTATTTATAAATTGTTTTTATTTCGTTTAATTCTTGATCAGTCATCGTTCTCGCCTCCTGCCTCTACAGCTGCTGGGATCCCAGATTTCCGCTCACCGGGAACTGGCTTGTATGCAAATTTGCAAAAATATAACTTGCCCTACCCAGAGGCCATTTTTCAAATAGATTACTTTAAGGTGGGTGAACATTTTCTTACACATGCTTGAAAGATAGCGTCATTCTTTAAGGAAAAGGAAAATTAAACAGCAAGTGATGTTTTTTCATCTTTTTCTCTCAGAAACATCCAGAGCCATTCTTCACTTTGGCAAGGGAGCTGTACCCAGGACAGTTTAAGGTACAACAAACTACCTGTTAGTTTCTTCTAATTTACTATCTCATTTCATATTGTTGCTGTTTTTCTCCATTATTTTTACTCTTCATTTCAGCCTACAATCTGTCACTACTTCATGAAGATGATGAAGGACAAGGGGCTTCTGATGCGTTGCTACACGCAGGTAATGGCTTCTCTTATGCAGCCAGATGGTTTCTCCAGTGGTCAGTTCTGGGCCACTTTAGATGTGTAACTGTTCATGTAATCGTATTGAACCATCGTAATACAGACGATTCCAGAGGAATGCACAGACAGAAGATGATTACATTGGCCAAAGGCAATCATTCATCACTCTCAATCTGTGGAGTGTGCTTACACTTTTTTTTTTTGCTTACTGCTACGACAGAAAAGGCGTAGAGAAAGCATCTAGTGGAGGTCATTACTGTACAGCTCTTCTCAAATATGTGAGAACAAAAAAACTACCACTAGTCTTCTACACATTGTAACTTCTGTCTACCAGTATTTGAATTAGAGTTGCATTGGGTCCTAAAGAATCCGACCCGACCTGGCACCAGCCCGTAGCCATTTTTTCCAAGCCCAACTCAATTTGATCAAACTAACTGTAATTACAGGCCCGAACCGAAGAAAGAAAAAACCAAAAAACATTGTTTTTATTAAGCTTTTACTAATTTTGTAAGCAAACCAGTTTGACATAATGTTTTCAAATCTTATTTCAAAGAAAGGAAGATACAAGATTTCTTGTTTCACCAAATGAATATTAACATACAAAACAAATAGCCTAAAAAAATCATCTCCATAGATGGGCTGTTATACAGATGAACAATAATATTTTTAGAGCAAAATTATTTGGAAAAATATAGAACAAGGCTGCTCACGTCAGCTTTTGCTGCTACTTCCTTCACCACAGATGACAGCAGGTGCAGAGACATGCACAGCCGGTGACCAGCTCATCCATCCATCCATTATCTTTAACCGCTTCTTCCTTTTTGGGTAGCGGGGCTCGCTGGTGCCCATATCCAGCCATAACTGTGCGAAAGGTGGGGTACACCCTGGACAGGTCACAAGTCCATTTCAACTGGAGGGTCAGTGGACGTGCATGGCCAGTGACAGGTTGTCCATCTGAGATTAAGCCTGAGCCCACGTGCGCAATTATTGTGTGATGCTTCACAGTCTGATTAACTGCTGCACTCTTCTTTCTTTCTTCATCCTCTCAACATGTAAACTCACTGCCTCGGATGAGCCTCCTCCAGTGAGTTTAGAGGAGGCTCCTCCTCTAAGTAGATTAACACAATGTTATATTGTGCATTCTTATTTAGTTTTATTTGTGTGGGAGTGGTGTTGAATGCTGTTTTGAACCTCTGTCTTTCACCATGACATCCCTGTATATGAGATTTTAAATTTCAAAGGTCTTTAATGTTTCCAGGTTAAATAAGATCAAACAGGATACGTTATTCAAACGAGTCACTTGTGCATTCTGACGTGCGTGTTTGTGCAGAACATTGACACTTTGGAGCGAGTAGCCGGGCTGGAAGGGGACGACCTCATCGAGGCTCATGGAACGTTCCACTCTTCACACTGCATCAGCTCCTTCTGCAGCAAACAGTACTCCCTGGACTGGATGAAAGGTGTGTTTTGTTCTTTTGTAAGGATCATTACTCTCTTCTGATGTTAACATTTGAATTTTGTCTCTGTTTTGCAGAGCAAATATTCTCTGATGAAATTCCCAAATGTGAAAAGTGCAGCAGTCTGGTCAAACCAGGTCAGCATCGTAACATTTATTTGTATTTTTTAAAGCCAGATTTTCTCTCATCATTTCTTTGTTTTTGTCTCCTGGCTCAGATATTGTCTTTTTTGGGGAGAGTTTGCCTTCTCGTGTCTTCTCTACCGTGAAGAAGGTGAGCTCATGGTGGTGGCTTAACGGCACATATGCACGAAGTAACTGCTTTGTAGAAGTAAAGAAAAAACGAAATATCTTTGTTTTCACTTCAGGATTTTCCTCGTTGTGACCTGCTCATCATCATGGGGACGTCTCTGCAGGTCCAGCCGTTTGCAAGTTTAATCAGCAGGTAGAGCAGATTCACGCTCCAAGCACTACAGATCCTGCTACATATTGAGACTGCAATATTGCGCAAGTTGCACCAAAATACTGTAACTATAACTTTGTCATTTATTCACCCTTGGAAGACCTTCTAGGGAAAAATCCATCCATGCATTTATTTTTGTCTTTGGTTTTATTTATTTGTTTGTTATGGCGCTGGCAATGAACCTGATTTATATATATTTTTTGATAATCCTATTTTTTATTTTGTCAGATTATTTTCAAATACATCCATAACCTCACAGTAACTTTACTGCCCTCTAGTGTTACTCGGGGAAAAAATAGGGAGACTCCATTATAAAAGCATTTTTTGTTCCCATATTTATTACATCATAAAATAATGCATTCCTCTCAGTAATTATTATTTTTTTTACCTCTGTCCCAATACGTTAGATTTTTATGTTAGTGCAGTGGGAGGTGCTCTGTGTTTTTATTCGAGAGCTTCTCAGAGGATGTTTCACTCATGACTCTCGTTACTTCCACAAAGCAGGACGTAAATAGATGCACACGTCTGCAGCTGCTCAGTAACATGTTCGGGGCATAAAAAAAAAAAAATGAAGCAGAAACTGGTGTTGCGCACAACTAGGGTGTTAGAAATAATATTGCAAAATAATAATTTATTAAAAATAACTGGGAGTGGTGGTGCAGAGGTTAGAGAAGGTGGACTTGTGATCGGAAGATCGCCGATTCAACTCCCAGTACAGACAACATCAAAATGTCGGTGGAAAAGCTGAAGCACCCACACCTGCCTCCACCCACTCTGGGCCCTTGAGCAAGGCCCTTAACCCCCACCATCTGCTCCCCCAGGCACACTAGACAGCAGCTCTCTGCTCCACACAGAGGGCTGTGGTAGCTTGGTGGTCTGTGCTGGTGTCAGGAAGGACATCCTGTGTAAAAACAACTGCCAAGTCTTTGTGTGACTCAGTTCTCTGTAGCGACCCCTGAAGAAGAGAGCAGCTGAAATAAAAATAAATTAAAATTTATAAAAATAAATAAATATTACAACAACCCATTGAGCAACACGAGTAAGTGACTGACCTCATTTTCATCTACCGGATATGAAGGATCTGGTGGGCCGGAGGGTCTTCACAAAACTTCGTACAGAAATATTTTCTAAACTTGTCAAAGCATCGTTTAGGGCAGGGGTCTGCAACCTGCGGCTCTGGAGCAACATGCGGCTCTTTGGTTCCTTTGGTCAAGCTTTGACCAAAACTAACACTGAATTTTACTGGTTGATCTACAAACAACAAAAAAGTAATAGTTTTAGCTGTTTTCCTGTCATTTCTTTTGCGAATACAGGTCAACCTCGGTTTACGTTCGAGATCCGTTCTAACGGGCTGCACATAAACCGATTTGAACGTAAACCGGACAACACACGAGCCGACACTTATAAGCCTACATGTACGGTACTCTACAGTTATCAAGCACTTCGCCTATTCTAACACAGACAGTACCCTCCATAATGTTCAAAAAACAC
>JARVGV010000280.1:4068230-4083357 GCA_031762435.1 Hypsolebias longignatus | reverse complement strand
GACCTACGGCAGAATCGAGCTACGAACGGTCCTTAGGTCCGGAACCCGTTCGTATCTCGGGGACTACCTGTATTTGCTAATTTCAGATATATATTTTTAGCAAATTACTATTTTTGTGATCATTTCTGCTTATTTAAACCAAATTCAGCAAATGTGTGTTCCTTCTGCTTTTCTTTTGCTAACTTAGACTTTTTCTACAATTTCAGCTACATTTCAGCATGTTTTTAGCTTATTTCATGTTAAGCATTCACACTGCATTTTTGCAGGAAATGATATTTCTCCAGTATTTGTTTTTTTATTTTTACAATGATTTTGGTTTGCTACCTCTTCTGCAACTTAAATGAACAAGAAAACAATTTAAACAAAGTGAAGACTGGTGAGCTCTGATGTTTTGGTAGCAGTACATTAAGGGAAGTCTGAGATTGTCATCATTTTATGTTCCCACACAATGGCCATATTAGTTCTCTGCATTTAACCCATCACACGTGAGATACGTTCAGGTGGAGCGGTGGGCAGTTATGTAAGTATCTGGGGAACAATTGGGGTTTAGGGATTAAAACTGAGTATTTACCCAGTGGAAAAATGTTTAACTAATCCATAAAAAACATAAAATTTTTTTTGCTCAAAGGAATCCAATCCTGTTTGGATCTCCAGCTCAGACTTCAGAACCATCATTGGTTTAAACGGTCACAGAAAGTTGGACTTTACGTGACTGAACTGCTGTTTTCACATTTTATTTATTTATTTATTTTAAACACAGGCTTTTAACCTGGAGTTTCAAAATAAGATTCCGGTCCTGCCATAGTTTAAATTATCAGAAAGGGAGGTTCAAGTTCCTGATGGGCTCTATAGAAGAAAGTTGATGGATGTTGGAGACAACACTTCTACAGAAATGTTCTAGTTACAGTTTATAATCACTCGACCGATTGTTTAAAAAACTAGATAACTCTTACCTATTGCTCTCAGTGATGATCCTAAGTGGGACGTCATCTCTGTGAGGCTGCTGGAGCTCGTGGCGTACGTTTCAGATGCCATGGAGGACATGCTGGACATCGACATGGTCTCAAACTTCATCTCTGCTGCCATGCTGCTGAAGGAGCTTGACTCCATCATAGATGACATCATCGTCTGGCGGGCAGAGGAAGAAAAGGACGAAGACTCTTCCATTGAGTGGAGTTCTTTCTTCGTCATCATGGATGAGCTCGTTGATGAGGACGACTGCTTGTGGCTCATCATCGATCCTGCTGAAAGGCACAACATGAAATGGGTCAACTCCAGAAATATTTCAAAACAATTCCATACACCTGAAGGAAGATTCTCACCTTTGAGTGCCACTTGCTGTTCACGGTAGGCTGTGATCTTCTTACATATAGACTGAAACACCTGCCCCACAAAGGAGAAGGAGGATTTGGATACTCCTCCCTCTGAGGTCATCTCACAGGTGTACTCCCCCTGATCACTTTCTGTCAAGTCATGAATCAGAAGACTGCAGGAGCCCTCAGAGTAGTGCATCTCAAAGTGGCTGCTCTGCGAAAGCCTCCTACCACTGACATACCACGTCACCTCCCTGACGCTGCTCTCACAGACGCAGGACATCCTGACCGAACCCTCGCAGGCCTCGGCTGTTAGCTGACTTAGGACTTTGGGAGGTTTGGGAATCGGGGACTTCACAGTGGGAGGAGAGACAACCCTCTTGGGGGACATGATAGGAGGAGGAGATTTCACTCTTGGAGGTGACTTGATTCCCTCTGGCTCAGGAGACTTTAGACCCCTCGGTGATTTGATTCCAGAAGGTTCTGGGGACTTGATGCCTTTCGGTGTTTTGATTCCTGCAGGTTCTGGGGACTTGAGGCCTCTCAGTGTTTTGGTACCTGCAGGCTCTGGAGATTTGAGACCTCGAGGGGCTTTTACCTCCTCAGGTTCAGATGATTTCACACCTCCAGGAGGCTTGACTGGTGTTGGTGACTTGAGTCGGGGCTCAGGGGATTTGAGACCACGTGGTGACTTAACTCCTTCTGGTTCTGGGGATTTTACACCAGGAGTTGGAGATTTTAAGCTGCGTGCAGGAGAAGGTGCTGGTGACTCTGTAGATTTCACACTCTTTGAAGATTTAACTTCCTCTGGTTCTGGAGACTTTACACTTGGTGTTGGTGATTTTATGCTTGGGGTAGGAGATGCTAAACTTGACTCAGGGGACTTAACTGATGGTTCTGGAGATTTTACACTAGGCTCTGGTGACTTCACACTAGGTGTAGATGTCACAGGTGGCTCAGGGAGTTTGACGGCTTTGACTTCCTCTTTAGGAGGTGGTCTGCAGATTGTCAGAGTGAAGTGAGCCTCCTGTCGACCTGCTGAGTTCTCCACCACCACAATGTAACTGCCTTCATCAGAGGCCTTCACAGAGGAGATCTCCAGGCTAGATTTATACTGGGTTGTGGTGACCTGGATATGTTGTGACGATGCGATAATTCTTCCTTCATGGATCCACGTCACAGTGGGTGCAGGCTCACCATCAATATCACATGAGAACCTGGCTATCTCGCCCTCATTTACAGTCACCGACTGAGGCTTTGTCAGGATTTTTGCTGGAACAGAAGGTTTCTCTTTGTGAACAGTAACTTGGTCAGCAACAGCAGTAGATGATGATGATTTCAGTTTAGCCTCGGATGTGATGTGTTTCTCAGACAAAGAGAACTTCTCTGATGAATATGAAGAACTTGATGAGAGGTATTCAGCTGAGGCATACTTGACAGAGGAGCCATATCTCTCAGCAGATGAGAACCTCTCAGAAGAATCACCAAATCTTTCACGTGTAACGACCTCGTGTGTCTCGGTTAGCTTTGACTTGCTCTCTTTCACATCAAGGTGCGTTTGGGAGGTGTAACCCGTTTTAAAATGTGTGGTGTGATAATGGTCAATTCGAGAGACTTCAGGGACATGAGCTTTAGGAACTTCCTCATCTCTGCGGCGTGAAGAGAATGTGGTGTAGCCACCACTGGACACTTCCAGAGTGGCATAGTCTGATGCTTCTCCCTTGGAGTTGGAGCACACACAACGGTACATGCCGCTGTCCTCTTCCTGACAGTCCAGGATAGTGATGGACAAAACGCCGCTCATATTTGAGAATATGTATTTTTCACTTCTTTCTGAGATCTCAGTTCCATTATGAAGCCAGCTGACTTCAGCCTCTGGCTTTGCTTGGACGTTCAAGGTAAATTTGGTGTCTTGGCCAACTGGGATGCGGTGAGAGCGCATCCTAACAGTTACACGGGGTGCATGGTCCAAGCTGAAAGGTGTTTGACTGACGACCTGGTATTTCCTTTCAGATGTCAGAGCTGCTTTTCTGGCTTCATAGCGGGACATGATGTCAAAGCGAGCTGAACGATCAAACCTGGAGGATGAGCGTGATGACCTCTCCACTGACTTGATGGGACTGGGGGAACGAGGGCGGGTTCTCTCTGGGGTGGGGGACCTCCTCTCCACAACTACTCCCTCTACTTCCACAGGAGGCCGGGCACGTGGGGGTCTGATCAGCTCTGAGACTGGACGCATCAGCTCAATGTAAGTGGGAGACAAAGACCTTCTCCTTCTCATAAACTGAGATATGGTACGTTTCTTCTTTGTCTCGGTTACTTCAGCTGCCTCATGTCTGACCTCCAGCCTCCTCTCCTCATGTTCCAGGGCATGTCGTTGGACACGGACAGGGCTGCCAGCAGGAGAGGCTGAAAATCCAAGCTCCAGTTCATCCTCCAACATCAGTCTCTCTTCCTCTGTTTTCCTCAGGGTGAGGTAGTCATCCACAGGCATCAGTAACTCTTCATCACTGAGGTCACCCAGAGATCTCCTCCTGGATTTGAAGGAGGCTTCAGACTCAGCAGAGGGTGAGCGACGTGCAGGTCTGACAGTCTCTAAATCATCCAGGGTGAGTTTGGGAATACGCCACCTTGGTCTGTACTGGTCTGTGATCCTGGGTAAGGGCATGACGTAGAACTGCTCCCACCTGGACAGGCGGATACGTCTCTGCCTTCTCTGCACAATCCTCTCAGTCCTTTCTGGAACCTCATACTGATCTCTCAGCTTACGATACCACTTCATGTCAGACAGTGGCACAAACTGCTTGATGGCTTTGTCCTCATCCAGAGCTTTGGGATCATGAATCACAGGCTCTGGAATCTCATAGGGCAAGAAAATTCTTCTCTCCTCCTCCAGCTTCTTGGTTTCTGTCTTCTCCTCTGTGATGTCAAACTCACCCTCAATGTTCTTGGTACTCACTGCAGGTTTGTACACTTCTGCAGCAAATTTGAGAGCTTCCTGTGCTGTTGGGTTAAGAGGTACAAGCTCCTCAGTAGCAGCAATGTGCTGAGCCATTTTGTTGGTCTTTTCTATTTGTTTCTGAACATGTTTGTACTTTTCCTCCTCACTCTTGTACTCTCTTCTTGTGTAAGTAAGGCGGTCCACCTTTAGTACAGCTTGGCAGCATGCTGAACCAGCAGAGTTGATTGCAGTAACTTTGTACACACCAGCATCCTCCATCAGAGTCTCTCTGATGTGAAGGACATGGTAATCAATGTCCTCTTGTATAACAACAACTTTAGGACCAAACTGTAGTGGTTGGCCATCCTTTTCCCATTTTAGATTTGGGCTGGGGACTCCTGAAACTCTGAGCTCAAAGCGTACACTTTCTCCCTCTACACAGTCAACATTAGCAAGCAGACGTTTGAACATGGGCCTCATGGTGTCCTCTGTCACAGGATGAGGTATCACGTTGAGACGAGCCTTGCAACTGTCTTCTCCAAACTTGTTGTGGGCCATGACTGTGTATTCAGCATCATCACTCGTGTCTAGGTTGTGAATCAGGAGCTGGTATAGACCCTTATCGCTGGTGAATGTGTACTTGCTGTCGTCATCCTTGAGTCGTTCTCCATTTTTGAGCCATGCCACATGAGGCTCTGGGTGGACGGTAATGGTGACACCAAAGCGCACATCTTCACCAATATAAGCAGTGCGGTTGTAGAGAGGCAGCGTGAACTCTGGTGGTCTCTGTAGGAGTTTAGTTTTGTCAACTCTTCTCCTCAGTTTTTTGATGGTGCGACTCATGTAGTGTTCTCTGATGCTCCTCACAGTTTCAACAAAGAGTTCTCCATAAGCACTGTCTTCTCCATCATCACTCACCACTTTGCATCTATAGACACCGTCATCACCCTCTTCAATGTCCTTTACATAAATGCTGGCAAAACCATTACTGTAAGAAATCTCATACTTTGGACTTGGATGTAACTGACGGTTACCAAAGTACCATGAGACCTGGGTGCTTTTGTCATAGTTAACAAGGCTACAGGTGAATCTGACATGGCCACCTTCCTCAGCTGAGCCATGCATGACAGGGCCAGCACGGAGGCCATGATACTCCGTTCCAATTTTCACTTTACCAACATCCAAACCTCGCTGGTTCCTGAAGGCTCCTCCAAATGCTACACGGGCAGCTGAGACTATTGTATCAGTCTTCTTCACCAGAGACTGATAATATCTTCTGTGTCTCAGTGTCCTGATAACCTTGTTGCTGACATTCACAATCTTCATCTTGAGCCATGGGTGCTCCAGAGCCTCATGAGCAGTCATACGGAGCTTTTGGTCTTTGACTAGAAGTCTGTCTATAAAGTCCATAGCCTCCAGGCTGATGTCTTTAAATGCTTCCCTATCAAAGATGTACTCACAATTAGAGGTGTTTTCAATTATCTTTGTTGTGGACTCTGCAGCAAATGGATTAAGACCACTAAGTAGAACATATGCCAAAACACCAACAGACCACATGTCAGTAGCTGTTGTGACCATATCATGGCGGTGAACTTCTGGGGCATAGTACTCTGGAGCAGAGAACAGCATTCTGATGTTCTCTCCTGGTATCAACAACCTAGACTGGCCCATCTCAATAATCTTGATGTTTGTACTTCTCCTGGTGGTGTAGACAATGTTATCTGGGCGGATATCAAAGTGGCCAAAGTTCTGGCTGTGCAGGAACTTGAGAGCAGAGCAGACTTGTCTCAGATAGCGGACAATCTCCTGCTCTGAGAGCTCAAAGTTGCTGGTGCCAAGACGTTCGAAGATGTCAACTCCAGAGATGAACTCAAAGATTAGTATGATTTCCTCCATGCTTTCAAAGTATTCATGCAGGTAGATAATGTTTTTGTGTCTTGCAACATTAAGGGCTTCTATTTCCCTAAGAACCAACTCGCGATCAGTTCCTTTGACTTTGATGAATTTTGCCATGAAGGTCTTCTTTGTGGCAATCTCCACGCAGCGGTGGACCACGCCAAACTGACAGCGAGCAAGCTCCTCTGAAATGATGTACTTGGAGGACAGCTCCTTTACCTTATAGAATAGAGCCTCCTCCTTGGTTATCTCTCTAGTTTCATCCACTTCCTCATCATAGTTCCTGATCACAGACTTGTCTTCCTTGGTGGTAATGGGCTCAGTTGGCACAGAAGGAGGACTCAGGCCAAACTGGTTCTCTGCTATAACACGGAACTGGTATTTGGTCTTTCCAAATATGTTGATGATAGTGATATTGCATTCATCAGTGTGACCAGCACGGATCCACCTATCTGCTGTGGTTGGACACTTCTCAACAATGTATCCAATAATATCACTGCCACCATCACTTGCAGGAGGTTCCCAGGTCAAGGTAATAGAATCTCGGGTAATATCACTGACTACAAGTCCTTTTGGAGCATCAGGAATGTCTGCCACATTTACCTCAATGGTTTGCTTGTCTGTTCCAAATCTGTTCTTGGCAGTAATAATGTAGTAGCCAGTGTCCCTCCTCTCTACTCCCTTCTGGAACACCAAAGAGGTGAAGGATCTAGTAGTAATGACTTGGTGATAAAGAGAGTTAGACAGGATCTCCTGACCCTTCTGCCAAGTGACTGCTGGCTCAGGCTTTCCAGAGATGGGGATCTTGATGGTGACATGATCTCCACGCACAGCCTGAACTGCTCCCATTCCCTGGAGCTCTTTAGGAAGGTGGATCTTTGCAGGGACTGAAATTTAGGGGAAGACAAAACATTACATTCATAAAACTATTGCATTATAACTTATTAGAAACTACTTCATAGTTCTAGGAATAATGTGCAACAGTAATCCAAAATCTCTTTAATACCTTCCACCTCCAGGTTTGCTGTTGTAGAGATAGATCCTGAGGGGTTGGTTGCTCTGACTTGGTATACAGAGGCATCGCTCTCATCAGCAGCAGTGATGACAAGCTGGTAATAGCCACCCTTGAACTCAAGGGCTTTTATTTTTGTTCCATCTGCCAAGATCTCCTTTCCACTGCGATACCATTTGACTACAGGCTTTGGATGACCCACAACCTTATCAGAGGAAAAATACATTGATTAAAATGCATGTTAAAAAAGAAGAAAAAACATGAAGCTGATGTGTTTAATAAAAATAAATTGTTTGTATGAAGTACCTTCGTAACAAAAGTGGCATTGGCGTGGTATTTGACAGTCATGTCTCTGATCTCCTCCCTGAATGCAGGAGCGCGAGGGGCCTGTTCAGACTTGGGTATGATTGGTGCAGAGATCTCACTCCAGTCACTCTCACCACCCATGTTTGCACATTTCACACGGAACTCATATTCAAAGCCCTCAATCAAGCCTTGGACTTCGTAGCTTGTCTCAACAACCTTCTTTGTTGTCACAGACATCCACTTGTTCTGCTTTTTCTCACGTTTCTCAAGGTAGTAATTGATGATTTTCGCTCCACCGTCACTGCTTGGAGGCTTCCAGCAAACGACACAGGAGTCTTTGGTGAAGCTGATGATGAAGGGCTGCTGTGGAATTCCAGGTTTTTCTGAAAAAATACAAATAAATCAAAAATCAGTAAATGTCATTTCTTTAATCTTGTCTGTGTTGATTACTGTCAGGGATTTTTTTGGGTCAAAAGTTATGGATGTTTTATTATTATGGCTGAGAACATTCTTCTCCTCAACTCTGAGAACAAAAAGCCAAAACCATCTCCCAAGACACAATCTTATATGAACCATATGTTTGTGTAAATGGAGAGTGTGTGTAAGGAGACTGCAGTTGGCTTCAAGGACACCAGAACTCTGAGCTGAGAGGAGTATAAAAGTGAGCTGTGACTGGTTTTCATGTGTATAAATCTGCTGTATGTATGTGATATATGTATATTTATGTAACCTCTCCTGAAATTTGACCTTGCGAGTATAAATACCGGTTAAATATCTTCTCCTGCCTTTGACTGTGTTTCTTTTGGGCAAACATTAGTGAGAGATATTTTCTCAAACAATTCCAAAATTCCAAACTGAAAAAATAAAATAAAAAAATAAATAAAAGATACAGTATTTAAAATTATAAGGGCATTACCATATGGACTCTTGATGATGACCACTGATGGGATCTCTAGAGGCTCACTGACTCCATACTGGTTCTGGCTAGAGACTCTGAAGTAGTAGCCAGCATTTTCTGTCAGGTTGGGGACACGGCAGGTGGTGCCAGAGATCGAAGAGGACACCAGGTGCCACTGTTCACCTTCTTTGGCCTCACGTTTTTCCACAATGTAGTTGGTGATCACAGATCCACCGTCATCCTTGGGAACCTTCCAGCTGATCCCAACTGAGTTCTTCAGTAGGGCATCAACAATGAGAGGGCCCTCAGGAATACAAGGTTTGTCTGGAAACCACAAAGGAGAATCAATAAGAGCTCATGAGGTTTTAGCTGCTTTCAGTGAATCAGAAAAACAAAAACAAAAATCTTTCCATTAAAATGAGAATTTGTATTCAATTTGTTCATTGCAGCATGCTTTTACCTTGGATTTCAACTCTTAGCACAGTGTCGATGGTTCCAAACACATTGCTAAGTTGCACCTTGTAGCGGCCAGCGTTGGTTTTTCTCTGGACGTTTCTCACCACTAGATGAGTATAGCTTTCCGTGTTTTCGATGATCACATTCTCAGAAGCATTCAGAGGTTTCTTGCCGTAGAACCACATAATCTGTGGGATTGGACGACCAATGTAGACTACATGGAGACGAAGGCTAGTACCAGCCCCAGCAAAATACTTCTCCTTCAGTGGGAAGCCAGGGTGGAACTGAGGTGGTGCCTGCAAACGCAGTTTGCCACTGGTCTCTATCTCACCAGCCTCATTGACAGCCCTGCAGGTATACAGGCCCTCATCTTCTTGCTCCTCTGTCAGGATGGTCAGGGAGTGGTTACGACCATCTGAACTCATTTTGTACTTGCGGCTCTGGATTAGCTCCTTGCCATAGCGATACCATTTGATCTCAGGCAAAGGTCTGCCTACAATTCCACAGGTTAGGGTGCCAGATGTGCCAAGCTTTGTGGTTACATCTTCAATCTCTTCCTTCAGAGCTGGAGCTTCACCAACTGCAGAAAAACAAATTTGATTAAAATCATTGTGAGAGTAGCATTTTGACTAATAATTCCTGGAATTAGCTCCGTTTGATGGGTAAGGTCTGCCCTTAGCAGCAGCTCACCACTCAGTTTGGTCTTGATGCCCATAGGTGTACGACGAGGTCGGCTAAGTCCAGTCTCATTCTCGGCGAAGATTCTGAACTCATACTCAGTAGCCTCCATCAAGCCGCCCATGGTGAACTGACGATCCTTGGAGCGCTCCTTGTGACATTTCTTCCAGGCACTCTCTCCGGCCTCCCTGTACTCAACCCAGTAACCCAAGATCTCTTTTCCACCATCATGCTCAGGCCTGAGCCAGTGAATGGTGATGCTGTCTTTGGTGATGGAGACAATGTCAATATCTCCTGGTTGGCTGGGTTTGTCTACATGAGAGACAAATAGCAAGAGGTAATGATTTTAGCAAAAGTTTTTTTAACATGATGTAAAGTTTGTTCTCGAGTTAATCCCTGCTCAGTTTTATCTCTTTATTCAATGGAAAATAAGCATCAAGAGATAATACACACCAAATGGATCTTTGCAGACCACGGGATCTGAAGCAGGACCAGGTTCACTCTGCCCAATGTCATTTTGAGCTACAACTCTGAACATGTACTCTGCACTGGGTATAAGACCAGTCACATTGAACATGGTGGTGGTGATGTGGGTCTTGTTATGACGGACCCATTTTTCTGTTGAAACCTCCCTTCGTTCAACATAGTATCCTGTTACACGAGAGCCACCATCGTCCCGGGGCCTGGCCCAGGACAGAGACACTGTGGTCTTGGTGACATCCATGATCTCTGGTGGGTTGCTGGGAGGTTCGGGTGGACCTGTAATGAAGAATGTTGTTAGTGAAACCAAAATTGAACCTCTTTTTATAGATCAGAGTTACAGATGTATGATGTGTGTAGTATAAATATTATTGCTTGTGAAGATTTCCAGTCATCCAGGTCATGATCAATCCAAAAAAGTGTTAAAAAAACAATAACTGGACTCCTACTCTTAATCTGAAGATGTCTCTCTTCCCATCGGGGAGGCTTTATCAATTCCAAAGAAGTCTGGAGTGTGTGGCGTTCCAAGCTCTAAGCAGTTCTATAAAACTTGGAACTCCACACACTCCAGATATTTTAGAATTCATAAAGCCCGGATGGGAAATGTCTTCAGATTCAGAATAGAAGTCCAGTTGTTTCTGTTTTTTCACTTTTTAAAAAAAATTTATAAATCTTATTACACAACAACTTTTAGACAACTTTAACTTTATGAATCCTACTTACAAAGAGGTGTCTTTGGTAGAACTGATTCTTCTGACTTGAGAGATCTGCTAACACCAAACTGGTTCTCAGCAAAAACCCTGAAGTGGTACTCTACATTCTCCTTCAGACCTTTCACCACCAGAGAAGTCTCTGTTACCCTGGCATCCACTGTATACCAGGCAGCCTTTGGTACTTCCCGTCTTTCCACAATGTAACCAAGGATGTCAGATCCACCATCGTCTGAAGGTGATCTCCAGCTAACCCTGACTGATCTGGCCTGAATGTCGTCAAATTCCAGTGGTCCCTCTGGGGCATCAGGGCGACCAATCACTTTGACCTGGGGATGGATGACACGAAGAATGTTAAGTAAAAAAAAAAAAAAAAGATTTATTTATTTTTAGAAACCTGTCACTTAAGGGACATATTCTTTCTTTGTATTCCTGCTTTAACTGAATCTGCCAAATGTGCTCACCTTGATGTAGACGGCCTTCCTTCCACATTTATTTTCCAGCACTAAGTCGTAGGTACCAGTATCGTCTTTGTGTGCCTCTTTGATGACCAGCTCAGTGATATCATCATGGGTAGCAATCATAGCACGATGGGAGATGTCGTGACCATCTTTGGTCCACTTAACTGTCGGGACAGGTTTACCCTTAATGGGTACAGACAGATGGATGACTCCACCTTGTCGCACTACGTAGCCTTCTTCGTATTTATGATCAAGCTCAAAGTCAGGATAACCTGAAAAAGAGACACATTTGATTTGTATGGCAAACAAGTCTTCCAGAAAGTAGAAAAATGTTCTATTAGTAAGATAATGGAATATATTAATTCAAAATGAATTTATTTTTTCTGTAAATTGTGTAAACTTGTTCTCCTACCAAGCATCTCCTGGACTTTAACCACTCCAGGAATCTCTGCAGATTCTCCGGCACCACCAGCATTGCAGGCAGTGACCCTGAACTTGTATTCTGCACCCTGGGGCATATGGGTGAGGGTGTACTCGCACATCTTGGTGGGTGTGGTGTTGCACAGGGTCCATTCAACCTGGTCAACCTTCTGCATCTCAATAAAGTAGCCAGTAACAATAGATCCACCCTCTTCTTCTGGTGGCATCCAGGCCAAAGAGACTGATGTCCTTGTGGTGTCTGTGACTCTAGGCTGAACTGGAGGACCTGGAGGTTCTGTTTAATAGCATGGAAATAATCTGTTAACATATTATATTCTTTCTTGTATGATTATTTTTAAAGCAAAATATAATAAATTGAATGTAGTATCACATACCAATGGGGTCCATGGCAACAGTGATGGCAGAACATTCACTGGGTTTGCCATTTCCTCTGGAGTTGATGGCAGTGACACGGAACTCATATTCCTGGCCTTCAACCAGTCCAGAAGAACGGTACCGGGTCATGGTAACAGGATTCTTATTGATTCTCAGCCACCTGTCAGAACGGGCCTCTTTACGTTCTATAATGTAGCCGGCAATGGTGGAGCCACCATTGTCCTCAGGTGGATGCCAGGTCAGGGTCATGCCCTCATGGGTGACATCAATCACTTCTGGCTGGCTTGGAGGTCCAGGGATGGCTAATAAAAAGACATTTCAGTTACAGATTTGTTAAAAGGAAATATTAATGGAATAAATAGATTTTACCTACCAACAAAATTAGAATAATTTATGTATATGCCATGTTTTCTGTGCATTTAACTTACCAAGAATAATGTTTAAATATAGTGCAGAACTTAAACTAATTTGTTGTTAAACTTTAAATTAATATTTACATGACTCAAAAGATGCAAATGCAGAACTAAAATGTGATGGACTCACTCTTGGGGCTCTTGCATTCCACCACCTCTGACTGCAGGAAGCCACCAACACCAAAGCGATTCATGGCAGCAACACGGAACACGTATTCTGTTCCTTCAGAGAGCCTGGTGAACTTGAAGCAAGGTCTTGTCACAGATTCTGAGACAGTGGTCCAGCCTGGATGGTGGGCATTACGCTGCTCCACCACGTAGCCGCTGACGTTAGCACCACCATCCTTCTCTGGAGCTTCCCAGCTAACGGTGACTGATACGCCATCAACCTCCTCAATCTTCATTGGACCAACTGGGATACCAGGTTTGTCTGTACAGAAACATAACAATACGTAAGACATCTGAACATTGGAGTAAAGTGTGTGGCTTACCAATGCTCCTTATAGATTTAGCGCTCTAGTCACTATAATTTAATGTTGTTTGCAGGAAGTCTCCTTACCAAGGATGATGACCTTGATGACCTCAGTTGCCATGCCTATGGTGTTTTTCACCTCTAACATGTAGTCTCCAGTGTCATGGATGGTAGTGTCACGAATGAGAAGGTGGGTGAATTTGCCGTTACTTTCGATCTTGATGCGGTCCAGGCTGTCCTTCAGCTTAGCACCACCAAAGTACCAGGAGCAGACCGGCTGTGGTTTGGCCTTTATGGGTATGTTCAGATCGATAGGTTTGCCCCGATGTACATGAACAACCTTCTGCGGGATGCTAGTCATATCAATCTTGGGCATCACTGAAAGAAAAAATGTTTATAGTTTAATGTCAAAACATCAAAGTTTAGTGATTAATATAGTATAGTTTAGAGATTCCCTGAGTTTGATGAGATAATTTGTAAAGCTGTATTGACTCACCCTTGATCTCCTGAATTGTGACTGGTGTTATGATGTCCATGGGCTCACTGGTTCCCCTGCTATTGGTGGCACGGATCCTGAACAGGTACTGGTCATTCTCTGTCAGGGACTGGATGGTGTGTTGGGATGCTGAGGCCTTGACTGTGGCCACAGTACTCCACCTGTCAGAGCCAACTTTGCAGGCTTCTATGATGTAGCCTGTCAGTCTACTTCCACCATCGTGCAATGGTTTATCCCAGTGCAGAGTCACTGAGGACTTGGTAATGTCAATAACATGAAGGTCCATGGGCACTGATGGTACTTCACACACCAATACAGGTTCTGTTGTCTCACAGGGCTCACCAACACCATAAATGTTCTCAGGCAGTACTCTGAAGAAGTAGTGCACACCTTCTTCTAAGCCTGTGATCCTGAACAAGGTTTTCCTGCACTCAGTGGTGATGGTCTTGTATGACTTCATGTTGGCTTCACGCTTCTCCACAATGTAGTTGCTGACATGAGCGCCTCCATCCATTGTTGGAACATCCCAGGTGATCACAACAGATTCCTTAGTGTAGTCCTTCACCCGGACTGAACCTGGGGGACCAGGAGTATCTGAAAGACACAAAAGGAAAATAATATTTATGTGTTCAGTCACTTTCCCAATCATAATTGAAGAAGAGTTAATCACTGTAATCAAGGAAAATAATTAAAGTTTTATCTTTATTTATTTATCACATCAATTTATCAATATTACTTGATAAATTCTAAAACCCTCATTGAACATACCATAGACTTTAACCAGGATGGTGGCAGTCTTCTTGCCAGTTGGATTCTCTGCCTCCACAACATATTTTCCAGAGTCATAGCGATTGACCTTCTCCACAGTGAGTGCTGTGTAACTTTCAGTGGTCTCGATGTAGCCACGGGTCTGCAGCTCCACGCCTGTCTTTCTCCAGGCGATCACCGGTGTGGGTCGACCAGAAACGAACACGAGCAGACGCATGGTCCCTCCGGCTCTCAGACATACAGTTTTCTTCAAGTCATCCGCCAGCTCCAGGTCAGGCATTTCTGAACAGATGAAGCACAGCAGGAGGCCACTTTAACAAGACTTTGATATAAAATAATAATAAGCGGTATGCCAATGTCCCCTGAATCTGAGGGATTTGAAAAACAAACGTTTAGGAATGTTAGGAGTTACAGTGTGGAGAAGAACAGATATATTTTTTTTGTTCAAGGCAGAGCAAGTGACAGATCCTGGAGTGTGGAGGGTGACATTTATCCTCCACCAGGTGCAATGGCAGAGTGAGGGCGTGGCCAGTGGTGGTCTTGGCCCCCATAGATTAATCTTCGACTACCTGAATCACTCGATGAAACTATACTTTTAAAAACAAAAAAAGGTTAAATCATCATCTGGAAGTTTCAGAGGACTTCTTCAGTCTACAGCCTGCCAACCAGATCGGTTCCATAGATATCCTTCACTGTTGTGTTTCAAGCCAACCTCCAGTCAGAATCTCAAAAGTAGGTTTTAACACACCCATCCAAATCAATCATCATGTAAAACAATCTAATGTTTTAGGCCAGATGGCCAACTTGTTACTCATAGAAACAGCCTGAGGATAACCAAGGCCAAACTGGTTCAGAAAAAGGGTTATACAGTCATATATTTATATAAGGGTATACTTTTTAGTCCCCGACCAACGAACGGGTTCCGGACCTAAGAACCGTTCGTAGCTCGATTCTGCCGTAGGTCGGAGCCGAACGCACATGGCGCCGTATGTCCGCATTTACGGCCGCAAA
>JARVGV010000280.1:4016118-4068130 GCA_031762435.1 Hypsolebias longignatus | reverse complement strand
TGACGTCACTGGGGGCGGAGCCGTAAGTACGGAGCGCCGTAGGTCGATGGCGCCGTAGGTCGGGGACCACCTGTATTATGAAAAATTTTCAACTCAGTTCAGATTATTTATATAGTGCCAAGTCACAACAGAACTCGTGTCAGGTCACTGCAGAAAAACATTCACATACATTAGAAAGCCATTTAGTAAAAGTTCTCTATCTAAGGAAGCCAGCAGATTGTGTTGAATCTTCACGTATTAATATTTCTCTGATGAATAGAAGGGCCTACTCACCAATTCTCTCCAGTGCTTCGACCTGTGCGCTGGCTTCACTGAACTCTCCGGTACCACTGCTGTTGATGGCGGCCACTCTGAACTGGTACTTCTTATTTGCTGCCAGGCCGGCAGCTACATATTCGTTGGTCTTTAGGGGCTTAGAGGTGGCACGGTACCACTGCTCAGAGCCCTCCTCTAGGATCTCCACCACATAGCCGGAGACAGCGGATCCACCATCATACATGGGTCGGGTCCAGATCATGCTGATGCTGTGCTTTGTGGTGTCTGTGATGCGAGGCACTGATGGTGCAGCTGGGGTGTCTGACCAAGACAAATATCATTTTGGTATTTGAGTCACTGAAAACTAATGCTTGGAGTTAGTAATGACAGGAAAAAAAAAAAAGACCCTTACATGTGGGGTCTTTACAGAGAATGTAGGGTGTGGCGTCACTCGGCTGGCTGTCTCCAGCAGCATTGACAGCTGTCACTCTAAACTGGTACTCGCTTCCTTCAAGCAGGCCTGTGATCTTCAGACGGGTGTCATAGATGGTGTAGGTCTTGTTCACTCGAGTCCATCTGGTTTAATGAACAAGACAAATTAAAACAGTTTCTAACATAACAAGGTGAAAACTGTTTCAAGTCCTTTTGAACTGGTTCTGACCTGGTGCTGCTTTTCTCTCGTTTTTCCACGATGTAGGTTTTGATTTCATTGCCTCCGTCGCTTTCAGGCTTCAGCCACTCGATGATGATGTGCTCCTTTGCTACAGCTGTGGTCTCCGGAGTGCCCGGCTGGGACGGAACAGCTGGAGAAAGATGGAAATGGCAGTCTCAACTTAGAAACTGTTCCCAAAGGAGATTAACTTTTGAAACTGAGTGAAATTTTTTATTTTGTTTGTTCCAAAGAACCTTAGGAATATAAGAGCTTTTCTTATGGCTCATGTACACATTGATCATGAGAGCCTCTGAGAAGCTGCCTGACTTGTGCTCATAAACTGCAAGAACAATGAGCCCCAGAGTTATACAAAACCCATGATCCATTTGCTTTGGACCACAACTTCTACATAACCACTAAATTATGTCGTACATATAACCCTGTAGATTTCACATATTTTGATTACTTTTATTTCTCTTTAATCAGTCTCTACAAAAGATGGATGATTTATTTTATTCTTGAGTCTACAATCCTTCTGTATGTTTTTAAATCTCTGAACAATTCTGCCCCCTCCTATCTCGCTGATCTGCTGCAGCCATATGTCCCACAGCAGACCAGATGCTTTTCTTGGTTCCAGTCACTCACTTTAAGCACAGAGGTGACAGAGTCTTCTCTGTTGCAGGTCCAAAACTGTGGAATGCATGTCAGGCTGGCTTCCTCTCTCACTGTTTTTAAGTCTCGTTTAAAAACTCACTTTTATTTCTTGGCTTTTGACACCGTGTGAGTTGATTTTAACTTGTCTGTATTCTATAATGTTAGTCTTTTAGTTCTTATCTTTACCTCTGTGGATCTATGTAGTGTATTTTATCCTGTGTCCTTTTTTGTTTTGTTTCTGCTGTACAGCACTTTGGCTGTCCTTGTTGCTGTTTTTAAATGCCTTATAAATAAAGTAGTATGGTATGGTATTATTTCAGAAAATCCACCACAAAACCAACCCAATTCCAGATGGCCACTAAAACCAATCAACCTCCACAAACCAAAGGGACCAGCTCACTTACAGAGATCAAGCTAAAATTTAGCGTGGTAGTAGCTTATATTATAACAACTAACAGATTGTTTGAGATTCCATTGACTTGCACGAGATACACTAGACTCTGTCATCCCTCCACTTTAGCTGATGTTAGTCTAAAACTCGCATGAAAGGCAGCTGGTGACATGACAACAGTTAAGAGCTGGTTATTGGTTAAAAAAACAGCATCTAATGATTTTAAAATTGTTCTGTAAAAACTTTTAGCAATTTGACTTTAAAACAACAAATTACATTCAGCTGTAATACATTTTAATAAAATCTCTGTAAAATTAAACAAAATGTATTAACAAGACAAAATTCAGATGCTGCAGCTTACTGTAGGCGTTCCTGGCGATGACGGGGTTGGACTCCAGAGGAACTCCAGGTCCGAACTTGTTGACTCCTCTGACTCTGAAGACATACTCGTTGTTTTTGATCAGCCTGCTGCTGACGCACGACAGAGACTTGCACTCGGCCTCCATGATCACCCAGTTGAGGCGGCTGGTCTCACGGCGCTCTACGATGTAATGACTGACGATGTCTCCACCGTCCTCGAAGGGAATCTTCCAGGAAACCGTGCACTTCTCCTCCGTTACTCGGCTGATCACGATCTTATCAGCTGGAGGTCCGGGGGTGTCTGAGAGGCCACAATCAACAGTTAGATTTGTGCTTTTTGGCTATTTTATATTATATTTTATACCGTTGTTTTCATGTTTATAGTTTTTTTTTTATGCAATTTTATTCATATTTTTTACAATCAAATGACTTCCACATACTTTTGCTCTATTTTAACTATTAAGACATCAAACACTCAGGTCAACATGTTGTTGTCTGCTATGACTTTTAGTATTCGTAACTTCTGTAGTTTTTGAATTGTTTCACTTTATTGATAAAATATTTCCCCCAAAGTATACATTGAGATTGCTTCAGTTACACCAAAAATATTATTTTAAATCTACTTCAACTTACTGGTTATATGTTTGCCATCTTATGATACTTTTAGCTTTTATATTTAGTTCAGCTAATTTTAGCTGTAGTGTACAGTTTTGCTATTTTTAGCAGTTAAATGCTCGTTTTGTTGATTTCTGCTCATAGCTACTTTTTTATTAGGTTAAGCTTTAGGTTACAGTTTGGGTAATTTTAATTTTAAGCTATTGTTTTGTTCAGCTTCTTTTAGGCTTTAGTTAGTTTTTCTAACAAATTTTTAGGCTTTATTTATTTATTTATTTTAGCTTTTAGCTACTGTAATTTGGTCTTTACTGTTTTGTTATATTTAAATTTAAGATACGATTTTGCTGAATGTATCCTTTAGCTCAGTTTTAGCTCATTTTAGATCTATATGGTTTTGTTACAATTAGCTTTAAGCTACGGCTTTGCTAATTTAAGCTTTTAGCTGCGGTCTAGTTAAGTTTAGCTTTTAGCCCCCATTATAATGACTATCTTCTGTTTGTTTTCTAACTTTGAGAGCAGATTTCAGTCATTCAGTCTTCAGCTGTATTTTCATAGAAAATGTGATTTCTTTAGTTAATCTTTACTCCAGCCTGTATGTTATTCGGCGACAGCTCACCCAGAACTTTCACGTTGACGTTTGCAGTCTTTATTCCGTTGGTGTTTTTCGCAGTGAGGGTGTATCTTCCTGTATCATATCTGTCACAGTTCTTGATGACAGCCATGGCTTTGGTGGAGGTGTACGTCAGTGAGTATTTCTCGCCGAGCTCCAAGATCTTGTCGCCCTTTGACCAGTAGACTGTTGGCTCTGGTTTTCCACCCACGGCACCATCCAGGACTAAATCAGAGCCAGCCATGACAGTAACAGTCTCACCTATCAGCTTGCTGTCCAGCTCAGCTCTGGGAGGAGCTGAAGCAAATAAAAAAAGTTTTTTTTTAAGTTCATGCAGGAAAGTTGAATCCTAGATGGTTTAGAATCAAGACATTCTTTATAAATACACGAGTAACATAATTCTTACGCATAACGGTCAACAATACTGGAACTAGAAATGTCAGAGGTCAATCAAAGACACACCCGCTCGGCTAACAAGGAATGAAGATACTTTAAGAAAAGTAGTAATAAACTGTGCTTGTTTATTTTTTTGTAATTATTTCATGCCAGTTTTTATCATGACCGGTAATAAATTTGATTAATTTCAGTTAATTTCTATAGCTCTAAGTCTCAACAGAAGTCATCTCGGGGCACTGTACAAAAACATTCACATACATTATAAAAGCCAGTTGGTAAAAGTTATCTCTAAGGACGCAGCAGATTCTGCTGAATCTTAACTTCATCACAGTCTCCCATCTTGAGCAAGCACAAAAGTAAAGTAAGTATGTAACGTCCCTTCAGAGTCATTGCAGCAAAACAATGTGTTAGCAACTGGTTCTTGCATTGTTGGAGCAGATGTAAACTTTATTTTTACATTTTTAGTGTATTTAAATCAATATTTGAATGTTTTCTCTAAGATTGAAGCTTCTCAAAGTCCAACTGTTTGGTTGTTCATTGGTGGCCTTTGGCACAAAGTGTCAGCATTCTTAGAACATCTACTTAAAAGAAAAATACGCTTTGTCATTGAACAAACATACAAACATATGCTGCCAGATTTTTAAATGGCTTAATCATGTTTACAGATCCATCTGTACCATCAACACAGGTACCAGACTTTCTGATGACTCTGGAATACTTTCACTACCAGCCGTGGTCAAAATTGGCCCCAAATAATAACTAAGAAATAAGCAATTGTACTATTTCATGTATTCCTCGGAATATCTTCATTCTCAATGGCATCTGAGCTGAACCTGTCTTCAACTCACCTCTGACCCTTTCAGTCTTGGTTTCATTGGTCAATCATAAGGCAATACTTCATGCTTATGAATTCTACAATGTGTACATTTCCTACACATTTTAAGCTGACAGTTCTGTTCCACTAAACTTGCTAATAAAATGCATCTTTGTTACGTTAAAAATAAATCCTGAACTATAAAACTAGACAGTAAGAGTTGCACGTACAGTATTCATCCTTGCATGTGACTGGTCCAGTGGACTCTGATGGCACACTGTGGACCCCAGCCGCATTCTTGGCAATGACCCTGTACTCGTAGGTCTCTCCTTCTCCCAGATTTGTGATTGTGAAGTAGTTCTCTGTGATTGTAGTGTAGTTGCATTTCAGCCAGCGGTTATCATCCCACTCATCTGTGCTGTAGACTTTCCTCTCCACGATGTAACCAACAATCTTACTGCCGCCATCATTGAAGGGCACCGTCCAGCACAATGAAACAGATGAGCGGCTGATGTCCGTAACCTCAGGTTTACCAGGAGGATCTAAATCAAAGAAAGTATGGTTTTAATTTGCACTGCAACATGACTTTAAACACAACTTTTTAAAAAAATATCACATCTAATCTATTGTTAAGCTCTTAGTTAAACTAAATTAAATTATTTGGTGAAGGAAGTGTATTTTTGAGGTAATTATGACGTCAATATTTCCCTTACCAACAGGATTGAGTGCCACCATTGGTCTAGAGGCCTCACTGGCCTTGCTGAGTCCAGCAAGGTTCATGGCATACACCCTGAACTGATACTCCAAGCCTTCAATCAGGTTGGACACCTTGTAATGGCACTCCAAGCAGGGCAGTTTGTTCTCCCTCACCCACAGGATTGTGTTCCTCTCTTTCTTCTCAATCCAGTAGCCTGTCACCTTGCTACCACCATCAGCATACGGGACATCCCATTTGATGCTGATGGCATTAGCTGACACAGAAACCACATCTGGACGAGTTGGAGGACTTGGAGGAACTGTGGAAGTTAAGAAGAGGTGGAAATATGAACCATATTCATACAAAAAAAAAAAACAGGACTTGAGTTGATTTTGACTTTTGGACAGAACTTACTAAATGGATGCTCAATCACAACAGGAGAAGACTCTATGGATTTGCTAACTCCATACTTGTTCTCGGCACACACTCTGAAGGTGTACTCCATGTATTTGGTGAGGTGAGTCACTTTAATTGTGGTTCGCTGCACGCTGGAGTTAACAACTTGCCAGGAAGCAGAGCCAGATTCACGTTTTTCAACGATGTAGTTGGTGATTTCAGTTCCACCATCATCCGCTGGCTCGGACCAGGATAGAATGCAGGACTCTGAGGAGATTCCAGAAACCTCCAAGGGGCCTGAGGGTGGACTTGGTCTGCCAACAATGACCACAGTCACTGTGAAAATCTTCACACCAGCAGCATTCTCCAGGATCAGGTAATATTTGCCACTGTCGTTTCTCTTGCTGTCTCTCACAATCAGAGTTGTTCTTTCCTTTGAGGTCCTTATTAGGATTCTGTCAGTGTCTTTCAGCTTCATCTCCTCAAGTTTCCATGTGACCTTGGGTGCAGGTCTGCCACTTATGGGGATATCAATTGTGAAGGTGTTAGAGATTTTACAGGTGATGAGCTGGTTGGTGATGCTGCTCAGGTCAGCAGTTGGTTCAATACGAGGCTCCTTAATTACCACTGAGCTCAAAGTACCCTGAGGCTCACTGATTCCAGCATCATTTTTGGCCTTGACCCTGAAGTCATACTCTGTGTTCTCGATCAGATCCTCTACCAGCATCTTCTGCAGCTTTGCCTCTCCATAAACAATCCAGTGGTCAGTACCCTTAGCTCTAAATTCAACAATGTAGCCTCTGATCCGGCTACCTCCATCATGCTCGGGTTTCAACCACACCAGGGAGGCTGTAGACCTAGTAGTGTCTACAACATCTAATCTTTTGGGTGGTGCAGGTTCTTCCGTCGCAGTGATGGGCTCTGTCATTTCAAGAGGTTCTCCCTGGCCATACTGGTTAACAGCTGTCACTCTAAACAAGTATGGCACGCCAATATCCAGTCCTGTTACCCTTACCATCTGACGGGAGCTCTTGCTACTGACCTCCTGCCAGGCAAGGCGGCTTGCCTCACGCTTGTCAACAATGTAGTGGTGGATTCGAGAGCCACCGTCATTAGATGGAGCATCCCACATCATTGTTAAGGCCCCACGAGTAACATCTTTGAAGGTGATTGCTCCTGGAGGTCCAGGAGTGTCCAGGACTTTAATGGTGAATGTAATAGACTTGCGCCCACTGTTGTTTTCCAGAGACAGGGTGTATTTGCCTGCCTCATACCTAGTGCAACCTTCTATAGTCAGAGTGGAGAAGGTATCTGTGGTATTGACATCAGCCATGACAGGAAGTTCACCATCTACTTTTGACCAAGTGGCAAGGGGAGTAGGTTTTCCCCAGAAAGCAATATGAAGAGAGACTGTGCCTCCTTTCTTCACAATATGAGTTTGCTTGAAGTTGGCATCAATGTCAATCTCTGGAGATGTAAGTCTGTCCAGAGCCTGTACAGGGTGTGGCATAACTGAAGCTTCACCCTCTCCAGATCCATTTACAGCACTGACCCTGAACTTGTAGAGCTCTCCAGGTACCAGACCCTTTGCAGTGTAGCTGTTGTGGATACAAATTTGACTGTTGACTCTGTGCCACTCTTCCAAACTGGCCTTGCACATGTCAATGTTGTAGCCAATAATTTCCATGCCACCATCAAACACAGGCTTTGTCCATTCCAGGGTGACAGAAGACTTTGTGGAGTCAATGACCTGTTTGAGAGAAAGAATTGTTTGTAACATAAATGTGTTTTGTTATTCTCATCTTGGTTTATTTTTGTTTAGGACATTAAGGGAACTAAATATCTGCAGTGTTGTACAGAAACAGTCTTGTCTGACCTTGATCACAGTGGGGGCACTAGGAGCACTGGTTGGCTCTCTGCATTTGAAAAGCCTGGAGGTGTTGCTGGCTGGTCCGACTCCAGCACCATTTTCAGCCATGACTCGGAACTCATACTCGTTGCCCTCAGTAAGATTGGTGACACGGTGCCTCAGCTCTGTTATGGGTCTCTTGGAAGAGACTCTTAACCAGCGAAGGCTCTTCTTCTCTCTTCTTTCTAGAATGTAATGTTTGATCTCATTGCCTCCGTCTGATCTCGGCCTGGTCCAGCACAAGGTGATACTGTCACCTGTCACATGAGTGGAATCAGGAGTACCAGGAGCATCAGGTACAGCTGAGGGGCAGAGCAGAAAAACATTTAAGTTACAGAAGGTGGTTTTGGGTTTTTGTTTATTAAAAAAAAAAAAAAAAAAAAAGAGTTTCAAAAGAACTAAAATCTAAAGTTTTGATGGTGTCTATTTACTTACTGTATTGCATCCGTGCAATGACTGGATCAGAGTCTAGTGGTTTGCCAACACCAAACTTGTTGACAGCCGAGATTCTGAACTGGTACTCATTGCCCTTGATGAGGTTGGTAGCATTGTATGAACAAGCTTCACACTTAGATGTGACCAGGGCCCAGGAGATCCTGGATGTCTCCCTCTTCTCCACCACATAGTGGGTGATGGCAGCACAACCATCATTTTCTGGTGGGTTCCACCATACAGTGCATTTATCTGCTGCAATGCCGGTGAAACGGATTGGACCCTCAACAGGTCCAGGAGTATCTGTACAGACAAAGGTTTCAGACGTCATTTGCGGAACGCACTTACAGGTCTGGATTGGAAACTGAAACCCAAGAGTCTTTGTTCACTCACCTTGCACTCTGACATTAACGTCTGCTTTCCTTGTCCCAGAGCTGTTTTTGGCTTCCACCGTGTAGATTCCACGGTGGTTCCTGTCAGCATCACGAATAAAGAGACTACTGGTGCCAATGCCAGTGGTGATCTCAATGTCAATCATTGTTCGCTTATCAATCTCTTTGCCGTCCTTGTACCACACAATCTGGGGAAGTGGGCGTCCAGTGATGGTGCAGCCAAGCTGAACATTCTCTCCAGCCCTCAGGGTGAGCACCTGGTCTGGAGACCACTCTATTTCAGGAGCAACTGATCACACACACACACGCACGCACGCACACACACACACACACAAATACTTACAAGTCAGCAACAACATTTTTTCTAAACGTTAAATTTGTAAGTTTATTTAAGAAAACAAGCTTACTGCTCTCATCCTTGGTCATGATGTATCCAGAGGAGTTAGATGGTGGACTGATGGTGCCAACAGCATTCCTGGCAATCACTCTGAACTCAAATCTGTCTCCAGGGGATAAACCGGTCACAGTGAATTGAGTCTCACTGATATCAATAAAATTGCATCGTAGCCATTTGCCTCTGCCTTGACGCCTTTCTACACTGTATGCCACAATTTTGCTGCCACCGTCTCTCTTGGGAATGTTCCATTGCAGGGAAACTGAGTCTCTGGTTACATCAATGCAGACAGGTGTGCCAGGAGGATCTAATTCAGATGAGAAAGGGGAATGTTATTCCATAACTCTAGGGTGCCATGTAGCTAATACCACCTAATGTCTAAAATACTAAGTTATCACTTGATTACAGTCAAAACATGTCTTTGTCATTCTGTTCTCACTGTACTTGATGTAACCCTCACCCATAGCTACTACATATTTTATCAGAGCAGGACACAATTTAAATAACTCAAACTAATTCAGAACAATATTAAAAGTATTTTTTTTCTAGAATTACATAAAAACAAAACTTACCAACAGGAGAAATGGCACGAGCATGTTTGCTTTGTTCACTGACAGGGCTGATTCCAGCATTGTTCTCAGCATAGACTCTAAAGGAGTACTCCAGTCCCTCCAAGAGACCAATGATCCTGTACTCTTTGTTGGAAATGGTAGTGGAGTTCACCTTCTGCCACATAAGGCTGTTCCTGTCCTTCTTCTCAACATGATAACCCAAAATTGGGGAACCTCCATCAAAGCCTGGGGCGTCCCACTTGATAGTCATACCATCACTGGTAACATTGTATGCTACTGGCTTTCCTGGTGGGCCTGGAGGTTTATACTGGTGCTGGGCTATAACGTCTGATGAGTTGAGGGGCTCACTAACTCCATATTTGTTCTCTGCACGAACTCTGAACTGGTACTGGGTTCCCTTGACCAGGTTAGGGATCTTGAAGGTGGTCCTGACAACACTGGAACAGACCATTTTCCAGTTGGCCTGGGAGGTTTCACGTTTCTCCACACTGTAGCAGGTAATTTCACCACCTCCATTTTCCTTTGGTTCATCCCAGGAAATGATGATACTCTGCGCTTTTATCTCATCAAAGCGAATAGGCCCAACAGGCACTGAGGGGGGTCCCAGAGTGATCACATTGATATCAAAGTAGTTCTTGACAACTCTGTTGTCCAACACCAAGGTGTACTGGCCAGCATTTTCTTTCTTGGCTCCTCTGACTGTGACTGCAGTTTTGTTGTCAGTGGTCCTGAAGCGAATCTTCTCACTTTCTTTCAGCGGAAAGTTATCCTTCATCCAGCTGATTACGGGTCTTGGTTTACCCTTAAAGGGTAGCTCAATGTGAATGTTCTGACCAATACGAACAAAAAGCTCTCCGTTGGGATAATCACTGAGGATTGCTTCAGGTGGAATAATCAAGTCCATCACTGTGACTGGACCAACCTGGGAAAAGTCACTTCTGCCTTTCTCATTCTTGGCAAACACTCTGAAATCCAGGATAGTATTCTCCTTGAGTCCTGTCACTTCACAAGTGCAGCGCTTGCATGTGGCACCTAAACTCCAGTTGACTTCCTCCTGGCTTCTCTTTTCAATTATGTACTCAGTTATGTGGCTGCCTCCATCATGGTCAGGTCGGGTCCACTGTAGGGTAACAGAGTTCTTTGTAGAGTCCACCATTGCCAGGTTTTTGACAGCTCCTGGAGTTTCTGTTGCTCTAACAGGCTCAGTGGTCTCACAGGGGTCACCCACACCAAACTCATTTTCAGCTGACACTTGGAAAAAGTAAGCTACATCCTCCTCCAAGCCTGACACCTTATAAGAGGTGTTCAGGCACTCTGCAGAGATCACCTGGAAAGCCTTCATGGTGGAAGCCTTCTTCTCCACAATGTAATTAGTGACAGGAGATCCACCATCAATGAGAGGAGCCTCCCAGCTGAGGGTCAGCTTTCCTCGTGTCACGTTCTTAACAATAAGTTTCTGGCAAGAGGATGGACTGTCCAGAACCTTTAGGGAAACTGTGATTACCTTGGGTTCTCCTACACCATTCTCTATTTCCAGCACATACTTTCCACAGTCATCACGGGTGACTTTTGGTATAAGGAGTGTTGTGGATCTCTCAGTGCTGCTAATGGTATAGCGGTTGTCACCAGCTATGTTGCGATCGCCACGGCGCCAGGTGACATTTGGAGTGGGACGCCCCTTCAGAGGGATAAACACTTCAACGTCACGGCCAGCCCGAGCTGTGTACTGAGTTGTCATGGATACATCCAAGTCCAAATCAGCCTCCTCTGTTGAAAGAAAAAAAAAAAAGGAAGATAATAACATTAAATGTTAAAAGAATTGGAAATTAAAATTGTAAAACACCAACAAAAACTACACTATATGGCACGACATCAATACTTGAAAATTAACAGATGTGAAGTTTTGTGTTATAATTCCAAAACAACTTTATCTATGTGCATCCATATAACATTGTCCAGCTTTCTACTTTTAATCTTGGTAATAAAATAAAATTCATACCTAAAATGTCTTTGGCTTGCACAGGCTGGTACATCTTGATGTCCTCTCCTTTACCCTTGCAGTTTACAGCAGAGACCCTGAAGTAGTAATACGTTCCAGGTTTGAGGTGAGACACCACATACTCGCATGTCTTGACCTGGGGATTGATGGTCACCCATTCTTTGTCCTCTGCATTCATCTGTTCCAATACATAGTGTGTGATTTCACTGCCACCATCATAGACTGGCTTATCCCAGCCTAGAGTGATGGAGGTTTTTGTGGAGTCCACCACACGCAGTTTGGAGGGTTCACCTGGAAGATCTGGCAAAAACAGGAGGATAAATTACCTCATTGGCTACACGTGAACATTGTAATAGGTAAAACGGCTGAAATAATTATGCTAAGTGAATATTTCTGGTATACCAATGGGGTCATAGGCCTTGTAAAGGTCTGAGGCCTCAGAGTAGTTTCCTGCACCAGCCTTGTTGACAGCACAAACTCTGAACTGGTACTCATTGTTCTCTGTCAGGTTGCTGACTTTCTGCCTGGTGTCTCTGATGGTGCCCTTCACCACCTGGAAAAATACAAAGGACATTATGAAGCGTTCCTTGTGACAGACTTGTCCAGGGTGTCCGCCGCCTCTCGCACAGACTGCTGCATATGGGCACCAATGACCCCCGCAAACCAAAAAGGAAGAAGTGGTTAAAGATAATGGATAGATAGATGGATGAATTATAATGCATGTACACATTTATTCACAAATTCATTAATTTGTTTTTAAAGAAAGCATATTTTTTAAACAAACCTTGAACCATTGCAGACTTTTCTTCTCCCTTTTCTCAAGGTAATAACCATCAATATCACTGCCTCCATCCAGTGCTGGCCTTTCCCAAATCACTGTCATTGTGGACTTGGTGATCATGGTAACTTTAGGCTTGGATGGCTCACTGGGTGGAACTATACAACAAAAAAAGTACAGGTTAAGATCAATTTATTCCATTTTTCTATAGCATTTAACAAGAATAATAACTGTAGTTTGTTTGGGTACCAAAAGCGTTCTTGGCAATAATGGGCTCAGACTCCAGTGGGTCTCCGATGCCATACTTGTTGACTCCACGGACCCTGAAGATGTACTCGTTACCCTGGATAAGTCTAGGCACATTTACAATGCAGTCTACGAGTTTCTCCGACACAATAGACCACATGACTCTGCTGGTCTCCCTCTTCTCTACAATGTAATGAGTTACCATGGCCCCACCCTCATCAGCAGGTGGAGACCACATGATGGTGATGTTGTCAGCTGTCACCTTCTTAAACTGTATTTCTCCAGCAGGGGGCCCTGGCTTGTCTAAAAAGGAAAACCAAACATTTATTCACATTAAATATACAATTATTACAATGTCATAATACTTTAGAAAATATATACGGTACCTTGAATGAGCAGCCTGACAATACCACATGCAGATCCCAGAGAGTTCTTCACTTTGACCTCATAGGTTCCAGAGTTCAAGCGACTGGTCTCCTTAATGAATATACTGGTGAACTCAAAAGTGTGTTTGAAAGAGAGCTGATTAGTGGGCTTCAGTTCTTTGCCATCTTTAAACCACTCAATAGTTGGGGCAGGTTTGGCTGTGATATTAAATTTGAGTTCCACATCAGAACCAGCACTATGTTTGACCTCATTAAGGTACTCTTGAGGAATTTCAATCTCAGGTGCACCTAGGAAACAAATTGACAAATTTGTTCATTATTTTTGATTGATATACATCAGGATGCAGAAACAGAAAACACATCAATTCACAAAGTAAAAAAGAAAAAAATATATAATATAGAACAGTGACAAATTCATGAGCTAAATTAGAAATTTTAAGACTGTAAGGAATTGCCTACCATAGGTATCCACACATGTGGTCGGTCCAGCTGTCACAGATGGGTTGCTGACTGAGCCAACTGCATTCTTGGCCATGACTCTGAACTCATATGTCTCGTTCTGGGTAAGACCAGTCATAGTGAAACGTGTGTCAGAGACATTAGTTAGGTTAGCTTTGGACCACTTCACACTGACACCTTCTTTCTTCTCAATGATGTAACCAGTGATGGGGGATCCACCATCATAGTTGGGCTTCTCCCAGGCCAGGCTGATGGAATTTTTAGTGATGTCACTGATACGCAGGTTGATGGGTGGCTCTAAAGAATAAAACAAATAAGAAAAAAATTAAATGGTTTTCTCTAACAAAATCAAATTTACTATACTTAACATGAACTTGGATTTTGCCCTCACCACAAGCATCTATGGCCAACACAGCGTCTGAAGCTTTACTGAAAGCACTGAGTCCAGCAGCATTCTCTGCTGCAACCTTGAACTCATAAATTAGTCCAGCACTGATGTTGGTGACCTTGAAGTGTGTTGCACGGATCACAGTTCTGTTGACTCTCTGCCACAGAATGCTGTTCTTGTCTTTCATTTGGAGATGGTAGCCAAACACCTGGCTGCCTCCATCTGATGTGGGCTCCTTCCAGGCTAATGTTATGGTTTCTCTGGTTACAGCAGTGATTTCTGGAGTTGTTGGAGCATCCGGAGTAGCTGGTGGATAACAAGCAGATATTTTAAAGTCAAAACTGGGTATCGAAACATTATGTTTGAAATGTGGCACAAAATAAACAGTTCTTACTGTATGGAAGGTTGACAGTAACAGCTGGTGAGTCAATGTGCTCACTGATTCCGTATTTGTTTTCAGCCCTGATTCTGAACTGGTACTCCAACCCAGTGGTCAGCTTCATGATCTTCATGGTGCAGCGAGCCACCGCAGAGGAGACATCCATCCAGTTGGCTGTAGTTGTCTCTCTTTTTTGAACAATGTAGTTAGTGATAGGGCTGCCACCATCGTATGCTGGTGGAAGCCATGTCAGACTTACACTGTCCTCTGTGACATCAAACAGCTCTACTGGTCCAAGTGGGGCACTTGGGCGATCCAGAACCACAATTTTGACATAAGATTTGGTGGTTCCACTCGAGTTAGAAGCAATGATGTCATAGCGCCCTGAGTCTCCAGCAACACTCTCACGCAGAGTGATTTTGATGCTGTCAGGAGTAACTTCAGAGTTGAACCTCATTGTTGACTTGAGCATCACATTATCCTTGGAAAGAGAGATTTTTGGCAATGGCCGGCCTGTCAGTGGAATCTCA
Organism: Hypsolebias longignatus; assembly: GCA_031762435.1. Taxonomy (NCBI): domain Eukaryota; kingdom Metazoa; phylum Chordata; class Actinopteri; order Cyprinodontiformes; family Rivulidae; genus Hypsolebias; species Hypsolebias longignatus. The sequence goes on along the minus strand of JARVGV010000280.1, from coordinate 4,053,426 downwards.
CACTTGATTGTGGAGCCAGCTCTGACATACACTGTGTTGTGGGGGAAGTCCTTCATGATTACCTCAGGAGGTTCTAGAATAAAATGTGTTAAAAAAAAATGTAAAGGCATATTTTTAAGTTTTGACTTTAACTTGATTGTACTAGTTAAATAGGATTTAGTTAATTATATAATTTTATTTCCTCTTAGTCTTCAGTAATCAAAACTGTGAATCTGAAAAATTTAATGGTTTTTAACTTACCAAGCTGGTCTTTGACCATAACAGGGTCGACCATTTCCTTTGCATCACTGAATCCAGCATGATTCTCAGCTCTGACTCTGAAGAAGTACTCTGCTTTCTCTCTCAGGCCAGACACTGTGAAGTGGGTGGACTTGATAACACCACACTTAACCCACTTCTCCTGACCTTTTTCCAATGCTTCAACCAGGTAGCCGGTAATTCTGCTTCCTCCATCTTGTTCTGGTTTAGCCCAAGCCAAAGACACACTCTCCTTGGTGACATTGGTTACTCCTAGCTTTGGTGGCAGACTTGGTTTTTCTGCAGAAAGAAGCCATAAAGTGTGTTATTATAAAAATCTCTGGAGTTATCATTTGTAAACTGTACAAGACTAAAATGTTCCTACAAAGAAATTTTAGTACCTGTGATTTTGGTTCCGTCTTTGGTCTCAGCAGGAATACCAATACCATAGTCATTCTCGCCTGTTACTCTGAAATAGTAAACTTCTCCCTCTTTCAGGTTGGCCACTTTGTATGTCAGTCTGTGGCATGTGTCAGTCAACCTAGTCCAACCTTTTTTGCTAGCTTCACGGAAATCAACAAGGTAATTCTTGACTGGTCCTCCTCCCTCATTCTCAGGGGTGTCCCAGGTTACAGTGGCAGAAGACTTTGTCACTTCCCTGACCTCCACTTGAGCAGGAGGTCCAGGTGAATCAAGGACTCTAACATTGAGGGTCAATGAAGAGGTTCCAGCAACATTGGACAAGGTGACAGTGTATTTTCCAGAGTCACTGCGAGTTGCTTTTTCTAAGGTGATTGAGGTAAATGTGTCTGTAGTGTCAATGACAGCCCGTACTCTAAGGTCTATGTCAGGTTTAGTCCATGAAACAATAGGAATGGGTTTTCCTCTGAAGGGTACTGTCATGGTAAATGAGCTTCCATCTTTCACAATAAGAGTTTTTCTCATCTCATTACTTATCTCAAAGACTGGCTCTTCCTCACTTTCTTTAGCAATTTGTTTGTCTGACTCGGGACTAGGTTCACTGATTCCTATTTTGTTAACTGACTTGACAACAAACACATATTCAACCCCAGGAGTCAGTCCCACCACAGTGAACTCTGTGTTCTTGGTGTTCTGAACGCCAATAATCCATTCATCATCTAGTGTCTGTCTGTATTCTACTCTGTAACCAGTCACAGGCGCTCCACCATCAAATAGTGGCTTACTCCAAGTTAGTGTGGCTGTGGTCTTTGTAGTGTCAATAATTTTAGGTTTAGGAGGAGGTGAAGGCAGGAATTGTGGGTCTTCAGCCTTAATGAGTGGGCAAGGGATGCTAGGAGCACTGAGGCCAGCAGAATTTTCTGCAAACACTCTGTACTCATACTCACAGCCCTCACGAAGGTTGGAGGCTTTGACTCTGAGGTCATAAACGGGTTTCTTGTTGACACGGCACCAACGAAGGCCAGTCTTCTCCCGTTTTTCAATAACATAGCCAGAGATACTGCTGCCACCATCAGAATGTGGTCTTTCCCAACAGATTGTCATTGCCTCACTAGTAACTGAGGTGACCTGTACATTAGTGGGGGCTACAGGCACAGTGAATGGATCCATTGCCTTTTTTGGCTCACTTTCCAGTGTTTCACCATCTCCATATTTGTTTACTCCCCTGACTCTAAAGATATACTCATTTCCTTTGAGGAGCTTAGTAACTTTGCAAGTGGTTGCCTTCATATCACCATAGACCAGGGTCCAGGCAAGGCGACTTGTCTCACGTTTTTCCACAATGTAATGCATGATTTCGGCACCACCATTCTCTTGAGGAGGTCCCCATGTTAGAGTGCATTTCTCTGCTGTAAGACCAGACACAGCCAGAGGTCCAGAGGAAGGTCCAGGCCTGTCTAGAACCTTACAGTTGACAGCCACAGACCTTGTTCCGGCTACATTGTGTAGAGTCAGGACATACTGACCAGAGTCCTTCCTAATAGCATCTCTGACAATCAGGGTGGTTGTAAAGTTGGTGGAAGTGATTTCACACCTGGCCTTGGCCTCAATCTCTTTTCCATCCTTAGACCAGGAAAGCACAGGAAGTGGACGCCCTGTAATTTCAGCATCTATTCTTATTATCTCTCCAGCCTTAATGACAACCAACTGTCTGAATTTATCCTCCATGATAATGGTTGGAGGGTCTACATCATCCTTAACAGTGACAGGACCAGTGCTTTCTGAAGGAGCACTCAGCATCTCTGCTGAATTTCTTGCAATAACATGGAAGTCATACTGGATGTCTTCTGTGAGGCCTGTAACATCAAAGTAGGTGTCCTGCACATTGGTGAAGTTGCATTTCAGCCAGCGACCATTGGGAAGTTCTTTACGCTCTACAACATATCCAGTAATTTTCACTCCACCATCATATTCAGGTGCATTCCAGAAGAGAGAAACTGAGTTTCTAGTAATATTTGTAACTCTAAGGTTATGTGGTGATTCACAAGGATCCCTGGCTGCAACAGGATCACTGGGTTTAGTGCATGGACCAATGCCAGCAATATTTTCAGCATAGACTCTAAATTGATACAAAAGACCTTCTTCAATGCCAGTCATTTTGAACTGGTTTTCAGCCAGTAGTCCTCTGTTGACTTTGGTCCATAGAATGCTGCTTTGTTCTTTGCATTCAATATGATAACCAATAATGGGGCTTCCACCATCACTGGCAGGTCTGTCCCATAATACTTGCATGCCAGTCTTGGTGGCATGGGCAACATGAATATTGGTTGGAGGACCAGGAGGCTCAAATGGATACTGGGCAATAACAGGAGCAGAGTCTGTGGCAGGGCTCTTACCATAACGGTTCTCAGCTGCAATGCGAAACTGGTATTCTGTGCCCTGGTTGAGTCGCAAAACCTTTATTGATGTCCTTGCGACCGTGGCAGAGACAATTTGCCATGTGGTAGAGGAGGTGTCTCTTTTCTCTACAACATAGTTGTTAATCTGGCATCCACCATCATAGGTTGGAGGATCCCAGGACAGAGAGATGAAGTCGGCACTCACCTCATCCACCTTAATATTGCTGGGTGGCCCAGGTTTGTCCAGGATTATAACTGAGATTTCAGCTGTCTTGGTGCCAACCGAATTAGTCAATGCAATCTCATATTTTCCAATATCCTCTTTGGTAGCATCCTTGATGACAATTTTGGATGAGGTCTTGGAATTCACAACATTTACCCTGATTGTCTGCTTCAACATTTGACCATCCTTCTTCCAGGACACTTCGGGTTGAGGTCGCCCTTTGAAGGGAACATCAATCTTCAAGTCATCTCCTGCTTTTACACTGTATGTGTTGAACAGCAGGTTAATAATGGGCTCCATTGTGATGTCCTTTACCACAACAGGAGTAGCCAAAGGTTTGGCATCACTCCTACCCTTATCATTCACAGCAATCACCCTGAAGGTGTATTCCTCACCAGTGGTGAGTCCATCAATAGTAACTTCCAGTGCTTTGGCTTCACTGCAAACTGTCCATTTGTCATCTCCTTTGGGCTGCATTTCTACAATATAGGTTGTGATTTTACTGCCTCCATCATGATCAGGTTTCTCCCATGAAAGAGTGACGGAATGACGAGTCACATCAACCACATCAATCTTACCAGGAGGCAAAGGAGCCTCTGATACCTTGACTTGATCTGTGGTAGCAGGAAGACCTACTCCTAGCTCATTCACAGCCAGCACACGGAAAAAGTATCTGCCCCCCTCTTGCAGGTCAGTAATAATGTAGGAATTCCTTACACAGTTCGTGCTAACACTAGTGAATGCCATTCGTTTTTGTTCTCTCTTCTCTACAATATAGTGTGATATTTTAGCCCCACCATCAATAAGAGGAGGCTCCCAGGAAAGAGAGACAGAATGTCTTTTTACATCCTTAACCTGGAGGTTAGTAGGCGCACTGGGGGAGTCCAGAACTTTAACATTGATAAAGGCTGATTTAGAGCCACTAAGATTTTCAAGGGTCAGTGTGTATTTGCCTGTGTCAAATCTGTCAACATTCTCAATCACCAGCATTGTGTAAGAGCTTGTAACTTCAATCTGTGCACGTTCATTTAGAGTTCCATCTGCTTTTGACCATCTGACCTCAGGCTCAGGCTTTCCTCTGATTGGCACAAAGAGGCGCAGCATGGCAGTGGCACGAACATTGACCATCTTTCTCAAGTCAGCATCTAGTTCAATTTCAGGAGCCTCCAGTTTCTCTGCAGCAATCACAGATACAGGTAGGTCCACATGATCCCCCACGCCTTCACAGTTAACAGCACAGATGCGGAAATTATACTCTGCATTCTCTTTCAGTTTCTTTACAGTGTAATGAGTTTCTTGGACGCCAGTAGGTGGTGTGCAGACAAACCATTCATCATCTCCTGCTTCGTTTCTTTCAACAACATATCCAGTAATCTGTGCTCCACCATCATAGATAGGCCTGGACCAGGAAAGGGAGACTGTACTGCTTGAATGATCTGTAACTTTGGGGTTATTTGGAGGTCCTGGTGGATAAATGGCATCACATGCCTTGATATACTGTGTTGGTGTGCTAGACTTTCCAACACCAGCAGCATTTTCAGCTGAGACTCTGAATTCATACCAGTGGCCTTCGGTGAGGCCAGAGCACCTGAATCTCAAGTCAGTCAGCCTCTTTTTGTTACACTTGGTCCATCTGACACCATCCTTATCACGTTTTTCAAGTACATATCCTTCAATTTCAGCTCCTCCATTATTCTCAGGCCTCTCCCAGGTAAGCACCATGGAATCCCTAGTAATAGCACTGGCCTCAGGAGTGGAGGGAGCACTGGGAGTGGTGAATGGGTTACGAGCAATCACAGGCTCAGATTCTAAAGGTTCACCAACACCATATTTATTCACAGCTGTGACTCTAAAGATGTATTCATTTCCAGGAAGAAGTTTTGTAATTTTGTAACTGATTGCCTGGATCTTGGGCTCAACCATGGTCCAAGACAAACGACTTGTCTCCCTCTTCTCAATGATATAGTGAGAGATGCTAGCACCACCGTCATGTGTAGGATGACTCCAGTGCAGGTAACATTTTTCAGCTGTTACTCCTTTGACTTCTAATGGTCCATCTGGAGGACCAGGTCTATCCAGAACCTTGACATTAACTGGGATCATTTTGATTCCACCTACATTCACAAGCTTGAGGACAAAATGACCACCATCCACTCTGACACAGTCCTTAACTGTCAGGATGGTACGGGTAAGTGTGGTCTTTATCTCTGTTCTTGGTGTGGTTTTGTCAATTTCTTTTCCATCCTTCAACCATGTGACCTCAGGCAGAGGTTTACCTGTATAGTCAGCATCAATGACAAATGACTCACCAGCATGAACAACTGTCAGATCTTTGAATTTAGAATCCACAGTGGCATCTGGAGCTTCAATTGCATCTTTGGCTGTAATTTCTCCTGTGCTACCTGATGGGCAACTAGAAATGCCAGCAGAATTTCTGGCAATGACTCTAAATTCATAGACACAATCCTCAGTGAGACCAGTGATTTTGAACTGGGTCTCAATAATGTTGGTAAAGCTGGCCTTCATCCACCGAGTATCTGGGTGCTTTCTCCTTTCTATCACGTAACCAGTGATTGTGCTGCCTCCATCATATTGAGGTCTGGTCCATTGGAGTGTAACATGGTTTCTGGTGATTTCAATGGCTTCAGGAGTGCCTGGTGGGTCACATGGGTCCCTAGCTACTGTGCTTTCAGAGACCTTGCTGGCTGGGCTAAAACCAGCAATGTTCTCAGCATAAACTCTAAATTCATATTCAATACCTTCTTCCAAGTCTGTGGTTTTGAATCGTGTTTCTGGAATAAGAAGTTTGTTGAGTTTTGTCCACAAAAGGCTGTTCTTCTCCTTTCTTTCCAGGTGATACCCAATAATTGGGCTGCCTCCATTGTTGGTAGGAGGTTTCCATTCAACTACCATGCTGTCCTTGGTTGCAGCTGTTATAACCGCCGTTCCTGGGGCAGCAGGTTCACTAAATGGATATTTGGCAACTACAGCAGGAGAGACAATAGCTGAACTCTTTCCATATCTATTCTCAGCAAACACTCTAAACTGGTATTCAACGCCAGTCTTTAAATTTGTGACTTTGATGGTTGTCCTGGCAATTGTAGCAGACACAATCTGCCATGCTGTAGTGGTTGTATCTCTCTTCTCTACAATGTAGTTGTTGATCTGACAGCCTCCAGTGTATTCTGGTGGCTCCCAGGAGAGTGTAACATAATTAGAGCTCACCTCTTCAATTTTTACAGGCCCTGTGGGTGGTCCTGGCTTGTCGAGAATAATGACAGTAATCTCCTCTGTAGTTGTTCCAATGCTGCTGGTGGCTGAGATAGTGTATTTACCAGAATCTTCTTTATTCGCTTCCTTGATTACCAACTTAGTGGATGATGGTGTGCTGGATACATTTATTCTTGTTGTCTCCTTCAGAGCTTGCCCCTCCTTTTTCCATTCAATCTTGGGAAGAGGGCGTCCCAATACTGGGATCTCAATTTTGAGATCTTCACCTTGTTGTAAACTATAAGTAGTGAATTTGATTTTAAATCTGGGCTCAACAGTTACATCTTTAGCAGTAACTGGTGAAGCAAGAGGTCTGGGGTCACTTCTGCCTTTCTCATTGAAAGCTGACACTCTAAACAGGTACTCATGTCCTGCACTGAGGCCCGTGACAGTGCCCTCACAAGTTTTGATTGTTGCAGCTACAACCCATTCCTCAGAGCCCATGGGCTGCATCTCAATGTAGTAGCCAATGATCCTGCTGCCTCCATCATGGACTGGTTTCTCCCAGGAGAGTGAGGCAGTAGTTTTAGTGACTTCAGTCAGATTTACCTTACCCACAGGCAAAGGTGGCTCAGATGTTTTGACTGATTCTTCTGTCTCAATTGGCTGTCCAACACCAAATTCATTTTCAGCCAAGACTCTGAAATAGTAGATTGTTCCTTCGGTGAGCCCAGTGATACGATAACTTGTCTTTGTGCATTTGTTGTCTACATTAGAATACACATTCCTTGTGGACTCACGTTTTTCAACTAGATAATTCTTTATTCTTGAACCACCATCAATAACTGGAGGTTCCCAGGTCAGAGTGACACTCTCCCTTTTTATGTCTTTTACGGTTAGATTTAAAGGAGCACCAGGAGTGTCTAGAACTTTAACTGAGACAAAAGCTGATTTGCTGCCAGCACTATTTTCTAAAGTGAGGATGTATTTTCCTGCATCATATTTGTCACATACGTCAATGGAGAGCTGAGTGTAATCTTCACCTGACACAATCTGAACTTTAGTGGGCAGCTCGCCATCTTCCTTGGTCCAACTTACTTCAGGAACAGGACGACCCTTGAAAGGAATGCAGATTCTCATTGAGCCTCCTGCACGAACAACTATTCCTTTCCTAAGCTCTGAGTCCAAAGTCACCTCTGGAGGATCAATTTTATCTATGGGTATCAATATGCCCTGGATTTCTGTGGGTTCACCAACACCTTCTTTATTGATTGCACAAACACGCACTTTATATTCTTGATGTTCTGTCAAACGTTTGATGGTGAACTTGGTAGTGTTCACTCCAGTAGGTGGCGTGCATATAGTCCATTCTTCCTCATCAGCCTTTGTAATTTCCACAGCATATCCTTGAATTTCACAACCGCCATCATATATAGGCTTATGCCAAGCTAGGCTGATGGAGTCTTTTGTAGTGTCAACCACATGAGCATTGGTAGGACAACCTGGTTCAAAGATGGGATCACATGCTTTGAGGTAGGGTGTAGGTGGGCTTGGCTGGCCCACTCCAGCTGCATTCTCAGCAGATACCCTGAACTCATAATCATGGTCCTCAGTGAGTCCTGTTACTCTAAAACGCAAGTCTGTCACTCTGCGTTTATTGCTCTTGGTCCACCTAATTCCAGCTCTGTCCCTCTTTTCAACAATGTAACCAATAATATCACTTCCTCCTGTGGTCTCAGGGCGGTTCCAACAGACTGTCATGGAATCCCTGGTAATGTTAGTGATCTCAAGTTCACGAGGTGAGCCAGGAGGAACAAATGGATTTCTCATGATGACTGGTTCTGATTCAAGAGGCTCACCCACTCCATATTTGTTGACAGCCATAACTCTGAAGATGTACTCATTGCCCTTCAATAGTTTGGTAACCTTTAACATTGTAGCTCCACAATCACTGGAAACCACAGTCCATGCTAAGCGACTGGTTTCTCTCTTTTGAATTATATAGTGAGAAATGCTAGCACCTCCATCGTGCCTAGGCGGCAGCCATGACAGTGAGCATTTTTCCTCAGTAACATTGCTAATTGTAAGTGGTCCTTCAGATGGGCCTGGTCTATCTAGAACCTTCACACTGAATGGGACGGTCTTAGTTCCAGCAACATTTGTTAGAACCAGAGTGTATTGTCCACCATCCACTCTGATGGCATCTTTCATAACAAGTAAAGCTTTAAAATCTGTGTTTTTGATTTCACTTCTTGCAGAGTTTTCAATTTCAACACTTCCCTTGAACCACTGAGCTGTTGGGATGGGTTTTCCTTCCACACTGGCCTCCAGACTGAATGTTTCTCCGGCATTAATAACAAGGGTCTGATTGTACATAGGATCAGTCTCACACTTAGGAGGCTCAACTTCATCCTTGGCTGTTAAGGACCCTGTTGTCTCAGAAGGCTTACTGACAGCACCAGCTGCATTCCTTGCAATCACTCTAAAATCATATTTACTGTCCTCTGTAAGGCCAGTGACTGTAAATTCTTGTTCAATTATGTTTGCAAAGCTGGCCTTCATCCATTTTCCCTCAGGAAGGTCACGCTTCTCAACTACATAGCCAGTTACAAGACTTCCACCATCATATTGTGGAGGTGACCACCTCAGCTTCATTGAGTGCCTGGTTATAATTACAGCCTCAGGACGACCAGGTGGATCACATGGATCACGGGCTACGTAAACCTCAGACACTTTGCTGCATTTTCCAATGCCCACTATGTTCTCAGCATATACTCTATACTCATATTCAATGCCTTCTTCAAGTGGAGTGGACTTGAATTTGCAGTCTTGGATGAGCATTTTGTTGATCTTGGTCCACAGTATACTGTTCTTTTCTTTTCTCTCTAAATGATAGCCCAAAATGGCACTGCCTCCATCAGATGGAGGTTTATTCCACTCAACAACCATATAATCTTTAGTATATGAAGAAACAAATGGTGTCCCTGGAGGGCCGGGTTCCTGGAATGGATATTGTGCTACAACAGGCTGTGAATCAATTGCATAACTTTTCCCATATCTATTTTCAGCAAAGATTCTGAATTGATATTCAGCACCTGTCTTCAGATTGGCTACTTTTAATGTGGTTCTGGCCACAGTGGCAGATACAACAACCCAGTTAGTTGTAGTTGTATCTCTTTTCTCCACTACATAGTTAGAGATTGGACAGCCACCTGTGTATGTGGGAGCTTCCCAACTAAGAGTCATACTCTCAGCACTTATATCCTCAATCTTGACAGGGCCTGTTGGTGGGCCTGGTTTATCCAAAGTGATTACCTCAATAGTAGCATCCTTGGAACCCAGGGCATTGGCAATATTTATACTGTACATACCGCCATCCTCTCTGGTAGCGTCCTTTATGGTTAGAGTTGTGTGATGAGCTGAGTCAGAGACATTGACTCTGGTGGTCTGTTTAAGAGCTAGTCCATCCTTAGTCCAAGTGATGGTTGGTTTTGGATGACCAGCAACTGGGACCTCTATCTTGAGATCATACCCCACCTGAATGCTGTAGGAGCTCACTTTGGGTCTAACAGAAGGCTCAATGACAAGGTCCTTCGCTACAACTGATTGAACCAGTTGTCTTGGGTCACTTTTACCCTTTTCATTCACAGCAATGACCCTGAACTGATATTCCTCTCCCTTGAGAAGGTTGCTTACTACTGTCTCCACACCTTTCACACTGGCACACACAGACCAAGTCTCACTGTCCTTAGGAGCAATTTCAACTTCATAGTGACTGATTCTACTGCCACCATCATATTGAGATTTCTCCCAAGATAAAGTGACAGTGCTGTTACTGACATCAACAACACTAACCTTACCAGGTGGTTGAGGCTTCTCTGATATTTTAATTGGCTCAAGAGTTTTAGCTTGAAGACCCACACCATATTCATTTTCAGCCAAGACTCTGAAGAAGAAGATTCCACCCTCTGGAAGAGACTCAACTTTCCATGACATCTTGTTGCAGGTGGTAATGGTAGAGTATACTTTCCTGGTGCTTTCACGCTTTTCAACAATGTAATGCTTAATCTTTGAACCACCATCCAAAAGTGGGGGCTCCCAAGAGAGAGTGACAGAGTTCCTTGTAATTTCTTTAACCATTAAGTTAGTTGGTGGACTAGGGGAATCCAGAACCCTGACGCTGATGAAAGCTGACTTAGCTCCACTAGCATTTTCTGCAGTCAAGGTGTACTTGCCACTGTCAAATCTGTCAACATTCTCAATGACAAGTGAAGCATAGCTTCCTGTGTTATCAATTAAGGCAGTTTCCTTAATTTCTCCGTCAGCTTTGCCCCATTTCACCTCAGGAGATGGACGACCTCTAACAGGTACAAACAGCCTTAAAGTGCTTGCTGCTCTTATGTTGATAGTTTTTCTCATCTCAGCATCTAAGTCAAGGTCAGGAGCCTCAAGCTTCTCCTCAAGAAGAATTTTTCCAGGCACATCAGCATGTTCACCAATACCAACTTTGTTAATTGCACAAACCCTGAACTGGTACTCGTGTTTCTCCAGAAGCTTTGTCACTGTGAATTTAGTGTCTATTATTCCAGTGGGAGGGGTACACATAAACCACTCATCAGATGCTACATCACATGCTTCAACAATGTAAGCCTTAATTTCACAGCCACCATCATAAATGGGTTTGCCCCATGTAAGAGACACTGTGGACCTAGAGATGTCTACCACCCTGGGATTGTTCGGTGGGCCTGCTTCAAAAATTGGATCCAGTGCTTTGTAGTACACTGTTGGTGTGCTCGGTGTGCCAATTCCTGCAGCATTCTCAGCAGAAACTCTAAATTCATAGCTATGATTTTCAATAAGTCCTGTCACTCTAAAACGTAGCTCAGTCAAATTGCGTTTGTTGCATCTAGTCCATCTGACACCATCCTTGTCACGTTTCTCAACAACATAACCTTGGATGGGATTACCACCATCATTAACAGGTCTCTCCCAAGTCACCACCATAGAGTCCTTGGTAATTGTAGAGACTTCTACTTCTGTTGGTGGACTTGGAGCAACAAATTGATTTTTGGCAATCATTGGCTCAGATTCTAAAGGTTCACCAATACCGTATTTGTTTACAGGTATTACCCTGAATATGTATTCATTACCAGGAAGAAGTTTGGTGATTTTCAGATTCAAAGTCTGAACTTTTTGTTCAACTACAGTCCACACAAGTCTGCTGGTTTCCCTCCTCTCAACAATGTAATGGGAAACATCACTACCGCCATCTTGCAAGGGAGGTTTCCAAGAAATTGAGCATTTCTCACTGGTGACACCATAGATAGATATAGGGCCCTCAGGTGGACCTGGTCTGTCCAAGACCTTGACATTAATGTGAACAGTTTTCTCTCCTCCAACATTCTTTACCAGCAAGGTGTACTGACCTCCATCAACACGAATGGCTTCCTTAACAATTATACAAGCTGTAAAGTCTGTATTGTGAATTTCTAAACGAGCTGCTTCTGTAATCTCATTGCCCTCTTTCAGCCAGTGTACACTGGGCACAGGCTTACCATAAATTCCTGCTTCAAGTCTAAATGTCTCTCCGGCATTCACAACCATGACCTGGGAGTACTTAGTCTCCAAGTCAATTCTAGGAGGATCAACCTCATCTTTGGCAGTGATGGTTCCAGTAGAATCAGACGGTTGGCTAAAGACACCTGCTGCATTTTTGGCAATGACACGGAACTCATAAGTCTGATCTTCAATAAGTCCTGTGACAACAAATTCAGTCTCAATAACATTGGCAAAACTGGCCTTCATCCATCGGCCACCTCCCTCCTTTTTCTCAACCACATAACCTGTGATCTTGATACCAGCATCGTACTCAGGTTTGGTCCATCTCAGAGTTACTTGGTGTCTTGTTACAATGACAGCTTCTGGTTTCCCTGGTCTGTCACAAGGATCCCTGGCCACTTGCATTTCACTCACTATGCTGGCTTTGCTCAGACCAACAATATTTTCAGCATAGACTCTAAACTCATATTCAATACCTTCCTCAAGTCCAACAACCTTAAATCTGGTCTCTGGGATAAGCTGTTTGTTCTGTTTCACCCACAGAATACTGTTTCTCTCTTTAAGTTCTAAGTGGTAGCCTAGAATTTTGCTTCCACCATCATTGCTAGGTTTCTCCCATACAACAGTCATGTTCTCCCTGGTGACTGACTGCACCACAATGGAACGTGGTGAGCTGGGCACTTCAAAAGGATACTGAGCAACAATGTTATCAGAGAGCAGAAATGAAGACTTCCCATACCTATTTTCTGCAGCAATTCTAAATTGGTACTCAAGTCCAGTTTTCAGACGGGCTGCCTTAATAGTTGTTCTGGCTACTGTAGCAGACACAATCTGCCAGTTTGTAGTTGATGTGTCTCTCTTCTCTACAATGTAATTATTGATTGCACAACCACCATCATACAGTGGGGGATTCCAAGACAAGACCACACTGTCAGCAGTGACTTCATCCAGCTTGATTGGGCCTGCTGGAGGACCAGGTTTATCTAAGACAACAACACTGATATCAGCTGTAGCCTCTCCAGCTGTGTTGGTAAGTTTTATAGTGTATATGCCTACATCGTCTCTGCAAGCTTCCTTAATGACAAGATGGAGGTTATTGTCTGTTGCCTCAGCATTAACCCTTATTGTTTCCTTGAGAACAATACCATCTTTGAGCCAAGTTGCTGTAGCCTTTGGGCAGGCAACATATGGAACATCAATCTTAAGATCATCTCCTGCAAGTGTACTGAATGTGCTGAAAAGCAGCTTGAAAGTTGGTGGGATTATCAAATCTTTAGCCACTACAGGCACATTGAGAGGACGTGGATCACTAACACCCTTTTCATTGGTGGCTAAAATACGGAACATATACTCCTCTCCCTGTATAAGTCCAGTAACCTGAGCCTCGTTGGCTTTTACCACCATGACCTGAGTCCATTTCTCACTTCCCTTTCTCTGCAGCTCAATAAGATAGCCTGTAATTCTGCTTCCACCATCATGATCTGGTTTTTCCCAAGCTAGTGTGACACTAGTACTGGTTACTTTAAGGAGGGATACTTTGCCTGGTGGTAGAGGCTTTTCTGATGCTTTAATTGGTTCAAGAGTCTCTACTGGAAGACCAATACCAAACTCATTTTCAGCTAGGATTCTAAAGAAGTACAATTTTCCTTCCTCTAGGTCTCCAACTTTCCAGCTAGACTTATGGCAACTGGCACAAACAGTTGAGTAGGCTTTTCTGGTTGACTCACGTTTCTCCACAATGTAGCTGCGGATTCTGGAGCCCCCATCTATGAGAGGTGCATCCCAAACCAAGGAAACAGAATTTCTGGTGACCTCTTTAACAATCAGATTCTGGGGTGCTCCAGGAGTATCTAGTACTCTGACATTAACAAAGGCTGTCTTACTTCCCGATGCATTTTCTACTGTCACCAAGTATTTTCCTCCATCAAATCTGTCAACATTGTCTATCTGAAGTGTTGTGAATGATGACGTGACTTCAATGTTGGCTCTGTCTAGAGATTCTCCGTGCTCTCTTGACCATTTTACTTCTGGTGCTGGTCTGCCCTTGATAGGGACAAACAGTCTAAGTGTACCACAGGCTCTTATGCAGACTACTTTACGTAGTTCTGCTCCAAGTTCAATTTCTGGAGGAAGTAGTCTGTCTTCAGCCTTAGGGGTTCCAGGAACAGCAGCAGGCTCTCCCACTCCTTCACTATTAGTGGCACAGATGTTGATTTTGTACTCCTGGTTTTCCTTCAGATTTGTGATGCTGAACGAGGTAGCTGTCCACCCCTTTTTAGGAGTATGGATAGTCCATTCATCCTCCTCAGGCAGGCACGTTTCTACAATGTAACCAGTGATTTCAGAACCACCATCATAGACAGGTTTGTTCCAGGCAACTGTAATTGATGACTTTGTTGTGTCCAGCAGTCTTGGGTTCCCTGGTGGTCCAGGCTGGAAGATGGTGTCTATTGCTTTGTAGAAGGGACTGGAAGGACTAGGCTGGCTTAGACCAGCATTATTTTCAGCAAAAACTCTGAATTCATATTCATGTCCTAGTGTAAGACCAGAGACCTTGAATCGCAAGTCAGTTACAGTTCTCTTGTTGCACTTCACCCAGCGTAGGCCTGTCTTATCCCGTCTTTCTATTATATATGTGTTGATTCTACTGCCTCCATCATGTTCAGGACGCTCCCAGCAAACAACCATAGAGTCTTTGGTAATTGTGGTGACTTCAGGCTGTGTTGGTGGGTCACTTGGACCATATGGGTTGGCACATATAATGGCTTCTGACTCTAAAGGCTCACCCACACCATACTTGTTAACAGCCATGACCCTGAAAATGTACTCATTGCCCTTAAGAAGCTTGGTAACTTTAAACCTGTTTACTTGAAGGTCTGTTGCCACATTTGTCCATGCCAACCTACTGGTCTCACGCCTCTGTATTATGAAGTACTCAATCTTGGCACCACCATCATGGGTTGGATGTAGCCAGTTAAGCACACATTTCTCTGCAGTGACATCTGTAACAGTTAGGGAATCTGGGGGTCCAGGTCTGTCAAGTACTTTAACATTGAATGTGAATTTGGAAAAGCCACCAGGATTGCTGGCAGTCAGGATGAAAGAACCACCATCCCTTCTGAGTGAATCTTTATTGATTAAAGTTGTGTGAAAATCAGATGTCTTTATTTCTATTTTGCCTGTATCCTCCAGCTCCTTTCCTTCCTTGGTCCATACTAAAGAAGGTAATGGTCTGCCAGTTACACTGGCTTCCAGCTTGAATGGCTCTCCTGCCATGACTGCAACAGTGCTGCTATATGATGTATCCACATCAAGCCTGGGCTCTTCGATGTCATCTCTGCATGTGATTGCCTCTGATGGCTGAGATGGAGCACTAACAGCACCAGCTGAATTACGAGCAAACACACGGAATTCGTAGGTTGCATCTTCAATCAGACCACTAACTGTATACATGGTTTCTAGAATGTTGTTGAAGTTTGCTTTGAGCCAGCGTCCATTTGGCATCTCTCTCCTCTCTACTGTGTATCCAGTGATGGAGAATCCTCCATCACTTTCTGGTTTGGTCCATGACAGTGTTACCTCATGTCTGGTAATATTCAGCGCCACAGGTCTGCCTGGTGGTTCGACTGGGTCCAAAGCATACATAGGCTCAGACGGTTTGCTAGGTTTGCTAAGACCAGCCATGTTTTCAGCAATAACACGGTGTTCATATGCAATGCCATCAACAAGGCCTGTTGATTTGAAGATGTTTCCAACAACAAGAGCTTTGCTGATCCTCTGCCACAGAATGCTATTCTTCTCCTTTCTGTCCATGTGATAGCCTAGAATAGGACTGCCTCCATCAGAGGCTGGCTCATTCCAACTAAGAGTAATATGATCCTTGTTGAACGATGTTACCACGGGACTGCCAGGCTGACTTGGCACATCAAATGGATAGGCAGCCAACACTGGTTCAGAGAGAATGCAAGGTCCAATGCCATATCTGTTCTGAGCCTTGACACGGAACTGATACTGGGTACCAGTATTGAGTCTTGCTGCTTTGAATGTGGTTCGGATAACAGTAGCTGCCAACTCCACCCATGAAGTGCCAGTAGTCTCTCGCATCTCAACAATATAGTTGTTGATAGGAACACCTCCATCATTTTCTGGAGCTTCCCATGAGAGAATGATATAATCACATGATACCTCATCCAGTTTGATAGGACCACTAGGAGGACCTGGAATATCATGGACCAGGAGGGTGATTGTCTCTGTCACTGTACCAAGCATGTTCTTTCCTGTCATGGAATACTGGCCTCCATCAGTCCTCCTGACCTCATTAATGTTGAGAATAGTTGATGTTGATGTTGTTTCAACATTTATTCGTTGTGTCTCTTTCAACACAAAGTCTCCCTTCTTCCAGGAGACAACAGGCCTGGGTTTTCCCAGCACCGGAATCTCTACCTTCACACGATCTCCTGCCTTAACAATCACGGTTTTCTGGTAGACCCCTCTCAAATCAAATGATGGAGCAGAGGTGTGCTCTTTAATTATTGCAGGTCTGCTTTCACGGGGATCACTTCGGCCTGATGCATTCACAGCCATTATATGGAAGGTGTATTCAGCACCCTCAACCAGATCTGTAACAGTGTAATCTAGAGCTTTGATAGTGGCCATGTGGACCCACTGATCAGTGTCCTTCTTCTGAGCTTCAATGACATATCCAGTAATCAAGCTACCACCATCATGCAGAGGTTTGGTCCATGCAAGGCTAGCACTGTCAGAGGTCACATCAGTGACATACAAGTTCTCTGGTGCAGAGGGAGCCTGGGACACTCTTATTGGCTCAGGGGTTTCAGCAGGCTCACCTACACCCAAATCATTTTCAGCAGACACACGGAAGTAGTAGTAGGCTCCTTCCACAAGGTCTTGGAATTTAAAAGAACACTTTTGCCATTGGGTGCTGAGCACTGTGTAGGCCTTCTTGGTGGCATCTCTCTTTTCAATAATATAGTTATGAATCTTGGAACCTCCGTCAATTATGGGAATTTCCCACTGGAGGGTTATGCTGTTCTTGGTGATCTCTCTTGGTTTGAGGTTAATTGGTGGTCCAGGAGTGTCCAGAACTTTCACATTAACAAAGCCTGTCTTTTTCCCAGCGACGTTCTCTAGACAGAGCTGATACTTTCCAGCATCATATCTAGTGCAGTCAGGAATAACAAGCAGAGTGTAGGACTCTGTTGTGTCTATGTGTGCACGTGCTTTTAAGTTGGTATTTTCTTTGCTCCAAGTGACTTCAGGAATAGGTCGGCCCCTGATGGAAACAAATATACGAATGGAAGCACGGCACCTGACCACCAGAGTTTTCCTGAGTTCAGCATCCAGCTCAAAGTCTGGCATTGTTTCTTGGTCCACCAGTTCAGTAACTTTCTCAACCTCAGCAGGCTCACCTACTCCTTCAGAGTTCACAGCACTAACTCTGAAATGGTATTTACCTCCTTTTTGGAGTTTACCAATAACATATTCAGTCATTTTCACAGGGAACTGTGTCTCTGTATCCCAGTCATCATGACCTTCTTTTTTATACTCAATAATGTATCCTTCCACTTTAAGACCACCATCGTAATGTGGGTGGCCCCAAGCAAAGGTTGCTGTGGTTTTAGTGGTGTCTGCAATTCTGGGATTGGATGGAGGACCAGGTGGATCTAAAAAATAAATAAATAACAGGTTACACAAGTTTACAAGAGGATACAATTTTAAAATGTAGCTTGAAATACTCTATTTAGTCCAAAATATGTATTTACTTACAAACAATATCCTTGGTCATCACAGGATGTGACGGCTCACTCGGCTCCCCAAATCCAGCTTTATTCTCAGCCGTGACTCTAAACTCATACTCTACTCCCTCAGTCAGGCCTTGCACCTTAAAGCGCAGGTCAGGAACTGTCCTTTTACAGGCTCTCACCCATCTCATTCCTCTCCTTTCTTTTCTCTCTACACTGTAACCTCTAATGTCACTTCCCCCATCCTTTACTGGTCTCTTCCATGAAATGGTGATAGCATTCCTACTGACATTATCAATCTCTGGGGCTGAAGGTGGACCAGGGGGACCTGGGGAAAACAAAATTTGAGAGAAAACATTTTTTTTTTGGGCAGTGTCTTTTCAACATTTTAATACAGAAATATTGCATTAATTTATTATAAAAAAGAAATTAAGTAACCTTACCAAAACTGTCTACCATTTTGACTGGCCCAGACTGGCTTGAGTCTCCAGTGCCATACTGATTCACAGCAGACACTCTGAAGATATACTCGTTGCCTTTGATCAGTTTGTGGGCTACATGTCTGCAGTCCATTATATTTTCAGCTAGTTTGGTCCACAGCAGACGACTAGTTTCTCTCTTTTCTAGGATGTAAGACTTGATTGAGCATCCTCCATCCTCCTCTGGTGGAAGCCATGTCAGGGTACACTTCTCAGCTGAAATATTGCTTGCTTCAATAGGACCTGGAGGTCCAGGGACATCTAGAACCTTCACTCTAATATGTTCTTCCTTAATACCAAAAGGGTTGCTAGCAGTGATGGTATAATCTCCTGTGTTCTTCCGGCTTGCATATTTAATAGCCAGGGTGGAAGAGGTAGGGGTGCTGGTGATAGTGACAATGTCAGAGTTCTTAAACTCACGACCTCCTTTGAACCAGACAGATGTTGGGGGAGGTTTTCCCACAATCTTAGAGGCTGAGATCACAATTGTGTCTCCTGCCCTGACTGACACACCCTCCTTCATGTCTTGGTCAATAGTAATAGACGGGGGCTCTGTAAAGACAGTAAAGTCAAACATAAATTCACTGTAATAACTTTAACAGTTAGTTATATGTAAAACTACAATATCAGATTTTCAGATCTTGTAGTTACATAGATGTTGTAACTGCTAAATTACTGAGGCAAATTCACCACCCAACTTACCGTACTCATCCTTGCAGGTCAGGGACTCAGTAGATTCTGAAGGAACACTGATAGCACCAGCAGCATTTCTGGCCCTAATTCTGAACTGATATTGAGATCCTTCTGTCAGGTCAGTGACAGTGAAGGCACAGCTCTGTATGTTGACATGATTGGCCTTCATCCAGGTCTTGCCACCAGCCTCTAGCTTCTCCACCATGTAGCCAGTCAGCTTATAGCCACCATCATATTTAGGAGCAGTCCAAATCATAGTGACTGTGTTCCTAGTCACATTAATAACTTCAGGTTTGCCAGGTGGATCTGACAAAAAACAGGCATTTATCAAAAACATTGAAAGTATAATTTTAAATCCAGGTATTTACTACTGCAATAAAAAGTACAAGCTTATAATAGATTAACTCACCAATAGGATCAAGAGCGACCACTGCTTCTGTGACCTTACTTGCCTTTCCAAGACCAGCCATGTTTATGGCCATCACCCTGAACTCGTACTCTAGTCCTTCTATTAGACCTGTGACTCTACACTCCTTTACTCTCAGAGGAGTCTTACTGGCCCTTTTCCACATCAGGCTGTTCCTCTCCTTAAACTCTATATGATATCCTAAAAAAGGGGAAAATTTTGTTACAATTTCAAAACACTGGTTTCATGGTTAACTACTTATTGATATCATCACTGATTTTTTTATTTATTTATTTTTTACCAGTAATTGGAGAGCCACCAGTGTCTTTTGGATCAGCCCATGTCAGAATGGCTGATTCATGGCGGATGCTCACAATCTCTGGAGGAGCAGGCGCCTCAGGTACATCTGAAGGAAAGAGAGGTAGAGTGAAAGATGGCATTAAAAACAAGGAAGCAAAGACGTATTTCCTCATTCACAGCTGGATGGTTGGTTGGCTTGTATAACAGCACAATGTATTGAATACTTGCCTAAGCAATCCACACTCATTAACAGATAAACACAAAAGGACTTATGAAATCTGGTACATGGACAGCAGAGTGATACTCACTGAATGGATGCTGGGCAATGACTGGGTCAGATCTCAGGTACTCTCCAATCCCATACTTATTCTCAGCACAAACTCTAAAAATGTACTCTATTCCATCATGAAGTCTGATCACCCTCATGGCAGTCTTCTGGATGGCTGAAGCCACTGTCGCCCACTTGTTGTCTGTTGTCCTCCTCTTCTCAACAATGTAATTTGACACCTCTGCACCTCCATCATCTTTGGGTGGCGCCCATTCCAGGGTAATGCCATCAGCAGTAATTTCATCAAACTTGATAGGCCCAGTGCAGATGCCGGGCTTTCCAACCACCTTCAGCTGGAACTTGCAGTCTTTGGAGCCAGCACTGTTCCTAACATTTATAGTGAATGTATCAGCATCTCCTCTCTGGCAGTCTCTGATCAGCAGGGTGGTGACTCCCAGTGAAGCCTCAATGCAAATACGGCCAGTATCACCGAGCCCCGTGTCGCCTTTCTTCCAGGTTGCAGTTGGGTAGGGCACTCCAGTGACAGGAATGTTTATACGTATTGTGGCGCCCTCCTTCACCACATAGCAACCATCCTGCAGAACGCTCAAGTTGCAGTCAGGCAGCACTGAAAAGTAAAGAAATAATGATTACAATTATACTGTATAAACTATTGTTTAGGAAAACAAGTGAGTTCACCTCACAACATGTGTGATGAAGGCTGACTTCTTACCAAACTGGTCTTTGGCAACAACAGTGAGATCAGTTGGTGGTCCCTCCCCTGACTCGTTGAGTGCCTTGACTCTGAATAGATAAGATTTGCCCTCTGTCAGCTCACTGATGGTGTATGACATGTTCTTGCCCTTCATAATTTGGGTCCACTTCTCCTCGCCTTCACTCTGCTCTAGTATGTATGCAGTAACAAAGCTTCCCCCATCACTGATGGGCTTCTTCCATCCTAGAGTGATTGAATTCTTGGTGGTCTTCTGGGCTTTAAAGTCTGTCACTGGACCAGGATTTTCTGGGAAAAAAAAAAGATGAGATGAGTTAAGACTGACCATGTGTTGGGAGGTTTTCTGTCCTGTCCAACTTTTGTATTTTCATAAAAATGCTGTAATTTACAAACTGATTTTCTAAAAACCTTTAATACACTTCTGAGGCATAGAAAGCTCTTTTCTGCTCTGACAATCTCAAGTAATTTAATGAAAGACACTGGATTTTCTTCTATTTTTTTATTTATTTATTTTTTTTTTTAAACGTAAAAAAAATCTAGTCGCCTTTTATTGAACCACCTAGGACTGTCAAGTCCTGGGGTCCGAGAATTTACACCAACATACCTGATGCCCGGATGCTGCCCTGAGTCTCGCAGCCCTCTCCGATACCGTAGGCGTTTTCAGCCAGCACTCTGAAGCAGTAAGCTTGTCCTGGCTCCAGGTTGGTGATCCTGAATGAGGGCTTGTGGCACTCTGCTGACACGCAGGTCCACGCCTTCCTCTCAGCCAAACGTTTCTCCACAATATAGCTTTTCACTGGACTGCCACCATCAATCAGAGGTGCATCCCAGGTGATGCAGGCATGGGTTCTGGAGGTCTCCTTCACAATCAGGTTTACAGGTGGTCCAGGTGAATCTGAGAAGGGTAGAAAAGCAGCATATTTCAGTCAAAGGAACTGAAATCCATAGCAGGTTGTCAAATAATAAATTAGGTTTCTGAGGTTTTCATTTACATACATTATCTTGAATGTACGCTATAGATTTTCTTTATAAACCATTTTTCTTTACTACCCCAAAAATAATACATTTCCCATTTTATTGTTGCTTTCTGATGCTTTGGATGGATTATAGTTACAGACTGTATCTAGCATTAATGTAGAAATAAAACCACAGATCTAACAATTTGTAATAATCTGATATATCAGTCTCTTTTTAATCCCAAACTTGCAGAAGTGCATTTTTAAATGGAGATCCTTACCAAGGACCTTCACTATGATGGTATAGCTCTTGGATCCGCTGCTGTTCTCCAGGGACAGGACATATTTGCCAGCATCATATCTGTTAATGTCCTCTACCATCAAAAAGGTGTCCCAGTCAGATGTCTTGATCAAGATGCCCTGCCTTTCCTTCAGGTTGGCGCCAACCTTTGTCCATGTCACCTTAGGTGCTGGTCGTCCTCTTAGAGGAACGTAGAGCCTCATGGTGACGCCAGCTCGCAGAACCAGAGCCTTCCTCAAGTCAGCATCCAGCTCACCTTCAGGAGGGACTGCAAATTGATAGAATAAGCAGCTGTTAGATTAAAAGGTTTTAACTATTCAGAGTTTTTCTGGTTGACTGTTTTGTCTCTCAGTAAAAAATTGAGTTTTTACAATCTTTATACTTCTAAATGAAGTCATGCATCATATAAATGTTGAACACAGCAGGTGTTCCTATAATCCTCTGACAGGTGTGACGTTTAAAAGATGAATTCCACTAAAATTAGTTGCAGTATATGCTTCATATGCTACATTCTGGAAAAATGAAGAAGAATTTACTAGTTAGTTTGGTTAAGTAAGTTAAAAGAAAAGGCTTCAATACAATCAGGACCAATAACACATCACTGCAGGTGTGACACAAGTTGGTTCAGGTACATTTTAGAACATTTGCACAGAACATTATACTTTAAGTAGGTAAAACACTTAAATGAGATAACTTGGGTGTACAAAACAATTATGCAAATACAGTGCAGCAATGAACATACTCAAAATGTCCTTGGCCATGTGGTTTCCAGGAACTTCGCTGGGTTCACTGTATCCAATCTTGTTAACAGCGGTGACTCTGAACTGGTACTCAATGTTTTCCATCAGCCCAGTCATCACAAACTTAGTAGCCTGAAGCTTCTTTGGGATGTTGCAGTTAGTCCAGTCTTCGGCGTCAGCTCGCTTGCACTCTACCAGATATCCGATGATCTCACAACCACCATCATATGCTGGTTTGGTCCAGCTGAGGCTCACAGAGTTCTTGGTTGAGTCCACCACCTTGGGGAATGCAGGTGGGCCAGGAGGATCTGAAGAATTATAAGTGAAAATTATATATAAAACAAGTGTCAGTGTAAATTAAAATTTTTTTATTCAACAAGCACTCACAGACAGGGTCAACAGCCAGAACAGCATTGGATGGATCACTGGGTTTGCCCAGACCAGCCTTATTCAAGGCGATGATTCTAAACTCATACTCAGAGCCCTCAGTCAGCTGAGCAGCCTTGATGGTTCTGTCAATGACCGGCCGGCGGTTGACCTTTGCCCAGGTCAGCTCAGTGGCATCACGTTTCTCCACCATATAGCCCAGGATGGGAGTTTTGCCATCATTGGCCGGAGCTTTCCAACTGACTGTCATGGAGTCCTTGGTAACGTTGGTGATTACGGGAGGTTCACATGGCCCAGGAACATCTGGTGAAAGAGGAAAGGTCAGTCTGAGATCACCACACTGACTTAGCAAAGTGATAAAAACTGATCACACTTTAGGCATTTTTTTTACATTTTAAAGGACTCTCAATATGCATATTGGTCATTTTTCTCACCATATGGGTTCTTGATCATGACAGCATCAGTCATGATGGGGTCTCCCACACCATACTGGTTTTCAGCACTAACTCTGAACTGGTATTCATGACCCTCAATGAGTTTCTCCACTGAGCAGTCAGTAATGTGGCCATGGATGTTGGCGGTTACCAGCGCCCAGTTGGCCCTGCTGGTTTCACGCTTCTCAATAATGTAGTTGGTGATTTCAGATCCTCCATCGGACAGCGGAGGCTCCCATCGCATCTTGACATGGTCGGCAAACACCTTAGCAATTTTCACAGAGGCTGGAGGTCCTGGTTTGTCTGCATAGGAAAAAATGGAGTGTTGAATTCCAAGTCTGAAGACATAACAGAATTAATTTAATATTTAAAAGAATGTTGAATCAAACTTACCGAGCACCTTGACCTTTATGGTGGCATATTTGGAGCCATTAGCATTTTCAGCTGTGATGGTGTAGTCTCCAGACTCCTTTCTGGTGACTGAGTAGAGCTCCAGCAGATGAACATGTTTCTTCTGAGTTGCCTTCATTCCCTCAGCAAGGACCAGATGTGCACCGTCTTTCTTCCAACTCACCGTGGGCAGTGGTTTGCCAAACACCTCTGCATCCAGGATGATGTTCTCTCCGGCTTTTACCACAATGAGGTTTTTCATATTGATGCCAAGTTCGACACGAGGAGGAACTGCACAGGAGATAAAGACAAGATGTTTATCATTATTTGTCAATCATTCATTCCACACATTGTAGTTTTTTCTGTGCAGAGATGTACCATTCTCTGCTATGACAGTGATGGGATCAGACAGCTCAGATGGAAGGCTAATGTTGACCGCAGTCTTAGCGATGACCCTGAACTGGTACTTTTGACCTTCCTCCAGTCCATGAACGACATAGTTTTCAGTCTGGATGTTCATGCAGTTGGCATTGCAGCGAATCCACTTCTCCTCTGGGAGCTTTGAATATTCCATGTAGTAACCGATCAGTTTGCTACCCCCGTCATGTTTAGGACGGCTCCATACCAATGAAACAGAGTTCTTAGCCACATCCATGGGCTCAGGTTTACCTGGTGGGTCTGCATGGAAACAAAAAGCACGGTAGATAATATGATTTAAATTTAATGGTTTTACTGAGACAAAAAAGCAGTTCTTGGACATTTTCTTACCAACAGCAGTCCTAGCAGTGATGAAGTCTGTCTGTTTGCATGGTTTTCCCTGTCCTGCCTGGTTATATGCCGACACCCTGAAGGTGTACTCCAATCCCTCGATCAGGCCCATGCAGGTGTACTGAGTGGCTTTGACCACAGATTCATTAGCCTTCACCCACAGAAGGCTGTTTCTCTCCTTCTTCTCGATACAGTAACCAGTGATGGGGCTGCCACCATCGCTGCTGGGATGCTCCCAGGACAGAATAACAAAGTCCTTGTTGACCTTGTTGATCTGCAGGTTTTTGGGCTCACTTGGAGGATCTTAGATGTAGAAACGCAAAAGAAACAAGAACAAAAAAACAAAAAAAATTAACATATGATGTCTTAGCTGTAAAGATAATGAACAGTAATGAATCTTGTAATGGAAAACTCACCAAATGGATATTTGGCAACCATCTTATCAGAGTAGATTGGATCTGAGATGCCAAACCTGTTCTCAGCACGGACCCTGAACCCATACTCTTTGCCAGGAGTAAGTTTAGTCATTCTGAAGCTGGTCTTGGTACAGGAAGTTGACACAGTGATCCAGTCACCCTGGCTGACATCACACTTCTCCACAATGTAGTTGGTGATGTTGCTGCCACCATCTTCCTGTGGGGAGTTCCAGAGCAGCGTGCAGGCATCAATGTCCAACTCTGTGATTTCTAAAGGAGCTTCTGGAGGTCCAGGTTTATCTGAGACATAGAAGACAAATCATTGTTGATGGAATGATGACAACAATTCACTGTGTTCACATACTATGTAAAAATGCTGTGTTCTCAGGAGGAGCTGTGACTAACCCATTATGATAACCCTGAGAATCTGGTTGACTTTGCCAGTGCTGTTCTCAGCTGACAGGCTGTAGTAGCCACTGTCCTTCCTGTTCACATTCTTGATAGTGAGTGCGCAAGTTGTCAGTGTCTTTGCAAGCGACAGACGGTCCGAGGTAAGCACATCCTCATTGCCCTGCTTCCACTTGCAGACTGGAGCAGGTTTACCCGCCACAATGGCCTCGATCACCATCTTGGTTCCAGCTCTGGCCGTCACAATGTCAGGCATTATGATCTTTGGAGCCACTGGAAACAAGATGACCAAACATGCAGTTGGTGACAAAAATAACTTCAGCTTTTAGTTGTGCCTTCAACATTGTTTTATAGTTTGTAAAATGTTAGAAAGTTGGGATTAGTTTGGTCTACTTACTCAGCTGCTCCTTGACCTCAAACACTCCCTCCGCCTCTCGAGCCAAGCTGACCCCCACCGAATTCCTAGCTGCCACTCTGAACCGGTACTTTGTCCCTTCCTTCAGACCTACCACCACAATGGTCAGGTCTTTGACCACGGAGTAAGGTGTCCACTTATTTTCAGGTGCACCCTCCTCCTGGTAATCCACAACATAGCCATTGATCTTGGCTCCGCCATCTCTGAGGGGCTTCAGCCAGCCCAGGGTGGCGCTGTTCTTGGTGATCTCCAACACGTCCATCTTCTTCGGAGGATCTGGCTCACCTGGATGAAAAATACAACAGTGATTAGAAAAAGTAGAATACAAAACTGAGGACAAATCCTATTCTACCCCTTCCTTTTAACAATTATCCCAACCCCAATATTTTTGTGCATCCACATTTGGCGATCACTGTCTCATTCTTTTTGTAAAGTAGGAGGAAGGTAAGGAGATATAGCTATCTGACTCTTTAAACTGAGACTTTCCAGGAGCAAATTTTAAAGGTATGAGTTGTACTATTGAAGAAACCTACAAGCTCTTTATTAAAACAGTGTTACATCTGTTTATGTAAAAGGCATTTTGAACAACAAATGTTACATTTGGTTCTTAATTTGTACCTGAATATTTAAACCACCACTCCTCACAATTTTAAATTAAGGGCCAAGGCTTAGGGGTAACATCAGGAAAAGGGGTTCAGCCTAAGACATGATGGTGTGTCTATGATGATACTTACTAAGAGGGTCCACAGCCAGGTAGGATCTGGGAGAATCCTGAGGAACTCCGGTGCCATATTTGTTACAGGCTATGACTCTGAAGTAGTACTCGATGCTAGGTGACAGGTTAGTCACCTTGAAGCTGGTTTTCTTTAGATCCTCTATACATTTGGTCCAAGTTTTCCTGTCCACCTCTCGTTTCTCCACTATGTAATTAAGAATGGGGCTGCCTCCATCATTTTCTGGTGGCAACCAGGAGAGCTGTGCGGTGGTCTTAGTGATATTGGTTGCATCCAAGTCTCCAACAGGACCAGGAGTGTCTGCACAGAGTTAAATAAACATTCAGATGATAACATTTTCTGACATTTATAAAAAAGTTTAATTATGATTCCTATTCTTACCGAGGACTTTGACACGGACAAACACAGCTTTCTCTCCGGCAGAGTTGGACAGAGTCAGTGAATATCTCCCAGAATCCTCTCTGGTGCTCTCAGGGATTACCAGGAAGGACATTGTGTCCACCTGCTCCACGTGTCCTCGGCGCACCACATTGTCCACACCCAGGCGTTTCCAGGTGACCTTGGGGGCGGGCCTTCCTCTGATCACAGCAAACAGCCTGATGGGACAACTGGCCCTGACAGCCAGACCTTTCCTCAGACTGGCATCCAGTTCAATTTCTGGAGCCTCTGCAACCATTGGAAATAAATCATAAACAGTCTTATAAACAGGTAGAGAAAAAGCTTTTTTTTTTTTTTTTTTTTTTTAAAACCTTGGGAACCCCGAGTACTTAATAACTTTCCTGAAGAAATTCAAATTGGGTTAATGCAAAGCACTAGCTATAAGCAAAAAGAAGAAAAAAGTGGCTAAAAGCCAAAAGTACCAAAATACTAGCTAAAATTCTAAAGTAGCAATATATTAAAAGCCCCAAATAGTATGACACTAGCTTAAAGCAGTAAAACATCAGCTTAAAAACTAAATGTAACTAAATGAGCTAAAAAAAGGTATGTTTCTCTTGGCTGCTTCCGTCTTTAGGGTTTGCCACAGTGATCAAACTTGAATGAAAGATTTGGAAATTTACATAATAGTCATGACCCAACCTGGCTGCAAACCTGTAACCTTAGGATTACAAGACGGCGGCACTGACCACCAAACTACTGCATTTCCAAATACTAGCTAAATCATCATAATATTATCTAAACATAGTAAAAGGTTAGCTAAAGTAATAAAATGTTAGCTACAGGAAGCAAAGGTTTAGCTAAAAGCTAAATAATAAAAATGCTAAATAAAAGCTAAAAGCAGCAAAATGCTGCCTGAAAAGGAAAAGTAGCAGAA
This sequence comes from Hypsolebias longignatus, assembly GCA_031762435.1. Classification (NCBI taxonomy): domain Eukaryota; kingdom Metazoa; phylum Chordata; class Actinopteri; order Cyprinodontiformes; family Rivulidae; genus Hypsolebias; species Hypsolebias longignatus. The sequence continues at coordinate 4,025,476 of JARVGV010000280.1, read as the reverse complement.
AGACAGTGGCTGAAGCAGATTTAAAGAGAATAATGTTTTCAAAGTAACTGAACTTTATGTATAAAATTCAAAAATAATATACAATAGTTCTAAAGAACAAAAATGTGTAAAATTAATATTTATTTTTACCCAGAATCTCCCTGGGAGACACAGCTTCCTTCAGGTAGGCATGGCGGCCCCAGCCCACCTGGTTCTGGGCAGAAACCTTAAACTCATACTCCTGCTTCTCATCCAGCTGACCGATAGTGAACTCTGTGATCACTAGTGGACCGCGAGTATCGATCCTCTTCCAACCCTCTGAGGGTTTCTCAGGATCCGCCTCACTCTTCAGCCTCAGGTCCAGGCTGTAATTGATGATGGGAGCGCCACCATCATACACAGGTTTGGACCAGGTCAGGGTTATTGAGGTCTTGGTGCTGTCGCCCACCTTAAGGCATGCAGGTGGACCAGGTGGTTCTGAAGCAGGAGACAAAGCAAACAGAAAAACAAGTGATGAAAAGAGACTTGTTAAGAGGAAACTTCTCATGAAACATTGTGAACCTTTTAAATTATGTTTTTATTGAAATACAACAATCAGTGTTTATGTATTTTCCTCCCCAAAAAAGTAAATTCAACTGAAAAATATAATTACAGCTTCCCTTTTTAAACAGATCCATAACATTTTAAACTTTTGTTCAAACATCAAAAGATAACACCCTGATGCTGCTCAATAATCCAGGTAGAACAATCTAAAAAAAAGTTAAGTCTGGTCCTCTGGACATTCAAAAAATTTGATTGAGAAAAATGTTGAATGTCCAGAGGACCAGACTTGACTTCTTTAGATTTGCTACAGTGTGTTTACAGATCCCCAATAATTCTGAATGTATTTTATTGTGTCAAGTTTTTGAATTTTAGATTGGCTTGTCACTGGTCAGGTCACAAATTGATCAACTCAAGTCACAAGCTGTTTGATTGGTGCATCCTTAGATTGTATCACTCAGAACAAATATGATGTAAAAACCGAGCTTTGACTGTAGCTGTAAAACTTACCAATTGGATCTTTGGCTGCCACAGGTCTGCAGGGTTTGCTTGGCTCTCCCAGGCCCACCTCATTTTCAGCTTTCACTCTGAACTGATACTCGTGGTTTGGGATTAGGTTAGTCACTTTCATCCGTCTCTCAGAAATGGGGCTCTTTGTGCATGCCACCCACCGCACTGCCCGCTTCTCTTTCCTCTCCAGGATGTAGCCGGTGATGGACTTTCCTCCATCGTTCTCTGGTGGAGCCCAGACCACAGTCATCTCATCTTTGTTCACCTGTGTCATAAGAACATTAAGTGTGAGTGTCAGATGAACATGCTTTACAGCTGCTACTGGTTTGATGGATAATATCAAGCTGAAATATTGGTTTAAACTAGATACTGGTAGGAGAGGGACACTCTTTACTAACCTTGGTAACTTCAGGGGCTTCAGGAGGTCCTGGTTTGTTAAACTGAGTCTTGACAGTTACAGGTTTGCTCTCCATAGCCGGGCCAGTTCCCATCTTGTTTTCTGCTCTTATCCTGAAGATGTACTCGTTACCCTCCACCAGGCGAGTGACATTACAGTACGGTGTGACCACGGCGGCTGAGTATGTGGACCATACCATCCTCCTGGTCTCGCATTTCTCCACAATATAGCTGTCCACTTCACAACCTCCATCGTCCTCTGGGCCGTCCCACACCACCCTGCACTTGTCAGCTCCAATGCCAGTGATCCTCAGGTTCCTCACTGGTCCAGGAACATCCAGGACGTTGATGTTGGCGTATGCCGTGAAGGTGCCGGCTGCATTGGTAGCAGTGATGATATATTTCCCAGTGTCTGTGCGCTTGGACTTGGTCAAAAGGAACTTGGAATAGTCTGGACCAGTCTCATAGCTCAGTCTCGGGTTGTCTCCCACAGCCTTGTCTTTGGCCCATACGACTTCTGGCTGGGGCTTTCCTCTCAAGGCAGCCTCCATCCTGACGGACTCTCCAGCCAACACTGTCACAGTTCCAGCCACCTTTAGGTCAATGACTGGCTTCTGGATGTCCTCCTTCACCAAGACATCAGCAAGTTTCACCCAGGCACTTTCTCCTCCCTCATTCACAGTCTGAACCCTGTCAAACAAAACACAAAAAATATATTTTTAAAGGGTTTTCCATTATGTTGGGTTGTACGGAAGAAGTAGACAAAATGACATTTATAACCAGACCACTGGGGAAAATAAATGACTGATTTGCCATAGACTAGGACTGACTCATAAAACCAAACCAACCATTTTTGCCAAAACCAAGTCCAGCTCCTTGTGTGATTATGATCAAAATGAGATGCTCAGAGCTCAAGTTAAAAAACCAAACAAACAAAACAAACAAGCAAACAAACAAAAAAAATGCATCACTGCAACTTAAGAGGGAGCCAATTTATCAAGCTGTATCACTAGAATGAACATGGTAACTCAGGATTTTTAAATTTTTATTTTTTGGGAAGACGTGTCTGGATCTGTTCTGTTGTTCTAATAAAATCCCAGATCAGCTTTATTCTCAGAGTCCACTGGTTTACTTTGTAACTAATCTTCAAAATTAACCACTTCATTATTGAATGAATGTCTCAAGCACAATTATGTGGGCAAACAAGCAGTATTTTAAATCGTAATAAAACCTTAATTTACCTGAAGGTATATGTGTGGTTCTCCACACACTTGTCAGCCAAGAAGAAGGTGTCTGTCAGCGTGCTGGTGTTGAGTTTCTCCCACTGTTCAGCATCTTTGGCTTTGTACTCAAGGTTGTAGGAGAGGTTAGGGCTGCCGCCATCATAGTCAGGCTTTCTCCACCTCAGGTAGACGTAGTTCTTACCAATGTCAGAGGCTCTAAATTTCTCTGGCTCTCCAGGCTTCTCGATGGGATCTACGGCCAGCAGAGGGGTCTTGATCTCCACAGCAGGACCAGATCCTAATTTGTTTACAGCACAGACACGGAACAGGTACTCGTGGCCTTCCATCAGCTTGGCTTTGATCTTACGGTTGGTGCAGTTTGAGGAAATCATGGACCACATACTAATGCTGGGCTCACGACACTCCACAATATAGTTGGTGATTTCAGATCCACCGTTGTCATTAGGTGCCTCCCAGTTGATCATACAGGACGCCTTGGTCACGTAGGTGAGGTGCAGGTTCTGGCAGTGACCGGGTCTGTCCAGAACATTAACTGTGATGGTGCAGGATGCCTCACCACCCTCATTTGAAGCCTTCAGTGTGTATTTGCCATGATCATTTCTTGTGGCTTCCTTTATCCTCAAGTGGACCATAGGCAAGTTCTGAACGATGGTCACACGCTTGCTGTTTTCCAAAACTGTGTCCTCCTTTGAAAAAACAACCTCAGGATCGGGACGAGCCTTGATGTAGCCGATGATGTTGATGTTGTGTCCAACACGCACAGTTACTCGTTCACGGCAGGTGGCCTCCATTTCTATCTCTGGAGGAATGAGGATATCCTGAGCAGTAATAGAACCTGGCATTTCTCTGGGCTCACCCTCACCGACCATGTTTGAAGCCCGGACTCTGAATCTGTAGGTCACACCCTCTTCCAGGCCCTTCACCCTGTAGGCACACAGCTTGATTAAGTCATCATCCAGGTTCACTTTCTTCCATTCGTCAGAATCAGCTTTCTGCATCTCCACAGTGTAACCTAGGATAGGGCTGCCCCCATCTCTGGAAGGTTTCATCCAGACCAAGTCAGCTGTAGTCTTACTGTAATCTTTAACTTTAGCATTGATTGGAGGACTTGGGACTGTGATGGGTCTACAGGGCTTGCAGGGGTCAGAGGTGGGAGAAGGTCCACTGTAGCCAGCAGTATTCTCGGCAAACACTCTGAACTCATATTCACTTCCCTCAAAGAGACCCTGGACTCTGTAACGCAGGTCCTTGCAGGGTGTCTTGTTGACACGGATCCACTTTCCTCCCGTGTGCCTGCGCTCAATGATATAGCCAGTGATCGGACTTCCACCATCGGCTAGAGGCATTGTCCATCCAACTGTAACGGCATCTTCTGAAAGATCATAGCACTGAGGCTTACCAGGTGGACTGGGTGGCATGAAGGTGTGTTCAGCAACGGTTGGCTTGCTCTCTAGTGGAGCACCTGCTCCCATTTTGTTCTCAGCACGAATGCGGACCACATACTCCACTCCCTTCTGTAGTCGGGTGATCCTAAGTTGAGTGGCAAGGCTGCCAGAGCTGACTCCTCCCCAGGTCTCCTTGTTGGATTCTCTTTTCTCCACAATGTAGTTGGTGACAGGACTTCCACCATCATCCTTCGGTGGGCGCCATTCAATTATCATGGAGTCTGGGTTGACCTCCAGGATGTTGACAGGTCCAATAGGAGCAGCTGGAACATCTAGAACTGTGACATTGAGGGCCACAGTCTTGGTTCCTGCTGGATTGGACACAGTCAGCAGGTAGGTGCCTGTGTGGTTCCTGGTACATTCGTTAATATTGATCACAGTGGAGAAATTATCAGTGTCAATCTTAATGTTGCCCTGGCTTGTGATCTCCTCCCCATCAATGGACCACTTAGCTGTTGGCACAGGGATTCCTCTCATTATAGCTGGCAGCCTGATAGTGGTGCCGGCCTTCACAATAATGCCTTCAATGAGTTTAACGTCCACCTCGACAATTGGAGACACTGGAAGGAAATTAAGTGAGAGGGTTTATTTTATTTGTGTACCAACTAAAAGCTTAATCCATTAATTCTCAGTAACATCTTAGTCTGAATATGTGCAAAATAAGAATTACATAGCGGATGCTATATAAAGTATTAGTGAACCTCTAGTGTCAACTTCTATAACTAGGTCAACAATATCAATAATGCTTCAGAAAAATGTGATGAACATTATGTCCTACCTAGTTTTTCCTGGCACAGGATGGGCAGGGTGGTGTCAGGTCTGCTGAGGCCAATGGCATTTTCAGCCCTCACTCTAAAACGGTAGGTCTTTCCCTCCTCCAGGCCGGTAACATGGCTCTCAGGAATGCTCTCTGTCTTCCATTCTTCCCACTCCTTTGCTCCCTCTTCCTGATACTCTACCAGGAAGCCTGTGATCTCACTTCCTCCATTGCGATCGGGCCAGTTCCAGGCCAACCACACCTCAGTTTTGTCCACATCAGCATGATGCAGATCTTTGGGAGGACCAGGAGGGACTGGAGGAAAAAAAGGAACTATCATACAGAAGGTACGGCATCATCACCAGATTCATTATTTAAAGTTTTTGTTGTTGTTGCTTACAGAGAGGGTTCATTGCCTTGATGGCTTTTGGTGTCTGAACATATTCACTTCGGCCATACTGATTCTCAGCAGCAACCCTGAAGGTGTAAGACATTCCTTCCATCAGGTGCTTCAGCATCATGCTGCGCTTCTTGGACGTGGAGCAGACAGGGACCCATTGAGTGGATGCTGCCTCTTTCTTTTCTACCACAAAGTTAGTGATGCGAGCGCCACCGTTGTCTTCTGGATCCTTCCATGACAGATAAGCAGAGTCACTCCTGACATCTGACACCCGAAGGTGCTGGATAGGACCAGGTTTGTCTGAAAAGATCACACAAATACCATCAAATTAGGACTTATGCTGATGTTTCTACCTTTAAATAACACAGTACCTACCAAGAACCAGAACGGTGCAGGTAGCAGTCTTGGAGCCGGCTGGGTTCTCCACCGTAAGGGTGTAGTCTCCACAGTCACCTCGGTTGCAGAATCTCATCTCCAGCTTGGTGCCGGTTTGGTTGGTCTCAATGTCAGCTCTAGTGGGAACCTCTGCCTCATTCTTCTTCCAGGTTACGGTGGGGAATGGGACACCTTTGATGGCAGCCATGAGTGTGATGTGAGTGCCGACCATGGCCCTCACTTCTCGAGTCATTGATGCATCCAGGATGAGATCTGGTGGCTCTACAATGTGACATGTTAACTCATTAGATTAATTAAAAAAAAAAATCTCTATAATGTGCAACTTGAATGATAAATCACCAAGTCTGTCCTGCACTCTGATTGGCTCCTTGACGTTGGCTGGGTCAGACTCCCCTGCAGCATTCACAGCCATGACTCTGAAGCGGTACAAAGCACCATCCTCAAGGTTGATCACCTTAAACTTTGTCTCCTGGCAGGAATCTGGAGTCTGGTTCACCTGGTGGCCACAAAAACACAAGCATTCAACATCCCATGTTACCCAGAGCATCAGAAGATGCAACATAAGGTTAATCAGAAGAAAACTGGAAGTTTTGAGCAGCTTCCTTACTTTGTGCCATTCGTCTTCTCCAGCCTTCTGGAACTCCAGCAGGTATCCAAAGATCTTTCCTCTACCGGTGTCAGTAGGGGGTTCCCAGGACAGAGTCACAGACTCCTTGGTGAAGTCAATGGCCTGAAGATTGACTGGTGGGCTGGGTTTCACTGTAGTGGTTGGGAAAGTTCTCCATGGTGATTTTCAGCATAGCTAATATCAGTTTTTATTAAAACATAGTTTTAAAAAAACCTACCAATGGGATCCTTGGCAAAAACTGGTTTTGATGGTGGACTGGGATCTCCAGCTCCCACCTCATTCTCAGCACTGACTCTGAACTCGTACTCGCAGCCTTTCAGCAGCTCTGTCACCCAGTACTCCACTTTGGGATGGATCCTTTCTGTGTTGCAACAAACCCACCTGTGAACAGAACAACATGAACTTTATCTTACCCATATGGGCATATGGGCTGTGTAGAGCCTGGTGAGTTGGTCTTCCAGGGTTTGAAGCAGGACTGTCCATGTTGGTCTCATGGCTACGTGATGACTGTGACTGAGCTTCTCAGAAATGCAAAATGTAGGAACAGCTGTTTGGTGATTAAGACTGTAGAAGCATCATGATTACATCAGACTGAAGGTTTTCTGAATAAACTGCAATCCATCTACAGTCTAATAGGTGTAATGAGTCATGCAAAGCATATCAAGGTCATCATTTAATATGGTGGGGGCATTACACATGGAATTCTTCAATGTAAATTCATTGAAGTGAAATAATGAATCAAACAAAGGGAAGTACTTTAAGTTCAGAGTTTTTTGTCCTCAGAGACCGATCTTTGTGTATGCTCATAAGTAAAACGATTTAATCTGAAGTCAACAAAACAAAATGGATCTATCAGTACAACATTTGACTGCATATTAAACAACTTGAATTAAAAGAATGTGTCCTATTTAGAAGCAACTGGTTCTGTTTAGCTCGTGATGGTCATGCACCTGTTGGCCTTGGTCTCCTTCCTCTCCACGATGTAGCCTGTAATTGGTTTTCCTCCATCGGCAGGTGGTTCCCAGCTGATCAGGGCTGTGTCATGGTAAACCTCCTTCACCACAGGCTGTTTTGGGGCATCAGGAACCTCTGCAATGAAAACAGACGCTGGGGTCAGACGCTGCTTTGGCTGTAAAGACACTTTCAGAATGGTTTCTGTGGGAACTTACTGAAGATGTCTCTAGCTTTGGTCTCTGCTGACAGGAGGGGGTCACTGATGCCATACATGTTCTGAGCCATGATTCGGATGATGTACTCACGGCCCTCGATCAGTTTTGGCACCTGAAGAAATAAACAGGTGGGGGATCAGCAGTGCCTAATGCTTCACTGACAGTTTTCAGATGTTCCAGATGTAAGACGTCATGTTTCCAAATGGTTGTCCAAAGACTGGCATTCTAAGGACCAAAACTCCTTCAAATGAATGAAATAAATAATAATAAAAAAATAAAATAAATTATATTCAACCAAAATGTGTCCTAAACACAATAAACTCATTAGTTTACTGTAATTTTATGATACGTCACAATGTGAAGGTGGGAGATTATGTATTTGTCTGTCTGGTTTTCTGAATAATGAACCAGTTGATGGATTTTAGTGGAACCGCCAATTAAATTCAGTTTGTTTCTATAGCGCTAAGTCCCAACAGAAGTCGTTTCCGAGATTTATGAGAACATTAACCGACTTTAGACATTAAAAAACTTCAATGAAGCACCTAAAAATACGATTTTACTTCAGCAGAATTATTGTGAACATATTCTGAATATACTTCAGTCTTTCCTGTTGTTTTCCTTTAGCCTGACAGTAAAACAGTGGACTTTATACCCTGATGCATGCTCAATAATTCAGATAGAAAAATCTAAAAAAGCTAAGTCTGGTCCTCTGGACATTCAAATTTTGAATGTCCAGTGGACTTTATGTTTTACACCTAATTATTTTAAATTGTTTTGGGTTTTGAGGCTAAAACGGTCCCATCAGCTGCTCACCCGGCAGGTGGTCCTGGTGCAGGATGAGGTGACGGGCATCCACAGGTCTCTGTTGGTGTCCCTCTTCTCCACGATGTAGTTGGAGACGGCACAGCCTCCATCGTCTAGAGGAGGGTTCCAGGAGATCACCATGTAGTTCCTGTAGATCTCGTTGAACTCAACGGGACCCTGTGGTGGGTCAGGACGGTCTGGAGAGAGAAACTCACAGGTCAGCCTTCAAGGTCAGTTGTGTATTTTCAGCCTGGATTCTCAGACTCACACTGTTCTCTTGTTTTACAGCTTTCTGCATGTTTAGTGCCATTCCAGCTGTTCATACATCAAAACATTTAGATCCTTTGGGAGAAGGGTGCTGTGACTTTTTTTCTTCTTCTAACTTTTATACTTTTCAAAATATTAAACTTTATCCACAAACAATGAGCCCACAGAAATACAATGAGATCTCCTTAAATCCTTTAAAAATGTTTTCTTTGAAATCTGCTTCGTCTACTGCTTCTGTTTTTACTTTTTTATGCTTTTTAGAATTTTATTCTACCATTCTGCTGCACCTTTCAACAAGCTTTTGCTTATTTTATGCTGGTGTAGATGGAGTAGTTCAGGACATTTCCCAAAAAACAAACAAACAAACAAACAAATAAACAAACAGGAACACTTTGGATTTGCTACATTCAGTTATTAGTTAGAACTTTACTACTTTTGTTTTGTTATTGTTTAGCCAATTTTTTTTTAGCTTTTAGCTAGCGCTTAGCTTTTTTAGCTAATGTTTTGCTTTTTTGACTTTTAGCTAGTGTTTTACTTTTTTGGCTTTTAGCTAGTGTTTTACTTTTTTAGCATTAAGCTTGTGTTTAGCTTTTTTTAGCTTTATGTTTGTGTTTTGTTTTTTTAGCTGTTTTATTTATTTATTTATTTTTCAGTTTAAGCTTCTGTAACTTTCAGCAGAAATTAAATTGTGTGTTGTGGCATAAAACACTTATTTCTCTAGTTTCTGTTGCTTAAGTAACATTTTACAATTAAAAGTTTAACTTCAGTTCTTTGGCTTCTCTGCTGAATATTTCCCAAAACGTCCACAAATCTAGCTGTTTCC
>JARVGV010000280.1:3975740-4012309 GCA_031762435.1 Hypsolebias longignatus | reverse complement strand
TGTTAGCTAACTGCTTGGAAATACAGCAAAACAGCGTTTTAAGTATGCTGTTGTTGTGTTACATTGAAAAAAACGTGATTAAATCGCCATTTACTGTGCTTTTTCCTGACTTACGGCGAAAATCTGGAGTTACAGCCGCCACGTGGGTAGCGTTCCAACTTATGGCAAAATCGGGTTACGAACGGGCGTAGGAACGGAACTCGTTAGTAACTCGGGGACTACCTGTACTACTAATTTTACTATTAATATTATTATTTTTGTTGTTGTTTTTGTTGTTGTTGTCCATCCATCCATTAGCTTTATCCTCTTCTTCCTTTTATTATTATTATCATTAATATTATTATTAGTAGTAGTAATAGTAGTAGTAGTAGTAGTAGCAGTAGTAGTAGTAATAGCAGTAGTAGTAGTAATAGCAATAGTACTAGTAGTAGAAGTAGTTGTTGTTGTAGTAAAATGGGATCCATATATGTGTACAAAGTAGAAGCGCATTAAAAGAAATGTTGAAATGTCCCTGCGGCATGCTACTAATAAATAAGAAAAAAATAAACAATGTCTCTGTGAAGAAAGCGAGAAACTAAAATGGATTTGCACTGAGACACAGCTCAAAGTTGGTAAGCTGGAACTTGAATATGGCACCAAAACAAACAAAACATTTGCATTTTAAATAGCAACACATTGTATGCTGCAGCTTTGTGAAAGTCATTAGTTACACACTTCCTTGCAATTCGTTTGCAACTTCACCCCACACGTTGCATATGATAGGAAAGCAGCGAGAACGGCTCTGGTCTTTATGAGAATCACTCACCCACGGCACGAGATAAAGCAGAGCAATAACTTATTTCAAAAAATCCCAACCGGCTAATTAACATTGTGAATTCAACCAGAAAGTCAGTATTCCTTTGATGAGTTTAATTGCACTGATGTGTAAGCTACAATTTAACAGCTCAAATAAAATAAAGTATTTCCTCACGTCAAAGATAAGAAAAGGATTTTTTTTTAAAGCATAATCAGGTTTAGCTTTACCTGAGCTCATCTGTTTTTTTTAAACAGTCCTAAATGAGTTTTCCCTCCCAAGGTTAATTATGAATATCTGAATTAAATTTGCCACTGTGCTGATTGCTTATGTATTTTAAAAAATGCATCTGGTTCTGCACAGAGGCAAAGGGAATACTGAAGAGAACTGAATACCAGTTAAAGGATGATGAGCTCATGGGGTCACAGAAAAAATAAAGAGCAGCAAAAAGCTGTACTCATTAGCTCAACTAAAACAGTTTTACCGGAAACATAATATTAAATGCAATTTATTCAGTACACTAAAAACATATATATTTTGTACTTATTTTTAATTATTGCTGTTTTTTTTTTTTTTTCTTTTTGGTTAAATGTTTTATTTTGCGCTTTGTTTATGTCTTAAACCTGCTTTTACATTGTGATGTCGATGCGTCATACAGAGCTTAGTTTACAGCCACAAAACAGTTCAATTTAAGATGATGCATCTGAAACAGATGATTTTGAGTATTACTGAGCGATGACTAAGTCTAATTTGACAGTGGGCCAATGAAATAGGGTTTGATGTGGATGTAGCTGAATGTGATCCCTAACACTGGCTCTGAGTGTGAGATCTCAATAAACATCATTTAAGGTTAGACTAAAATGACTCAAACCTTGTCTTTTTTTTTTTTTTTTTTTTCATTATTATATTCATTTAGTTTCAAACTGACATGAATGGCTGCTGTCAATGTGCATTCTTTCATGGTCATTAATCATTTCAAAGCCAGTAGTTTTAGTTAATAAGACAATATGCCTGAATAGCTGTAAATTCATCGTGTTGTTGCTTTTTACTTTATGTGTGCTAAGTTGCACCTTCTTCACAAAACCTTCAATCAAAGTTATTTCCAGCTATTTAAAAACTTTACTATTAAATATGGAGGAAGATCTTTCAGTTTTCAGGCTCCTCTCTTGTGGAACCAACTTCCAGTTTCTGTCCGTGAGGCTGACACATTGTCTACTTTTAAGATTAGGCTTAAGTCTTTCCTTTTTGATAAATCTTATAGTTAGGGTTGGCTTGGGTTTCATGAGGTATCCCTTAGTTATGATGCTATAGGCTTTGACTGCTGGAGGACAAATTGACCACATTTACTCTGCTGCTGTCTTTACTTGCTCTACTCTACCTGTTTGTATTTGTAATTATTTATATATTAACATGTGTTTTTTGTCTTTCCTCATATAGAAAGTACACCTGGGCCTGCCATTCTGTGTCTGTTTCTACTTCCTGTCCTCTTAAACCCAGCCGATCGAAGCAGGTGGCCACTCATCCTGAGCCTGGTTCTGTTGGAGGTTTCTTCCTGTTATCTCCTGTTTCTTCCTGTGTAGCCAGATCTCTCTTGTAAATGAGTCCTTGAGGCTCAATGAGATTAACCTGCCTAAATAAAGGTTGAATGTTAAAGGGAGTTTTTCCTTTCCACTGTTACCTTTGTGCTTGCTCAGGATGGGAGACTGTGACATTGTAATGATTCAAAACAATCTGCTGGCTTCCGTAGATAGAGAACTTTTACTAATTGGCTTTTTCACTGTATGTGAATCCTTTTATACTGTGCCCTGAGGTGACTTCTGTTGAGACTTGGAGCTATAGAAGTAAACTGAATTGGATTGAAATTACTCTTTGATGCAAGGACAAGTACATGGATAACCACAGTACCATGGTACAATATGAAGGAAATTTCACTGCTGAGACAACATATGTTCTATAGTTTCTCACCCAGTACTAATAACTGGATATCCTTAGTGATGGTTCCCAGACTGTTGCTGGCTGTTAGGCTATAGAGTGCACTGTCCTGCCTGCTGGCCTGTTGGATCAGCAGTGTGCACTTGTCCTGAGTGACCAGTTTGTTGAAGTGCTGGTCATACTGGACGGCAGCTTTCTCCTCAGGTTTGGCCAGGCTGGCCTTTTTCCATGTGAGCGTTGGGAATGGGCAGCCGCTGATCTTTGCCACGATGCTAACATCACATCCCTCCTCGCCCTCCATGGCCTCACGCAACTCGATGGCTGGAGGACCTTTAAAGAAAAACAGATTCAGTGGTGTCTAAAACTAAGTGACTACTAAGAACTAAAATCTTGAAGGTTCTGTCTGGTTTGTTCACTCACATGTCTGATCCTTGATGACCAGGGGTCCTACAGTGGCAGAGGGTCGGCTGGGTCCAGCATCGTTCACGGCTTTAACTCTGAATTCATATTCGCCTCCCTGCAGAGAAACAACACAATCAACATCAAGTCCAACTGATCCAACTGGAAACCCACCCTACACATCTACTTCTTTACATAGATTATCTGCAAAAATATATATATACAGTATACTGTATATACAGTTTAATTAAAACTCATACTCCACAGTGAGTTACGTTTGGTGTTCCACATGAATCCTTATGAGACATATGACAAAAATAATTACATCCTTGAGAAATTAAATTATCTGCTAAAACACAGTGTGGATGCTAAGAGCTAAGTGAATATACTGTAATTTGCTGAGACATAAAACTGAGACGTTAAATTATTATTGTTCTTATTGTTACGGGTTAGTCACGTTGAAACCCAGTTGTCTCTTTTGCACTACAGACCTGTCATACAATCAATAAAATCAATACAACCAAGAAAATACATTAGTATAAAATATACACATGATAAAAGAGTATAAAAACAATAGAAAAGCTGCACTGACATAAAAGTAACAACAATAAAAACAAGAGCAAGTGTTTATGGATGTGAGCTCCAATTATTTCCTTAAAAAATTGCTAGCTAAAAGCAACATGTAAATAAAGGGTAGTTAAAAGCTAAAAGTAGCAAAATGCTAGCAAAAAGAAGCACAAGCTTAGCTGAACACTTATAGTAGCATAAACCTAGATAAAAGCTAAAAGAAATGCTGGACAGATAAAAAAAAAAAAAAAACAGTAGCTGAAGCAGATTTAAAAGAGATCCATGTTTTTGAATGAACTAAAGAGATCTCAATGTATTTATAAGGGAAATTTTATTTTGAATAAAGTTCAATATTGGAAAACTATAAAAGCTACAGAAAAACTAGTCATAGAACACATGTGCAGGATGAACTGAACATTTTGATATTTGAATGAATAAACTACTGTATTATGCAGAAGTAGTTAATCACAAAAAAAAAGTGTGAATGCTGAATTTGAGTTAAACTTTAATGCTTAACTTCTCACAAGATAATCAAGTGTCAATAAAAAAATCAGAAGGTATAAATTACAAGTTTCAGCTACTTAAGTTAAGAAATGATAAAGTGAGAAAGATGGACCGACCTCCTTCAGATCCTCCACCACAAAGGTGAGCTCCTCCACGTCTCTCTTGTTGCACTGCTTCCATGTCTCCTTCTCCTTCCCGCTGGTGTCCCAGCTCAAACGCTCAATGACGTAATGCTTCACAGGAGAGCCACCGTTGTTTTTCGGGGGCTCCCAGCTCAAAGTGACTGTGGTCTTTGTTACCAGGTTGACCTTCAGCTTGGTTGGGGGGTCAGGTGGGTCTGAGGAGGAGGTAAAGGAAAGAAATAATTAAAACACTTCCAGGGAGGTGTATGTTTTGAGTGTTTGGCCAGAGCAGCTGATGTTTCTTACAGATGGGATCTCTGGCTCGAACGGGTTCAGCTGTTTCAGTAAACGGGCCAAATCCCAGTCTGTTCTCTGCTCGCACCCTGAACATGTAGTCCAGACCCTCCAACAGACCTGGAACCACATAGGCCTGGCTAGCACAAGCTGCATTCACCTGAAAAAACAAACAAATATGTTTTACTATTATCAGGACACTTTATTCAGGATTTTTTTCTTCTTCAGTTTTTCTAGCTTCAGTGCTATTTAAAGGCTTACCACAGTTTTCTGGGAACTACAGTTAAAGCTAAATCCATTTTTTAAAAAGATCTAAAAGTGAAATTGAACACAGATGACTGTATAGTGTTCACCTTGGTCCAGGCCTTGTCAATGACGGACTTCTTCTCAATAAAGTAGCTCTTGATTCTCTCTCCTCCATCAGTATCAGGAAGTTTCCAGATCAGCCTCATGGTTGAACGAGTAACGTCAGTGACCTTCAGCTCCTTTGGAGGTCCGGGAACATCTGCAGCCAGAAACAAAGGTTAGACATTGATGATGCCAACATACCATCAACGACCAAGTTTGAGACATCCAGAGGTTTCACTGACCAACAACAATGACTCTGACGTTGACATGTTTTTGTCCTGACTTGTTCTTGGCGGTGATAGTGTAACGTCCAGAATGGCTCCTCAGGCTGACGGGGATGTGCACCACGGACGTGGTGTCTGTGGACTCAACCTGAACACAAAAAACCTGAGCATGTAGGACCTCTGAGGAAGACGCAGTTCTGTGTTTAAATGGAAAATGTGGTGATGATTGGGGTTGTTGCAGTGAAGTTCTTACCTCAGCCTCCACTGGCAGTGTGTGCAGCTTGTTCTTTTTCTCTGTTTTGGCTTTGCCTTCAAAGTCCCAGGTAACCTTGGGAGCAGGCCGGCCTTTGATGGTGGCAGGTATCCTGATAGGATCTCCGGCACGAATATTCACCAGGTCATCAGCCAGCACATCGATTGTGATGAAAGGTGGAACTGTTCAGAGAAGACAAGAGTGAAGGTCAAGATAAAGGCACCAGTCTCCATTTATGACAATGAAGAGTCAGACATACGTTGAACATCTTCAACCAGAACTTCGCTGGTGCGGGGGCTGGGGTCTGACTCTCCAATGTCATTGACAGCAATGATTCTGAAGCGGTAGCGTTTCAGCTCGCGGAGACTGGGCACGGTAAACTCAGTGGTGGGGATTAGACTGTCAATATCATTCAGCTTGTGCCATTCTGACGAGCCCTCATCCTGGATCTGGACGATGTAGCCCTTGATGGGGCTTCCTCCATCGCTCTCAGGTGGTTTCCAGGTCAGAGTGACGCTGTACTTGGTCTTATCAGCAACCACAGGGGCAGCAGGCATGCTGGGAGGAGCTGAAAGGAAAGCAGCCGTTCACATTTTAGAGAACTTGTGTGAATTGTGTCTCTGAAAGATGCTTTTTCTAACGATTTACTCACTGATGGGATCAACAGCAAAGGCAGAGTCAGAAGGGCCACTGAAGGGTCCGGTTCCAGCTGAATTACAGGCTGCAACCCTGAACTCATACTCAGTTCCCTCAAAGAGACGAGTCACCTGAATGACACAGAGAAGAAGGGGATCTGTTTATTGTTCTGTTCTCTTTAAATAAAGCTGCATGCTCTGCATGGATTACAAAAGAACTCCCTGCCATCTCCTCACTGTGCATTTTTAAGCTCTACAATGGGATTATTTTTAAAAATTCATAAACTTTCTAAAACATAGTGAGCAATATTCAAAGATTTGGTGTCTTTAAGAATTCAAGTACAAAGTAGACCCTAAGTTTTCTTTAGAGAAATGTTCCAGACAAGCTGTCTTTATTCTGAGATACTTCATTGGTATGAAGGAGCTTGAGCCCAAGAACTGCACACACCAGTGCAGAACTTTGCTTTTGCACCAGCAGCTTACCTGATACTCCCAGCCTTTCGTGCCCCTTTTAGTTACTGGCATCTTATTGACTTTAGCCCAGTAATCTGTGCCTTTCTCTCGTTTCTCCAGCCAGTAGCCGATGATCTTTGAACCTCCGGTCTCTCTGGGAGGCTCCCAGGTTAGTGTCATTGAGGTTTTGGAGTACTCTGCAACAGTCGGTTTCTCTGGTGGACCAGGAAGGCCAAAGGGGTCTGTGATGAGAACCTCCTCTGTTGTACAGGGATCAGATTTACCATAGCGGTTCTCTGCTTTTACTCGAAACAGGTAGGTCTTATTGGTCTCCAGGTTCCATACCTGCAAAGGAACAACTGTTAATCCTAAAATCATACACACCTGAGACATATTTGTTTGCGACTGTGTCAAAACAAACCCCGTATTTCTTTTCAATGACACTGCTGTTGACTTCTTCCCACTGCGGCTCAGGTGGAGCCTCCTCTCCCTCCTCCAGCTCAGGCTGATCTTTTATCACTTCCTTTCTTTCAACAATGTAGTTGGTCAGCTCGCTGCCACCATCATCAGTGGGTGTGTCCCAGTTCAGGTAGCAGGACTCTGCCCTGATGTTGGACACAGTCAGATGTCTGGGTGGAGTTGGTCGGTCTGAAAAGACGACAAAGACCAGTCAGGACACAAACTGTCTATATTAAATTAAATCAAATAGCATGTCGGTGGTGATTTACTAACCCAGAACCATGACAAAGATGGTGTGCTTAGCAGAGCCCATGTTGTTGGAGGCTGACACCATGTAGCTGCCCCGGTCCCTCCTGTTGGTAGCTGGGATAGATAGCGTGGTCTTGGCGTTCAGCCGGCCGGTAACTTCCGTCTCAATTAGAAGGGTCTCAGTGGACTTCGGAATCACCACATCATCCTTGGACCACTCAATCTTTGGGATGGGTAGTCCGATGATGTCAGCAGGAATCTCAACAGGCTCACCCTTCTTTACGGTGATGCAATCCGCCTTAAAGTGCTTCAGCATGTGGACCTCAGGAGCCACTAAGAAAACAGGACCAAAACAGAAGAGGAAAAAAAATCAGCACAAAATAAAAACATATCAACATCCACATCCAGTTGACTTATTTAAAGAAACATTAGCCTTGGTTCACTGGAAGAATATTTGGCCTCACCTTCATCATCTTGGATAACCACGGTCAACGGGATGGATGGCTCACTCTCGCCAAGCAGATTGGTACATTTGATTCTGAATTCATACATCCAGGCCTCTTCTAGGCCCTCCACAGTCAGAGTCATGTTGGGGCAGATCTCTGTGTTGCATGGCTCAAAGGCCTGCTGGTCCTGTCTCTTCTTTTCAACAAAGTACCCAATAACAGGGCTGCCACCATCATTACGAGGTGGCTTCCAGGCCAGTGTGATAGAGTTCTTAGTGCGTTCCGTATAATGGAACTTCTCAGGATATGATGGTGGACCTGTAGAATCACCATACAATTATTTTCAGGTAGTTTTGTGCTTAGTTCTTGGTCTCCTAAAAATAAAGTAATTCATCACTCACCCTGTGGGTCTACAGCCTTGATTGGTCCCAGTTCCACAGGTTCACCAAGACCATACTTGTTCTTGGCGATGACTCTGAAGAAGTATTCCTGTCCTTCCATGATACCCACACACTCACATTTGGATGAGGCGGTCTCAACGGGCTGTCTCCATGTGTGCATCTTGACATCTCTCCGTTCCACAAGGAAGCCTGTTAGATCACTGCCCCCATCATCTACAGGGTCGTCCCAGTTCAAGAAGATCATCTTACGAGTAACAACAACTGGCTTCAGATCTGTGACAGGTCCAGGGACATCTAAAATATAAAGCAGCATTTTAGTGTGTTAAAGATTAGGTTCTGAGAGTGTACCTGTACTTTCACGTACCCATCACATCCACTCTGGTCCAGGCTGACTTGGAGCCACTAGGGTTGCAAGCAGCAATCTGATATTTTCCACAGTCCTTCCTCTGGACATTCTTGATGGAGACTATGCTGTTGTTGCCCTCACTGAGGATCTCCACACGATCTTTGTCAGGTTTACCATCATCCTTGGTCCAAGTGATGGCTGGGTAAGGTTTACCTGTGACAGTAGCAGGTACAAGGAGTGTTTCCCCAGCTCTGATGATGACTCCGTTCTTCACAGACAGGGCCAGTTCAATCACTGGTATTTCTGTGGGGTGAAACCAGAGACCATTAAATTATTTATAAATAATCTAAAACAAAAATAACATTTTCGCAAACTGAAAGGCAGTTCAGTTTTTTTTAGCTGACCTGCTGGATTTCGGACAAACACGGCCTCAGTGAATCCAGGTGTTCCTTCTCCTGCAGCATTGCAAGCAATGACTCTGACAGTGTACTTGGCTCCCTCACGAACTCCATACACAGTAAAGGTCCGGTTTTTCCAGGGGCGTTCTGTAGATCTGGACCAGTCCTTGGTATTAGCCATTGCCTGAAGAGCCAAACAAATATCAGTCTAAAATTAATTAATTGCTATTAAATGAGTAAAAATAATTTGTCAAAAAAATGCAGCTACAACAGATACCTGAAACCACAATAATATAAAGTTAACAAGTTATTAGAAGTCACTTGGTGCCCTGACCTTGTCCACATGGTATCCCAGGATCTCCCCTCCACCATTATCAACAGGAGGGTCCCACTCCACTTCAATTGAGTGGTCTGTGGTTGCTGCAATCCGGGCAATGGGAGGTCCAGGAGGCACTGAGAAGTCAAAAATAAACAGGTTCATTTGGTAACTGTTTCCTAAGAAGATAATTTTAACTACAACATTTTTATGGACTGTGACATGATGGATCCAGTATCTAGTAGGGTTTACGTACAGATGGGAGCTTGGGCCGTTTTGGGTTCAGATGGAACACTAAACTTTCCAGGTCCAGCCTGATTTTCAGCTGCCACCCTAAAGATATAAGTCAGTCCTTCCAGCAACCCTTCAACATTCAGCTGAGTGTCTGGGACGATATCCCTGAAGGCCAGACAGAAGGACGCATTAATATTATCCACTGGCATGACTGAAAGATTTCTATACAAAAATAAAAAATATAAAGTGTTCTGGTCCAGGTGATTTCAAACCTGTTGACACGCGCCCAGTGGGAGCTGTTGATCTCTCGGCGCTCCACCCAGTATCCCAGGATGGGGCTGCCGTTGTCGTTTGGTTCGTTCCAGGTGACCAGCATGCTGTTGGCTGTGATGTCATCAACCTGTGGCTTATCGGGAACCTCGGGAGGTTCTGAGGACAATGAGGTGGGAGTGTAAAACACTTGAGTGTGTAGTAGTGTTTTTTCCACACAGATGCTTCCAAACACAAACAATTTTAATTCATAATAAATATGTCAGTATGAACACACCAAAAGGGTTCTTGGCGATTAGAGGCTTGGAGAGGCAGGGAAGACCAGGACCAAACTTGTTCTCTGCCACAACCCTGAAGATGTACTCCTTCTTCTCGATGAGTTTGGGCACCAGGTAACGGCACCCTATCAGGGTGGAGGTGACAGAGCTCCAGCCAAACTCCAGCTTAGAGTTGTCCTTCTTCTCCAAGGTGTAGTTGATGATCTCACTGCCACCGTCATCCAGAGGAGGATCCCACTTGCAGATCACAGAGTTCTTCCTCACCTCCTCAAACTTGAAGTTCACAGGAGGACCAGGAGTATCTGCAGACAGGATTGATCTGAACTTTAGCTTCAGATAAAGTGTGCACATCTACAGACAGCTTTCAGTTTACCAACAAACTAAGACTCCAGGTTCTGAAAAAGGCTGAGGCCTGTGCACATAACTGAAGGGATATATTGGAATGTAAACTTGCCGAGCACGTTGACCTCGCACGTTGCAGAGGCAACGCCGTGGTCGTTCTCCACTTTCACCATGTAGACACCGTGATCACGGCGGATGGAGTCCACAATGAGGATGGAGGACGTGCCCCTTCGCATGTTGTCGATAGTCAATCGTTCATTGATGGTTGGATAGTCGATCTCTTCCACCTCGTCTGTTTCCTCTTCTGGCTTCTTCTCCTCCTCTGGCTTCTTCTCCTCCTCTGGCTTCTTCTCCTCCTCTGGCTTCTTCTCCTCCTCTCCTTCTTTCTTCTCCTCTCCCTCCTTCACCTCACCCTCCTTCTTCTCTTCTGCCACTCCCTCAGTCTTCTTTTCCTCCTCCTTTATTTCCTCTTTCTTCTCCTCTTCCTTCTTTTCAACCTTTTTCTTGAGGGGTTTTTCCGGTCTCTTGCGGAGTGGTTCAGGCTGGATCTCCTGGTTGTTCCAGTACCAGGTGATCTGAGGGTACGGCGAACCAGAGATGTTGGCGTTCAGGCAGATCTCACAACCTCGCTTCACGCTGAGACCAGACTGCAGACTGCCACTTAGGAAAACCTTTGGAGGATCTGAAAGAGGTGGAGGAAGTCAAACAAAGTGAACAGAGGAACAATGCTTCTGATCCACGTGAACACTTTTTGACATTTCTCCTTACCAACAGCGTCTGAGGCCTTAACAAAGAGTGTGTTGCGTGACGGCTCACTGATGCCGGCAGCGTTCTCAGCTTTGACTCGGAACATGTAGTTCTTGCCTTCGGTCAGTCCTCTGATGGTGTAGGAAAGGACGGGCACCAGGAAGTCGTTGCACCTCTCCCACTTGTCCTCACCCTTCTGCTGTTTCTCCAGAATGTAGCCCATGATCTTGGCACCACCATCATACATTGGAGGCTTCCAGGTCAGGGTGATTGTGCTGGATGTAGGGTTGTGGGTTTCCACATCCACTGGAGGGTCAGGAGCATCTGGGAAAGAAGACAAGGATTTGGTTTTCTGTATTGAAACAAGTCAGGTTGTGTAGATCCTCAGTTATTCAGGACATAATGATCACAAGTTGTTGAAAAAGAGGTAGCTGTTTTTTATATAAAGCACATCAAAAATGTCCCAACAGTCAGCTAAAACTGCAAAATCATTTCGGATCACAAGAGTGAAAAGGTTAAAAAACTACATTCAGATATTTAGAACTTCAATAAGTTATGCTTTGGAGGTTTTCTGGGCATTTCCCACAGGGAAGAGATCTCCCTGGAATGTCCTGGAGAGACTATATTTCCTGTCTGGCATGGGATTGCCTTGGGATCCTTTAAAAGGAGCTTGAGAGTGTCACCAGGGAGAAAGGTCTGGGTTTCCCTTCTGGACCTGAGGTTTCTGTGACCCAGCCATAGATAAGCAATAGAAGATAAACGGATAGACAGAACTTCAAAAACCCTTGATCCAAGGTTTTCCACATTGCTACACATGAGCATTCAGATATAGACCAAGGTTTAAACATCAAAATACTGCTTTTATGAATGACTAAATAGTTTCTTTTCATACGTTTTTGGTCCTCAGCAATGACTGGGTTGCGCAGCTCAACAAACTCTCCTCCTCCGATCTTGTTGACTGCCTGGACTCTGAAGTAGTACTCTCCATTGGGGATGAGGTCCTTTACAGTCCAGCTCACCTTGTTCTCTCCAGACATCATATTGACATATGTCCTCCTTCCAGCCTCACGGCGCTGCCCACCAACAGAAACGTTAACGTCAGAAACAGTCAAGAGTCTGAAACTGAAAATAAAACCTTGATGTAATCTAAGACCTGCAGGACGTAGTGAAGAATCGGGCTGCCACCGTCATAGTCTGGAGGATCCCAGGACACTTTACAGGAGCTCTTTGTGATTTCAGAAGCCACAATCTCCTTGCAGGGACCAGGTAGTCCTGAAGATAAAAAGGCATGTCAAAGACTAATCCACGCTTAGAAGACAGTGTCTGATTAGAGGCATAAAGTGTGTGACTGGTTACCAATGACTTTAACGTTGATGGTGGCACTGGCACTTCCCAGTTTGTTCTCCAAAGTCACTTTATAAACTCCAGCATCAGGATGAACGCTGCTGTCAATCTCCAGGTGACAGGAAGTGTACTCCTTCCTGCTGGGCACAAACAATCCCGTCAACCCACACTGCAAACATTTTCATCAATCCCCAGTTTGTGGAGAGCTCATCTGGACTCCTAAGTGAGCCAAGCCTGTTTTTGATGATGGATCATTGAACAGTATAAATTTCTCTGACCTGAACCCAACACGTTCATCAGCCTTCAGTTCCTTTCCATCTTTATGCCAGGTGATTTTGGGCGAGGGTACGGCTCTGAAGGGAACTGGAATGTGAAGTTTCTCTGTTTCCACAACAATGAGGTCCAGAGTCTGGAAGTCCAGAGTAGGATTACCTGAAGTAACACAAAAGACAAGGTTACATGTGCACCATTTATTCCTGCAAAGTAAACTTGATTGTGCTCTTACAGTCTGAGTCCTTGGCAAACACGTTCTCCGAGATATCGGAGGGTTCACTCTCTCCAACAGCATTGATGGCCCTCACTCTCAGGATGTACTCCTTCTCAGGGACCACACTCTCTTCTACGCGGTACTTCAGTTCCTTCACTGGACGGGAGTTGACCCTCATCCACTTCTCAGTTCCAGCCTCACACATCTCAATGTGGTATCCACGGATAGGAGAGCCGCCATCCTGTTGTGGAGGCTTCCAGGCGATGGACAGGAAGTCCCGGCTTGCCCCAGTCACATGGAGTTCAACAGGTGGAGATGGGATGCCTGGAGGGTACAGAACAGACAGGCTTAGATTCAGTTCTGTGTTTAAAATGATTCACAAATCATCATCAGGCTAACCTGTTGGATCTTCAACAGTGATGATCTCGGTAGGTTCACTTGGGTGTCCAACACCAGCCTCGTTCTCAGCGCAGACCTGGAACTGAACCTCAGTTCCCTCGATGACATCTGTTACTCTGTACTTACAGTCCGGACCTGAAGTCTTGCCACATTTCACCCAACGTGTTCCAAGTTTCTCCTTCTTCTCAATGGAGTATCTGGAAGAAGGTAGCACCATAACAAAATTAACTTACCAATGAAATAACTGTTCTTAATATGGAAAGTATTTTTTCTATATTTACATTGGTAATTTAAAAAGGTATTAGACAATGAGAAATAACATTTATGGAGGAAAGTAATAAAAACCAGCACCTGATTATGGGTCTTCCACCATCATTTTTAGGGCTCTCCCATTCCAGGTCCACATATTTTTTGGTCACTGTGTTGACAGTGAGTGCGTAAGGTGGCCCAGGAGTTGCTGGAAAAACACAACTTATTAATGTTTTACTGCAAACATCAGGTACCATTTCATTCAAACATGCCTCTCCAACTTACTGAAAGTATCTTTGGCCAGCACGGAGTCCTCCAGCTCACAGAATGGTCCAATGCCCACAGCGTTCTCTGCAGCAACGCGGAACACATAAAGCGACCCATCGTTCAGTGGCGTCACGGTGGACTTTAGCTCTTTGACAGTGGTGTCCACAGTCTGCCAGCCTTTACGCCTGACGTCACGCTTCTCCACCACATAGTTAGTAACTTTGGACCCTCCGTCACGCTCGGGAGCTGTCCACTTCAGCTCGGCACTGGTCCTGCTGATGCTCACGACCTCCAACCAGCGAGGAGCCGATGGGGGGTCTGAGAAGGTTTAGACAAAAATCTGTTGAGGCCATTTATTCAAATCTGTGTCATCCTTTCACAATCATTAGCTTGTACTGGATTTGTATTCATTTGTTCCATTATCATGGGTCTCCACAGCATGTCATCCTCTTCCATCTTCCTCTGTCCTCTGTGTCCTCTGTCCTCACTCTAACTACGTCCATGTCTTCTCTAACTGCATCCTTAAATCTCCTCTGTCTGTTTTCTGGTAGCTGCATTTCTAAAAATCCTTCTACCAATATACCCACTGTACCTCCTCTGCACAGGTCCAAACCATCTCAATCTTTAACATTACCTCCTGGTCCTTCAACTTATGCTGTACCTCTGAAAATGTAATTCCTAACTGTCCCAATCTTGTAAACCTTTCCTTTGTCCTTTGCTTCCACTGTTTGGTTAGGAATCTCTCCTGAAACTTTTCTCCATCCACTCCATCCTGCCTGAACTCTCTTCTTCAACTCTTTACCACATTCCCCGTTTTCCTGGACTATCAGTACTTGAAGTCCTGCACCTTTGTGACCTCTGCTCCTTGTAGCCTCACTGTTCCACTTGCCTCCCTCTCTTTCACACACAGGGACTCATCTTATTACAGTTGACTTTCAATCCTTTTCTTTTAAACACATACCGCCACCTCCCTACTGCAGCTTTGCCACTGGTGAGTGCAGCTCCACTCGGCTCTCCTCTTCTCAGGTCTTCTCAGATGGAGGTGATTTGCCACTGCAGTGGAGGCTGACCTGTTTCCTTGCTCTATGGGCAGGATCGTTCTTAGCTATCTCCCTCTTTGCTCTATGTTGCATCTCGTTATAATCTTATCTCCTCTCTTCAGTCCTCTCACTGTTATATTTAATATTGACTAAGCTCTTTCTCTGAATTCCCTCCTTTAACAATAATGGTACTTGTAATAAATGTCTTGTGGTAACTTTGGAGGACAGGCTGTCTGAATTGGAAGCTCAGCTCTGCACTGGTGAAAAATCAATAGCTAGCCGGGTCAACCTCGGGGGAGTGTGGAGCCACTGAGACTAGCTCCTGTTAGAGGTCCTCCAGCAGACCTCAAGCAGCTGGACCCCAGGCTGGCTGGATGATGGTCTGGAGTAAGCGTAGCTTTAAGCCTAAGAGCTCAGTTCACCACCAACAGGTTACGTTTCCAATCAGTTTTCCTCACTCAGTGACACCCGCTGAGAAGCAGACCCTGGTTATTGGCAGCTCCATTGTCCAAGAAGTGGCACTAGGGACTCCAGCAACCAGTCAAATGCTTTCTGGAGGCCAGAGCGGGCGACACTGAAGCTTCCCTGAAACTGCTGACTAAGCTGTTATTCACGTCGATACTAATGACATCCGCTTATGCCAATCAGAGTTCATTCAAATTAATATTGCTTCTGTGTGTGACTTTGCATAAACTATGTCAGAATTCGTAGTTTTCTCTGGTCCTGTTTCTCCAACCTGACCAGTGACAATGTTTAGTCATCTGTCATCGTTCAACCGCTGGCTGTCCAGGTGTTTGTCCTCAAAACAATGTGGGCTACGTAGATAACTGAAGTGCTTTTTGTAGAAAACCTGGTCTGATGCAGAGAGATGACATCCATCCCACTTTGGGTGGAGCCACTCTTCTTTCTAGAAATGTGAAGGTTAAAGGCTATTAAATTTAATGATTTAATAGAGTCAATTGGTTTTACCCAAAATTCCACACTTCTACTCATTTTCATCATCAAACTCAGATCTGTTGATTCTTACATATGGCATAGAGATTAATTAATACGCGCTCACAATCCTGTTCTTTCTGACCATTTTTAATAACCTTTGAGTTTACATTAACTGACTACACAGCCACTGAGAGTAAATTTCATTATAGTGTTTATCAGAGAACGCTGTAACCATATTTAATCTCTTCCATTGTTGTTTTCATCTGCCTTACAGGGTAATGCAACAGAGAGCAAGAACAGTGACTTAGATGATCTGGTTGATAAATTAAAAAAAAAAAAAGTTCAAAACAAAAAAAAGAATGAAAAAAACATCTGGTTGATAATTTTTAACAATCTTGAAGCTCTTTATTACCACAAAGAGACTGCTTTTCTGAATTTCTCACATTATTCCTTCTCAGCTTCCACCACTTTCTCTTCTTCACAACAACAGTCATTCTACACACAACCATCCGATGCTGTCCGGCCACGCTCTCCCCTGCCACAACTTTACAGTCCCTAACCTCCCTCAGGTTTCCTCTTCTACACAGAATGTAGTCAACCTGAGTACTCCTTCCTCCACTCTTATAGGTCACTCTGTATTCCTTCTTTTGGAAATAAGTGTTGACTACAGCCGTTTCCCACCACCATCTGTCCTTCCTGGTTTCTTTCCTTGACATCAAAGATAACTATCACTTCCTCATCCCCTGTTTCCTTCTCCAACATGTCCATTCAAGTCTGTTCTGATCACCACTCTCTCCTCCCTCTTATCACTTCATCCAGATCCTTCCAAAATGTCTCTTTCACCTCTACTCTTTTGTTGTTAAGGGTTAGTAATTGTCTAACAGTGTCATTTTTCTTACTCAGTCTCTCTTTGCAAAGCACTGGGTCGCTGGGCTCACTGGGTTCGCTCTCTCCGGCCACGTTAACGGCTCTCACTCTGAATGAGTACTCCTGCTTCTCCATCAAGCCCTTCAGGAAATATTCCAAGAAGCTGATGTTCTCTGCCACGCGAATCCAGTCCGTAGTTCCACTCTTCAACATCTCAATGACGTAGCTGTCGATCTTGGCTCCACCGTCATGCTCGGGTTTGGTCCACATCAGGAAGCAGGAAGTCTTAGCTACATCCTTCACTGTGGGTTTACCTGGAGGCCATGGAGGATCTGGAGGAGGACCAACAGTGACTGTGTTAACATTCAGATAATCCTCAAATACAAATTGATAAAATAATTTAAAAAAGTGTACCGATTGGATCCTTAATGAGGATTAGATCTGTTTCTTGGCTGGGTTTTCCAGTTCCAGCCAGATTCTCAGCCAAAACTCTGAACTTATACTTCTTTCTGGTGGGAAGACCTTTGACTCTACAGAGAAAACATAACGTCACCACAATAAAAACCTTCAGAACTTTACTTCATTCAGACAGCTGGACTCACCTGTAGTTGGTGTCTTTGATCGGCAGTTTGTTGCATCGGATCCACCTATCGTGGTCCGGTTCATATCTCTCCACCCAGTATCCTGTGATGGGGCTTCCTCCATCCTCTTCCGGCTCATACCAGCTCAGAGTCAGAGAGTCCTTGGCAATGTCTGAAGGCTCCAGCTTATAGGGAGCTCCAGGAGTGTCTGATGATTATTTGAGAAACATCAAATTAAACCGAGCAAAGATTTATTATTTGATTATACAGAGTTTAAAAACTATGTTGTGAAGTCATGTGACCTACCGAAGGGATATCTGGCGATGATGGATGGGTGTTCAGCAGGGGGACCAACACCAAACTGGTTCTCAGCAAACACTCTGAAGATGTACTCCTTGAACTTGACCAGACCCACAGCTTTGTATGTGGTCTGTTTCACTGTGGAGGACAGACGGTGCCAGATCTCGCTGTCGGCAGCCCGACGCTCTACAATGTAGTTGGTGACCTTGGAGCCACCATCATCACGTGGAGGATTCCAGGCCAAGAAACAGGTTTCATTGGTGATATCAGAAATGTCAAAAGCAGCAGGAGGACCAGGTTTATCTGTTTTCAGTTTAAAAAAGTAAATTTATTATAACATGGACTAAAGAAAGACTTAATATTTTTGCTGCTGAACAACTGTTTTACCAAGGATGTTGACATCCACAGTGGCGGTGGCACGGCCACTGCTGTTGGTAGCCTCAATGATGTAAGTGGAGCTGTCGTCTCTCTTGGTCTTGGCAACAGTAACGGTGGAGTGCCCTGGTTTGGTGTCAATGGACACCCTGTCATCTGGTTTGAGGACCAGGTCAGCTTTGGTCCACTTCACTCGAGGTTCTGGTTTACCAGTCACCTCAGCGGGAAGTTCGATCTTGCTGCCGGCTTTGGCAGTCAGACCAGCCAGCAGCTTGGCATCCAGGTGGATCTGTGGAGACTCTGTGGAGGAACAACTCTGTCAAAACTAGGTCTTATTTCAAGGATAAATTTCCCAATGTTAAGAAATCCTTGGACTGGTTCAAATGTTAAAGAAGATACGAGAAAATAATACAGCTAACCTTTGGGATCCACAGCTTGAATCTCATCAGTGGCCTTACAGGGCCGACTGGCTCCGAGTCGGTTCAGGGCTCGGACTCTGTATGCGTACCACTGGCCTTCAATCAGACCAGTCACCTCGCATTTCAGCTCAGGTACCATGTCTCCACAGGGCTCCCACTTATCTGTTCCTCTCTGGCAACGTTCCACGTTGTAGCCTCGGATGCCAGTGCCACCATCATACTTTGGTGGCTCCCAAGTTAGGAATATGCCACTGGCGGACTTGTCTCTCCACCTCAGATTCTCTGGAGGGTCTGGGACAGCTGGGGGAGGTGAAAGAGCCATGTTATCAAGGTCCTCTGAACTCAAACTGAAGAGGGGTCCAGTTTTAGAGGCAAACACCAATGAATACCAAATATATTTCCGACTACAGCTTTGATAAACAGTTAGATACATCTGTTCTCCCTCTGAGAGAATCATACCGTTTATTTTTAAGTGGTTAATTATTTACTGTATGGAAGATTTTCTGACTTACTGGCTGGAGAGGAGACATTGACAGGCTCGTCAATATATGCCGGTTCTCCTGGGCCACACTTGTTGAGTGCAGTGACTCTGAACAGATACTCCTTCCCCTCAACCACATCAGTGACAGTGAACTCCTGATCCTGGATCCCTGTGACAACCTGATATACAATTTGACTTCATTATCATCAGCCCACATATTTGTTGCCTACGTAGAACTCACGAAAAGCACATGTTGGACCTTCATTTATATCTTGACTAGATTTTAAATGTCATCATACCTTGACCCAGGTTTTGCGGGACACATCTCGCTTCTCCACCTGATATCCAGTCAGAGGACTTCCTCCATCATGCTCTGGAGTCTCCCAGCTCAGATGGACGTGCTGTCGGGTCACCTCCAGGACCTTAAAGTCCTTTGGAGCGCTGGGTGCCGCTGCAGACACAAACAGAAACATTGATACCTTCAAAGAAAGAGACTGCAGAACTTTGGTCCAGTTGTGTCATTTCTTTTTGGCGTACCGATGACGTTGACTTCAATCTCTCCCGAGACAGTGGTGACATCGTTCTCCAGCTGTAGGGTGTATATGCCTTTGTCAGGTCGGACACTCGGAGCAATGCTCAGCTCTGTGAACGTTGACTTAGTCATCAAGGAGACACGCTCATCTGCGGTGGTCAACTCCTTCTCTCCGAAGGTCCACTTTGCAACAGGTGTTGGATAACCAGAGATGGGGACTCTGATAACGAGAGGCTGAGGGACGATCACCTCGAGGCCATCTTTGAAAGCGCTCAGATCAAAGGCTGGACCGACTGGAAGAGGTGAAGACATAAGATGTGGGACATATTCAGCATGTGCCTTTATATTATTCTGAGCTGTATGTCCAGCTCCTGCAGTTGAGCATTTTAGCAAGAGTCTTACTGTGTGGGTCATCAGCCAGCAGAGGTCCGATGGTGTTGGACGGGTCCGAAACGCCAGCAGCGTTTTCAGCAAATACTCTGTAGTTGTACTTAGTTCCATATTTCAGACCAGATACCTGCAGGAAAACAGGTTAAAAACAAACCATCTGGAAACAAGTACTCAAAATAAAATAAAAAAAAACACGATTTCTACAAACATGTCTGAAAACGAGTCATCTGGAACAAGTCGTTTCAAAAGGAGTCATTTGAAAACAAGTAATCTGACAACGAGTCGTCCGAAACAAGTCATGTGAACCTTGTAGAAGAGGTCGGGGCAAAGGCGGGCGTTGCAGCGGAGCCACTTGTCTGCGCCATCTTCGCAGCGTTCGATGATGTATCCAGTAATTAAACTGCCTCCGTTCTTCAGAGGAGTCTCCCAGCTGAGCTGCACTGAGTTCTTGTTCTGGTCCTGCCAGGACAGGTTCAGAGGTGGACTGGGGCGCTCTGTGAGGTGACAGAACCAGAACCACACATATTAGAGAGGGACACAAGAAGCATTGCAGGTGGAATGTTTAGACCATTACGTTGCTGTAAACATTTCATCATTAAGAATATTAAAGTTAAATTAAAGCTAAAAGTAGTTAAAAAAAGTACTATGAATTATTTTAGTCAGTCATTACCTGTTGTGGTTCAGTGTGTTGGTACTTACCGATGGGATCCATAATCTTAACAGGTTGTGAGGCGGCACTGGGCTTGCCCTCACCAGCTTTGTTCTCAGCTTTCACCCTGAAGATGTACTCTTTGTTCTCAATGACGTCATTGATGATGGCGCTGAGCTCATCAGCTTTGGTCACCTGGACAGGTGACCACTTCACGGACGTCCTGTCGCGCAGCTCCACGATGTACGAGGTGATGGGAGAGCCTCCGTCAGACTCAGGAGGCTCCCAGGAGACGGTGCACCCAAACTTGGTGACATTCCCCACGATGAAGTTCACGGGAGCATCAGGAACGTCTGAAGAACAAGAGACAGAAGGTACATGGTTTAGTTTAAAGCTGCTCCACTGAGATACAGTTCTTCAAACTACGGACCAAAACTTTAATCAGTAGAATTAAAGGCCAAAGAACATTCAATGCATGAGAATCCTACCAAATTTGTTCTTGGCTTGCACAGCTTTGTCGGTCTCAACAAGGGGTCCACTGCCAACCCGGTTCCGTGCACAGACTCTAAACAGGTAAAAGCAGTCCTTCTGCAGTCCGGTCACTGTGTACTCTGTGCTTTCGGCATGGTCGGTGACCAGAGTCCATGTCTTGCGCTTCTCGTCACGCCTCTCCACGACATATCCGATTACTTTACTGCCGCCGTCATTCTCTGGTTCCTCCCACGCCAAACTGACCTCACCATCAGCGGTGTCAACCACCTGCAGGTTCTTCACAGGTCCAGGTACATCTGAGAAAAAGAGATAGTAAGGAAAAAGACTGAGCAAAGACTGAGGACAGGTGTACAGTAACTACTTCAAAGGCAAGAAAAACTTCTTATTTTTGTTGATGTGTTGGATCTCTACATGGATCCAGGATCTTATCATTCAGACTTTAATCCTCATTAGTTTAATTTATTTTTATTTTTAATACATTTGCTTCTTTTTTAAATCTAGACTTGGTAATCTAGCTTCAGAAACTTATTCCATTTCCAAAGCATAAAAAAAATCACCATCTCTTGAATCGTTAGATCCTCAACTTACAGCTGAAACTCAACCGAGGACCAAAACATTTTGAGTGTTTTAATGTTTTCAACAAATTTTCACCTACAAGTACAGTATTTATTTGCTGTAGCTCATTTCACAGAATTTTGACCCTGCTGGTTCTTTTTCTATTTTTACAACATAAAATGTGTTTTGCTGCAAGAGATTGATCCTAATAGGGTTAAAAAAAAACACCAACCAAATTTAATTTACCTTTAGTTTGATGAACCTCTGGGTTCATTTAGTTATTCAGATATTTATTACGAGTCAGGTTTCAGACCTGGTTATCCTGCTAAGATGGTCTCTCTGATCAAACCCTGTAGCCCAGGTAGACTGGTCTTTGCCGTGTTACAGGTTAGCTGCTGTCAGACAACCGTTAACAGAAAACTCACCGATGACACTCAAGTTGATGAAAGCTTCTCCTTCTCCATGTTTGTTCTTGATCGTGATCTTGTAACGGCCTTCATCAGACTTCCTTGGGTCCTTGAGTCGGTATTCTGTGCTCTCTGCAGAGGTGTGGATCTGGTCTTTTGACAGACTTTGGCTGTCATAGAGCCAGTCAGCTTCGGCCTGAGGGTAGGCACTGTAGGGGACAGCCATGACGATGGGCTTCCCGGCGTCAGTGACGTAGCTCTGGTCTGTGGTTTTTATCTGAGGCACAGCTGGAGGACGAGCGGAGATGTGTCAGACAAAAACACCAGGAGAGGACTCGCATGAGACAGAGTCCAGGTTCAGGGCTCAGAATTTAAGAAAAAAACAGACTGACGGTCTATTTATTTTATCAGGCATTAGTTTCTTCAACTAGTTGGATAAAAGCTCTTAGTTACAGTTTTTAGTTAAATAATAATACAGTAATTTAGTCCAACTAAAACTCTAAACTATGAATTTCATCAAAACTAGTCATCCTTTGAACTCTGTAAAGAGCGTCTGAATCAAACATGTAAATTAGGATGTAGGAGGTCCAAATCACTGGAGGGACTAGTTTAGACTCATTTGTAATTCACTAATAAACTAGTGTCAGTTTTGTGTTAAATTAGTAACATTTAGCAACTAGCAAGTATTAAAAAATAATGAACCTTTTGACATAATGTCAGAATTTATTTTCATGTTCTGGACCTGTTCGCGAATTAAACCTTTAACTATTTAACCAGTAGATGTACGCTGCCTTGTTAAGTAGTCAAGTAGTTAACAGCACACTGGATTTGAGTTTATTCAATAACTGAGTTATAAAATGTTCAAAATTTGAACTAATTCTGACCAAATTAGTTACCAACAAACATGTGACCTAGACATCCTAACTAGGCAGAAGCACCATAAATTTAACCAAAACTAGTCATCTTTTGAACTCTGTAAAGAACATCTGAACCAAACATGTAAATAAGAATGTAGGAGGTCCAAATCACTGGAAGGACTAGTTAAGACTCATTTGTACTTAACTAATGAACTAGTGTCAGTTTTGTGTTAAATTAGTAAACATTTAGCAACTAGCTAGTATAAAAAAACAACAACTAATGAACCTGTTTATATAATGTAAGAATTTATTTTCATGTTCTGGACCCATTAGGGAGTTGTTAAACTAGTTAACCAGTAGATGTACGCTGCCTTGTTAAGTAGTCAAGTAGTTAACAAGATGCTGGGTTTGAGTTTCTTCAATAATTGAGTTATAAAATGTTCAAAATTTGAACTAAACTAGTTAGCAACAAACATGTGAACTAGTTAGACCCACAGTTAGTGATGTTTTGTCAAAAATTAAAGAGTGGGAAACCTTTTCTCCAACACTTCAGACAATTTACCAAACACTTGGATGGTTGTGTCCTTTGGTGAAAAGTTGTAACTTTGTGCAACTAGTTAAAAAACTGAACACGTCAGACTGACTGGTATGTTTGAGTTACATCCACCAGACTATATAGAGAAAACTAGTTAAAGATGTCTAAAACTAACTGAGCCATTTTAATAATTAAAAGTCTTTACTAAATAACTAGTGATGAGCAGAAACTGAAAAGTGTTGGTTTTATTAAAGTATTAGGGTGAAAATGGTAACTGGTGCACTTTTTGTTCTTTAAACAGTCAATTTAATCTAAACACCAGTAAACAATTGTTGTGTAAATACACATAGACTGTCTGTCTCTGTCTCTCTCTATGTCTCTCTGTCTGTCTGATCTAGTCTCCTTCGTTTTTGTTAGTTGGATCATCTCAGACCTGGACCTTTACCTGCGAGTTCCAGCTTGGCCTTTGCGTCCTTGTCCTTGACGATGACCCGGTACTCCCCCTGGTCTCTGGGTCTGATCTCACAGACCTGTAGCCGGTGTAGTTTCCCCTCGCTCATCATCTGGTACTTGTCTCCTTGGACGATGGTCATGTTGTTCCTCAACCACTTCACCTCCACACGGTCCTTGTTCAGCTCCACCTCGAACACCACATCAGAGCCCGGAGGCTCAAACAAGTCCTGTGGTGGTCGAACGATCTCCACCGGCGTCTCTGTGGGACAGAAGGACGGCGGTGAGGATCTCAGGACAGGAAGTGGGTCAAAGAGAAAGGAGGTTACGATCTCCTCACCTTCAACGAAGAGCCTGGCTCTGGACCTCTTCTCATCCACACCACAGGCATACTCACACTCGTCGTCAGGTCTGCACTCTTTGATACGCAAAGTGCAAAACTTTCCATCCCTCTCAAAAGTGTATCTGTGAAAACATCCGGAAGGTTCAACTCAGTCAGGAGCTCCAACATGTTTCTGCTGTCAGATACGAACGAGGATGATGCTGACTGATGGATGAAGAAAAAACTGATTCACACAAACAACAAACAGCCCTATGGAAACAAGGGTCTCTTATTTTGAAAGGTTCCGAGTTCACTGCAAGGAGAAAGTAGTCTGTTATCTAGGTGAGAAATTGTTTTTATTTATACAATCTGGGTTTGTTTTCAGCAAGAAAATGTTTATGTTCCTGTTCGGATGTTCGAATACGGTTAAAAAGCACCATGACCAAACTTTTAAAGAAGTCTTCTGACCCATGTTCATGTACCTTGGTCAAAGTATTTCTCTGTTCACATGTGCTGTTATAATGTAATCTGTGTTCAATGAATGCTGAGGACACGTCAGAGAAAGATCTAATGGCCTGCCGGCACCTTCGTTCAGATTTACTGTAGAAAAACTGAATCCTGGTTTCTGTCAGCTCAGGGTCCTTACCGTTTTAATATTTGTCCGAAAGTTGCTCAATTCTATGCTGCACTTAGCTCCATAAACCGAATCTCGACTTATTCAAATCCAAACAAAGTTGTGTTTTAACAAACCTGGGTCCTTCTCTGATCTCCCGGCCATTCCTGTACCACTTCACTTCAGCCTTCTCCTTGGTCAGCTTGCACATGAACTCTGCATCGTCAAACTCAGTGATGGTCTGATCTTTGAGGTGAACGTTGAAGTCGGTCGGCGCCTCGCTGATGATCAGCTCTGCGGTGGACTTGTCATCTCCGGCCACGGCGGTGTACTCGCCCTCGTCGGCCAGCGTGCAGTCTTTGATGGTCAGCGTGTGCTTTTCTTTCTCCACCCTGTAGACGATGCGTTTGCTGAGGACAATCTCCTCACCGGCCTTCATCCACTTCAGAGTGGCGTTGGGTCTGTTGACCTTACAAGAAAAGCTGATGGTCTTCTTCTCCTGAGTGTCGATGTCCTCCAGAGGAACCACGATTCTCAGGCTCTCCTCTGAACAAAAGAAAGTTCCAGAAAGGATTAAACATGTTCTTCATGTCTGACCGAGTGCTGTTACTCTGAAACACAGGGTCATTCAACAGGAAGTGCTTAAATAATAAAAACTATAAAATATAAACCTACAAAAGCAAAGTAATGACCAGAAATCTTGATTCACACATGGATTCTGTCTTTGAATCCTCTTCCTCCTAGAGTCTATCGACATCTCTCTAGGCTCTCTTCCATCTGCTCCCTACTCTCACTACAGATGTCATCACAGTCTATGGAGACTCCTGCCTGACCTCACCTGTCCGTCACAGTTAGATATTTTTAAATCATAGTGTTGGCAGGTGAGAAGCACCAACCTTTGACGGTGACGCTGCAGGAGCTCTTGGCCTGCTCTCCTCTCTGATTCGTCAGGTTGATGCTGTAGTTGGCTTCATCTCCCTTCTGGGCATCTTTGATCCTCAGGGAGAAGACGTTGTCTCTCTGGACCATGGTATACTTGCTGCTCTCAAACAGTGTCTCGTCGTTCTTCAGCCACTTGGCCTTGGCTCCGTCTATGTTGACCTCGCAGTTCAGGACCACCTCCTGACCTTCTTTGCCCTCCGTGTCCTTCAGAGGGGTGATGACCTTCAGTTTCTCTGCAAGAAGCAGCAGATGTTGATGAGGAGAAACAGCCTCTGTATGTCTGTACTTGAGGACTAACTGTGTGAGCGGAGCTTACCGTGCACCGTCAAGTCAGCGCCAGCTCTCGTGGCACCGATCACCACCACGTAGCCGCCCTCGTCTTTGAGCTCGCAGTCCTTGATGACCAGAGTTCGCCTCTTGCCGTCGCTCACCATCTGGTACTTGTCTCCTGCCTCCAGCTCTTTGTCACCCTTCTTCCACTTCACCTCAAAGGTTTCCTTGGAGACGGAGCAGGTGAACTCTGCCTTCTGGCCCTCCACCACCTCCTGGTTCTGAGGCCTGGAGGTGAACTCAGCAGCCATTTCTGCAGACAGATAAATAAACGTGTAAGAACGGAAAGTCAGTTTTAGTGTGCTTCAGAAGTCCATGATGATGCACAGACTCTGCAGCACCTCCAGAAACCCTCAGGGTCCAGTTTTCCAGTGCTTACCATTGATCTGGAGGTTTCCTGAAGTTCTGATGGTGGGACTGAGCCTGCAGTTGTACTCTCCTGCGTCACTCGTCTGCAGGTCCCGGATGAGGAGGATCCTCCTCTTGCCATCAACGATCTGGTCGTAGCGTCCTCCTTCAGGCAGCTCCTCGTCACCTTTGTACCAGATAACGTCTGCGCTGGGCTTGGACACCTCACAGACCAGCCTCACGCTGTCCGTCTCCATCCCCTCCACGTTGGACAGGTTCTTGGTGAATCTGGTCTCCTCCTCTGCAAAGACAGGAACAGAGAGATGGGTCAGAACTGGAGATGTTTGCTCCTGCAGAGTTCACACATGCTTTATTCCAAATTCAGCTCATTTCTCAGTCGTTATGTAAAAAAAAAAAAAAAACGTTAAAAAGATTTAAAAACCAGGAGCCTTTTATCTAAAACACTGTTAAATGTTATGTTATTCCCCACAGTAACGTATGATGTAATGGTCCTTGTGAATGCAGAATAACTTCATGTTTTTAATGTGTGAAGCTGATTCAGGTAACAATAAAACTTGATTTATTTATGTATGCTTTTAACATCATTAATTCATTAATTATTAATTAATTAAAATAATTAATTTCATTCAGTTACTATATTCATTGTGTAGTATATTGTATTAGTTAGAAAAACTATAAAATTGTTCATTTTATTCTGTTACTATATTCATTTTGTTCTGTTACTATAAGATTATTACCGTTTGAACAAATTGTTTGGAAAAAAGGGGCAGATATAATAAGATTTTTTCTTCTTTCTGCTACCTTTCATTTTTTTATACTCTGTATGTTATTGTTCATGGTATTGTTTTCTGTATTGTATTGTTTGTTTTTTTTAAAAAAAAGAACTAATAAACTAAACAGTTCCATTATCAAAACATTAGGTTCATGCATGAGATAGCTGCTGAGACATTTGTTTTTTTTTATAACTTTCATTACTTGTCCTTGAAATCTGCTTCAGCTACTAGCTTATTTTTTGTCTTCTTCAACTATTGTTGGCTTTTAGTTACAGTTCGGTTACTTTTAACATTTAGGTCACTACATGTAGCTTTTAGCTGGTGCTGTGCTGTTTTCAGCTTTCAGCTACTGTTCTGATTTGTTTTAGTTTAAATAATCATAATACCATAGAACACAATTCAACAATGGTAAATTAATCTAGATAAAATAATTTAGTTTTATGTTTGGATTTGAAACATTTGACGTGTGTGTCTGAGCAGCAGAACGTTGGCCTAGATCCAGTGCAGAACCAGACTGATGTGGGTTCTGTTGTACTGCTCATCACTGTGGGGTAGACTGCAGCTCTGATCATGTCACAGGTCTAAAGTCAGGACATGTCTCCATCTCTCGGTCTCTGACGAAGGCTTCAGTTCTTACCAACCACGGTGAGCATGCCGGAGGATTTGGAGGTCTTTGCGTCACATTCGTATTCAGCTTCATCATCAAACACAGACTTGTGGATGATCAGGATGTGCTGGCGGCCTTCAGCGAGAATTTCATATTTCTTTCCTTTTCTGATTTCACTTCCGTCTTTAAACCAGCGGACCTGTGGGACGACAACAGAGGCGAGTTTTACCCAGAGCTCGGCCTTCGGTCAACACGAACCAAAAGAAAATGAAGGTGAGCTCACCTTGACGTCCTCTCTGGAAACTTCACATTCAAACCTGGCAGACTCCTTCTCTCTGACCTCCACATCATGGAGCGGCTTGGAGAACTCGACATGTGGAGCTGAACGCACCAAGAGAAAAAATCATCACTCAGTAAGATCCTCAACACATCCTGTCCTGTCTGGGTGGGTTCAGGCCTATAACTGGATCCATTGTTCTAATCTTTGGTTCTTTTTGGTCTTTTTTAAGGTTTTCCCAAAGAGAGGACCCCATTTCTATTGTGACTCCTACAGAGAGGGCGGGGGGTTACGTCTTAAAGGTTTTTAACTGGGTTTATATAAACTGGGTTTATATAAACTGGGTTTATATAAAGAGAGAAGAGACAAAGACTTGGGACTTGAAAATAAATAAAGTTTCATGGGCTTTCTATCAGCCAGATCTGTGTTCCTTCAACACTTACAGATGATCCTAAGTGGTTCATGGGACCTCTGAGCTCCACAGGACGTTCTATAACAGGGGTGTCCAGTCTTAGTTTTGGATCTTGAAGGTTATACCAGTTTCCTGCTCCAACACACTTGATTAAATGGTTGAATGTTCTGCAGAAGGCTGATGATCACCCACTGATTTAGATTAGGTGTGTTGGAGCAGAGAAACATCCCAAACATGCAGGGTAGTGGTCCTCCAGGATCAGGACTGGACACCCCTGGTCTATAACCCTCAAGAACTCGTGTCGGGACATTAAAACTAAACTAAAACCTGAATAATGACTCCAGCTTTCTTAAAGGTTTCTAGGTTTTATATTGACTGTTTTATTTTTTACCTAATAGAAAGTTCTTCAAGATGTTACTGAACCTGAGCCTCTAAACTCTTTTCTTCAAAGTGCTTCCTGTTTCTGAGACCTCCCCTGGCATTTCTCAACTCTCATAATTTCAAACGTGTCTGCGTCTCAGCTGGACTTACGTTCTACGTTGAGGAAGCAGGAGGTTTTGAAGTCCTTGGCGTCACACGTGTAAGTCCTCGAGTCGTCCATCGTGCACTCGTGGATGAGCAGTATCCTCTTGCGGCCATCGGCAATCACTTCGTACTTCTTGGTCTTGCGGATGTCCTGTCCGTCTCTGAACCACTGCACCTCCGCATTCTCTCTGGAAATCTCACACTCGAGCGTTGCAGTGGACTCCTCCTCCACGGTCTGGTCCTCCAGGGGTTTGGTGAACTCCACCGGTGGTTCTGAACACAGACGTTTAAAGTCAGCGTGTAGAGTCAGCTCTGAAGTTTGGTCTGAGTCTTTAAAGATGTGAGCAGAACTTAGAATCACGACAAATCAGGTTTTGTCTTACCTTTAACAAAGAGGCTGGCCTCCGTCTGGAAGTCCTTGCTGGAGAGTGTGACCTGT
This sequence comes from Hypsolebias longignatus, assembly GCA_031762435.1. Lineage (NCBI taxonomy): Eukaryota > Metazoa > Chordata > Actinopteri > Cyprinodontiformes > Rivulidae > Hypsolebias > Hypsolebias longignatus. Next base: position 3,983,078 of record JARVGV010000280.1, on the reverse strand, counting down.
CCAGCTTCACTCAGCTGGACGTCTCTCACAGTAACGCTGTGGAATTTTCCATCTGACTTCAGCACCACCTGAAGGTTCAACAGATCCAATCATCAAAGTATTTACCATCCCTGAGTACTGTCCGGCAGGATTTTGTCTAATGAAGATCTGATCAAGTGTTAGCTGGTGTGTGCAGGTTTTTAGTTGTTTTTTTTTAAAAGTCATATTTACAAATGTGGAGGGTGAAGAACCCCTGAATGATGCCTCTCAGGTTAAACAGAGATAGAAATGTTGTTGTTAAAACAATTGCACCGTCAGGGGAAGCAAGGTTTTACAAACTACACCTGTCTGAGGTAATTAGGCCATGAAGGTGTTGCTTTTTCCATAAAACAATCAGAGAAAATTATACGCTGCTTAGGGTTGTTTTAAAGTTTGAACAACTGGAAGTGGACCGCTTTATTTCAGAAGGCATTTCTTTTCTCGTCCAATGACTTTTCTCGATTTCAAAATGACGTAGAGTTCCAAACCTTTAAACGTCTGTGAATCGTCACCTTCATCTGTTGGTTTGGACTTTTGAAATGCAAAACAGGAACGAGCTCTCAGGGATTGTCAGGATGTACAACAAAACTGCTGGCACAGCTACAGAACCTCAGAGACCTACACAAGGCAAGGTCAGTGAACAAGGCCAGGATGATTCTGGCAGATCCTGATCACCACTCCATGGTGAGTTCAGGTTGCTTCTGTCTGGACGCAGGTATCTGCTGGCCAGATGAAGAAAGAACCGACTTACTCATTTATCCCAGTCGAGATCAGGCTTCTCGATGGACATCGATGACTTCTGTTATTTTAATGTCTTAATGTCTTGTCTAGTATGGATGCTTTGTGTGCCTACTGATTGTGAAACTAATTGCTCCTTGGGGATAATAAAGATTCTTGAACTTGAACTTGTTCATTAGGAGCAGTTAAATGCAGTTTTCAAAGCTTAGAACTTCATACATTTCTATGTGAACTGATGAGGAGAGAAATGTCTCCAGAAATAAAGGAGTCCATCTGTCTTCATTCACTTGCTGGGATTCACCTGATAGACATTACTGAGGGCAAACTGCAGTGTTTATGTTCCCTGAAGCTTGTCTGTATCTTTAAAACTGGTCTGTCACACAGGCTTGTTGCACGTCTAAGTAACTTTACTTAGATACTGTGCCCTGGGTATGGTTTGACAGGCTCCATCTGATGGTTTTTACTAGGCCACTGCCTCCTGGTTTTACCTGCTTAGCCTACCTGATCTCAGGCATCATTTCTCATGAAATTCAGTATTTAGTCAGCCCTGAACCAGCAGAGAGACTGCAGCTCTCTGAATCTGTCAGCTGAGCTCTGACAGCTGAGACTAATACAGACAGCTGCTTTCCTTCCTCACTTGAAACTGCAGGACCTCTAACCTGCGACAGCAGATTTTTCCACACGTACTCTGCTTACACGAACAGTCAGAGCACATGAACATGTTCCTGACAGGTCTGAACAATGATCTATTTTAAAAACATGAGTGAAAGCATGTAACAGGATGTTTGATAAAACTGAGATGTTTGGTTTCTAAAAGCAGTAAAATCCACTGTGACTGATAACAAAAGTGACCGGAAGTAGTTTTAATGGCCTGTTAGCTTCATACTCCTGTCAAAACTCAAACCTGTCTGCCTGCTGAGGAAACTTTAAGTGAATGAATCCAAACGTTTTCAAATTCAAACGTCTTTTGAATTGAGAAAGCTCCTCAGATGAAGAATGAAACGTCTTCTGTTACAAAGTCCAGTTGTTTCTGTATTGAACGTTTTTTTGATTTTATCATGTCCTGGATGACTGAGAATCTTCACCAGCAAACCCAAACGTTCTTCTGCAGATAGCAGTAAGACGAGCTGCAGGTTATTTTCCTGACATTCAGTGAAATGTGTGAACTTCCTGTCATGCAGTAATTCAGATCAAGTTTCCTGTTCAGGTTGTCTTATTTAATCCACAGGAGATCATTTGATTGGAAAAGCAAGAACCACCCAGAACAGGACAGAAGACCTCGTGGTCACAAACCAGGCCCGGTACCACCTGCCCCGCTGCCCGGCCTCCTGGCTGCTGTTAAAAATAAACCCACGGAAACGCTTGTGGGGCAGAAAAGCCTCCCCGCTTGCGTTATCTCAAAACCAGGATCGAATGCTCTGCTGGAATCCTGAACTCCACCTGCAGGACCTTATAAGAACAGACAGTAGCAGCAAAACCTGGGCCTGACTCTGGGCCAGAATCAGCACTGAACCTGGACTCTGGGTCTTGTGTTTCAGGAAGTGTGTCAGGTGTTTTGGGACTTACTCTGTCGCTCGGTTCCAGCTTTGTTCCCCCCAGGAACCACTCAACAGCGATGCCTTCGTATGACAGCTCGCACTCAAAGGTGGCGGTCTCCCCGGCGGTCACAGTCACATCCTTCAGAGGCCTCACCAGGCCGATGACTCGGGCTTCGGATTGGGGAGAAGACATGATTAGTTCCCCACCTAAAACAGGCTGACAGATCCAAAAGAACCCCCACAGAGAAGCAGCAGATCCTCAGCGGCCAGGCCTCATGGTGTGGTTGAGGTGACAGCCGGCTGCAGGAAGCCCTGAGGACAACTGAAGTCCGCCACCCGGCAGCTTGGCACTGAAGCTACGTTCATTAGCATACGAGCCGGCGGCAGGCCAACACCGCCAGCAGAAACCAGTAAGACACGGGGTCATGACCTCCTCGCTGCCAACCACTGAGGACCTGCTCTGGATAAGGTATGCGGGTTCTAAAATAACTGGGGGGCCTCCTGATTGGCCAATGGCCCATGTCTTCCAAAACCATGAGAGGAAGCCAGTCTGTCCCTGTCAATCATCTGCCTCTAATTTCCCTGGAAAAGGAGAAAGTGGAGCTCTGGGCAGGAGTTACGCAACGTCCCGCTGCAGAAAATGTTCACGGCTTGGTTTGTGTACGCGGACCTGCCACCAGGTCCAAGAAGTTCTGGTACCTCAGAGCAAATGGAGCTGCTGGACGCAGTTTGAAGTATTTACAACGGGCTTCTTTACATGCCTGAATTAAAGGCTCTAACAGCGCCAGTGACAAGTAGCTGTTAATCTGAGAGCTTTACAACCTTAATCTAAGCCAAGAATGCATCCTGGTGACTGAGAGGGTTCAACTCCACAAAGTCACAATTTAATCATTGCTTGTTTATCCTCAACGTCTTTAAAACAATAGCTTCTGCTCGATGGACGTCACTGCTCTTTGAAGGCCAGAGGGTTCAGATGGAGGTTTGCAGAGTTTCTTACAGGTGACCTCAGATGTTTCCATCAGCTGAAGAAAAAGACCAATTTGATTTTTCTGTCTGACATTAAATCAGATGAAATCCAGTTTTGAGAGGGAGAACATTTCATTACTTTCTGTAGTTTCCATCCATGTCTCAGTTCTTGGTAGCACTTCCTTCAGACTGTCTGACTTGGGTCAAACAGTTTGGTGTCTCGTTCCTCCTGACAGAACCAGCGGACCTGAGGCAGGTTTGGAGGTTGTCTGCTTACACACTTCAGCTCAGTCCACAGATTTTCTCTTGGACTGAGGTCAGGACTTTGAGAAGAAAAATTGACTCTGTCCTTCAGCCTCTCTGGAACTAATCTGTCCATATGCTGAGAGACATTTGAAGACACATGTCCAAGCTTTTCATGCCTCATGTCTTCAGATGTTGCTTCAAAGTTTTCACAGAATGTTCTGTCCTCATGATGTCATCAGTCCCTCCTGCAGTAAAACATCCCCACATCATGATGCTGCCACCTCCGTACTTCACAATTAGGACAATGTCAACAGCTCATTTTTTCCTCCAAATCTAGATGGACATTATGACCAAACGGTTCACTTCTAGTTTCATCAGACCAAAGGACATGTTTCCAAATACAAAGGTCTTTGTCCCCATGTGGACAAACTGTAATTTGTCTTTTTTATGTTGTTTTGGGAGTAATGTCTCTATTCTGTCAGTGTCCTTTCAGTCCTTGTTGGTCCAGGACTCGTCTCACTGTGGACACTCTGACCAGCTTCAGCAGCATCTTCATGAGATCTGCCGCTTTAAGTCCACATTTATCAAAATGACACAGAACCCATCTCCTTCCCGAGCGGTTCAATGGCAGGAGGTTCTCATCATGTAGAACTGATTGAACAGAGGAACGTGGAACCTTCAGGCTGTTCAGGATGTTGGACTTGGGGATGAACCAGGGTTGTGGAGGTGGATGATTCTCTTCCTGATGTCGTGACATCACAGTTTGGGTTTTCCCAGATCATTTAAAGACAATGTAATCTTAGTGTATGTAAACCTGTGACTTTTGAAGACAGAATAAAACATTCTCACGTCGTTTGGATTTTGAACAGTTAAGACTTCTGTGAATACTAACTGAGCAAAAACAAAAAGGTTTAATCTGATTTAATGTCAGACAGGAATAAAAGGTCCTGTCTCTTTTTATCCAGTGTTTGTAAACATCTGATCCACCAGTATAGTAAATTTAAATAACACCATTTCAGAAAAATTGTCAGAAATCTTCAGCTTGACGTCTGAACAAACATCTGATGCAAAGCAGTTTTATATAATATTAAAGATTTAAAGATACACGCTAACTCTACCCTCACAGTCTTAAACTTTAACTTCCTGTCAGAAGAATGAAGATGACACATTTCCCGTTTCATCTCCTCAGCTTCAGACTTCAACCTGCTCCACCAACAACAGGTCTAGTTCGACCCACTTCATGATGAGTCCGTTCCTTCAACCCTTGAAGACGTCCTGACAGTGAGGACACCGAGTCATGAAGGCTTTCAGGTCTTATTTGGTTTGTAGGTGTTCAACGGTACGAGTCCATCTTTATCACATTGGGTTCCTCTGAAGGGGATGGGTCAGAACTATTGACAGCAGTCTGGATCTTCCTCTTCAGCCTATTTCTTCCAACAAAGATCTGGAATCCTTATCCGTCTGATCCAGGTTTGTTCTGTGTGATGGTTTAGCCTCAGATGGAGCCCAGACCCAGAGAAGTCAGTACCAACTCTGGTCTGGGTTAACATCAGTGACATTTGTGAAAGTACCACTTTATTGTAGACCCTGACACATTTTTCACAAAGTTGTCCCTGGTCCATGAGGTTCTGTCAGCTGTTGATGTACTGTAATTCTGTGGGTCCATGTGGTTCTGCTCTGTAGAAAAGGAATATGAAAAGCTCTCCAGTCTTTATCCTGATCCATGCTCAATAATCCAGGAAGAAGAAAAAAAATCCAACAAAGTTAAGTTAGGTCCTCTGGACGGTTTCTTTTATGTTGAGCATTCCTAATTACAGGTACACAGCCCTGTGATCAACAAAAATAAACTGTCCTGAGGACATAACTTAACTTTGTTGGACTATCCAGTCTTGGATTTTTGACATCTTCAATAACTTTCTCACACATTTTGTGTCAAACTGGAGATCCTGAGTGATTTTAGACTAATAATAATTATAATTAGTTGTTTGAAATAATATTTTGACCTCTTAGTATCCCTTATCAACCCATCCCAACTGTTTTTTAGAACTTGTAGAAGAGTAAATCCAGAAATGGGTGGATAGTAAACCCAGTGAAGCTGACGAGACAGAGCACATCTCTTGGCTTCATTGAGTCTGACAGAAAACATAAGAACTCTGGTTCAACAAGTTAGTTTAGATCAGTGACTGAATATTTTATACTCTATAGACTGTGCTGGATTGGAACATAGTCTCTAAAGTGTAAAGATATTTTAACAATTGATATAAAAAGCACCTATTCACCAATAATGAACAAAAACATAAATAAATAATTAAAGGCAGATTATTTTTAGATGAAAATGCAATGATTAGAAAATCACATTAGACTTAAGCAGGTTTACCATTTTATCATTTTAACTTTCAGTCTGAGTTTTATGATTGGACCCATAACTACTCTGACTTTCATACGGTAAGTGCTGCTGTTTATAGTTTAACAAAAGACACAGAGCTGTTAGTCCTAACAAAGGTAACGAGAAGCAAAATGAAAGAGTTCAGATAAATCCGGCTTGCACGTAGTTTCCTGGTTTAATAAGTCTAAACTGTGATTGTTTGTTTCACCTTTGACCCTGAGCTGAGCTGTAGACTTAGCGTTCGCTGCTGAGAAGTCGATGCTTCCAGCCATGTCCATCTTGCAGTTGTAGAGGGTCAGTGTGTGTCGGGCTCCTTCCTCTTTAATTTCCACATCCTGAAGACAAACATCCACAGTTTGGATCATCCAAACAAGAACAAGAAAACGTGTTCACACTAACATTCATCCAAACACACTCAAAGAAACTGTGTCCATCAGAGCAGCACACTGGGTAGTCTAAGCACAAGGCTCCACCCCCTTTGTGGCCTCAGCAGAAAGCTCCGCCTTTTTTTGGCTTCAGCACAAAACAGTCTCTTTTAGAAAAAAAAATCTACTTTGACTGGTTGTAAATTAACTTCCTGCAATGTTTGTAAATAAAAGTGAGTTAAATAAGACCACAGTGTTGGTATGAAGATTCCCAAGGACCAAATATAATGGTCTGTCAGGCAAACTATGTCTGTGCTGATGCAACTTTTATTAATACAGTACAGTATGGGCTGAAATTTAGCAAATTAAAAGAACTGTTACCCAGTGGCCTGAGGTGTAACTGCACACATGGTGAATGAATGAATGAATTTTATTTCAGACATATAAAATAAAACAAACTTTTCTGTTTCTGTCCAACTTACAGAACCTTCTGTATAAAAAATTTGCAGTTTGAAGTACAAAATACTTATACTTCCTTACTCCTTTCTTACTAATAAAAATGGTATCATCTACAAAAATATATACAGTATTTTACCAGTCTTATTACTTATTACTTATGTTGTCTGGGGCATCAGCCCATGGTTGGGTCTCCAATGGCTAACAGGCCTCGAGGGAGGAGTCAGACAAAGAGTGATTCAAAACTCCCACCTATGGTCATGAAGTTTAGATCGTGACCAAAAGAACGAGATCCCGGACAAAAGCAACCAAAATGGGCTTCCTTTGCAGGGATGCTGGGCTTATTCTTCACATTAGGGTAAGGAGTTCCATCATCCAGGAGGAACTCGGATTAGAATCGCAGCTCCTCCACAGTGAAAGTAGTCAGTTGAGGTGGGTTGGGCATCTGACTAGTATGCCTCCTGGCTTGCCTCCCTTTAGAGGTTTTCCAGGCAAGTCCCACTGGTAAGACACCGGGGAAGACCAAGAGGTCGCTGGAGGGATGGTGTATCAAAGATAATGGATGGATGGATGGATGGATGGATGGATGGATGGATGGATGGATGGATGGATGGATGGATGGATG